>VCII01000054.1:1965421-2524157 GCA_006030095.1 Triplophysa siluroides
CCCATTACAAACTCTTTCACCTTATGCACCTCAAGATTCACAGAGACAGAATTTTCTTATCTTTCGCTTTAAAAAGTAAAGAAAATAATAAAAGCACATCAAAGCAAAAGCGGTGATGTGAAATATATAAATAATAGACAGACATGCAGACTGTGTGTTTATTTCCTTCATTATACGGTATGAGTCATAAATGATACACAGGAAGCAGATGATTGCAGGTCTGCACTTGTTTTGATTTGCACGCCTTCTCTTAACTGCAAGATGAAGCCACTTTGTTTGAAATGATTTAAGGGCAGTTGTTGCTCTATACTGTCCTGCTCTTACACACAAACACACACTCACGCACAGACATGCAAACACATGAACACAAATACAAAAGCAAACACAAATTTAGCCTTGAATATGGTACACCCACACCCACACACACACACATGAACGCACACACACGCTAATACAAACACACACACGAACGCGCACACACACACAAAGACAAAAACACTCACTATTTTATTCTTAAATATGGTAGACCCCCACACACACACACAGGTCTATACAAATACAACAGCATACACTCTCACTTACAAATTTATCCCCAAATATGGTTAAAACACACACACACAAACGTGCACACAAACCCACATACACACTCAAACTCAATATAACACACACGTACAGAAACACATGCACACATGTGCACACACTCACAAATGTGCACACAAACACGTGCAAACACATGCGCACCCACATGAATAAACAAATACACACACAAATATGTGCACATACACAAACAAACACACACACACAATTTGCACATAAAAACATGCACACACAAACAAACACACAAATGTGCACACAAACACATGCATACACACACACATGCACAAACAAATGCACATACAGACACACACAAACACATATGCACACACAGACACAAAAGCACATTCAGCCACACACAAATACAAAAATGCACACACACGTATTGAAACCAAACAGATCAATGCAATGTTGTGTGTGATTTTGTGTTGACTGTGTTCAATAAATAAACAAGACAAGAACAAGAGCAACAACACAAGCGGAGTTAAAAGTAACACAACATGCGTTGTCCCAGAAATAACACAGAAATGTGAGTAGATAAAGAAAGAACACGAAATAAAACAGTCGCCAGAAACAACACAATTTGTGTTGTTTTTGAATTATAAATTGCTGGTTGCTTAAGCGTTCAGGAGTCAGTGACCCACTTGGCCAATAAGAATCCAGTCATTAACACAACACGTCCCATCATGTAGACGAATCAACCTCCCAATCGTCATACAGTCATTACCGGTCATAGTTATCACTGCTTTCTGAATCGAAACCCAATATAGATCACATCGCTCAACAACTGACGCTGGAGGCCAATGAAAGCATGTGTGTCTTTAAGGAAAAGCATTGAGAAACACACCTAGACTTCAGCTGACAGGTGTTCGGTTGGGTTCGATGGATTAAATCACTTAATGATATCAAAGGACTGACAAACAGAGAGACACACGACAGAGATCTACTTATGACTCCTCTCACAAAGTTTCCTCTAAAAATAATTGGCCACATGGAATCTCATTCCGTACCCTGTCGCTTCCTGCCGGAAACCACGAACCGATCACGTCAAATGGTTTATGTGAGATGACACTCATTGGGTGCCTATCAGAATGAATCTCAGATTAATACAAGATCCTCTCATGTTACAGGATATAGCTGAACAAGACTTGACATTTTTACACCAAGGGCTCTCTCTCTGTATGCTTTCCTAAATAGACGACAGATGACAAGTGTTATGCATTGAATGACATATATGCCTTTATAACACTTAAAGTCTATTGCAACAAGCAAATAGTGGCGGCTTTTGTAAATAAGGCTCATGCTAGAGATTTGCACAGAAAGAAGACAAGTTCAAGACATAAAGAACGAAATCAACTTAACTGGTCTTATTGTATGTCAACACGTTTAGCATCTGTTTAAGTCGGATTGCGTGCGGTCGTGGCGCGGAAATATCACCTGTGACGTGAACCGGCACCGAGTCCAGCTGCGACCTGTGGAAATGTGCTGACGTAGAGGAAGATGAAATTACAAGAGGACAAGAAAGAAAACAGTAGACGAAAACAGAAGTGGCGGATGAAAGACGAGAACACAGAGTCCTTCCATTATTCGCTCTTCAGACGGTTTAAGCTTTGCTGTTTGACCTTAATCAGTTTTGATTAAGTGAATTACATCACAACATTAAAGGTCTCTCTCTTTAATTGATCACAGACAGGAAGACTAGAGAGAGAGAGAGAGAGATGCTGATGATGACGTCTGCAGTCACTAGGAAACCTAGAAACATCAAAGTCTCAGGTACCAGCATCACGTCTCTAGATGTGTTTTAGAGACTCAGACAGAAAGTGAACATCAGCACTTAAAACAGCAGCTGTTAAGAAACAAAAGGGAATTGTGATGTTCACAGTCAAGGTGAGAAAAAAGAGCACGTGTCTGACACCTACTACTAGCACAGAAATAGTCAAAGGTACAGTTCACACGAAAACGACGATTCTTCCATCATTTACTAATGCACAAGACGTTTTAAAGAACGTTGCTAACCAAACAACACTGAACATCAATAACTTCCATTGAATAAACACAAATCACTTGGACATTTCTCAAAATATCTTCTTTTGTGTTCCACTGTAGAAAGAGTCATAAGAAGGTTTTAACCAAATGAAGTGAATTACAGATGACAGAATATTTATTTTGGGGTGAACTATCCCTCTCTGTTACAGTTGGGTTGTATGTTGGATTGTAATGCATGTGTTTTTTATTTTTGACTTTACTCAAGTCACCAAGCCTTTGTGATTTTCAGCCTGCAACCACCTGTCGTACACAGAACACTTTTCACAACCCAATCACTTTCCCGTGGATAAAAAAACTAAGCCTCAGTCTACTTTTCTTTCACTGAATATCCAGTACATTTGTGACATCAACATAAGTAGCACTTTGAGTCGGCAACATGGTTTTACAAAACACCATCAACAATAAAAGGCTTTGTGCACTTCACTTTTATATTTAGATGTTCTTCCTCTGAAGCTTAACATGCACTGTGTGTGTGTGTGTGTGTGTGTGTGCGTGCGTGCGTGCGTGTGTGTGTGTGCGTGTGCGTGTGTGTGCGTGCGTGTGTGTGTTTTGATAGGTGCCTCTGGACTAATCACAGCCATGCTGATATAGAGCACTATGACACGACTACGAGAGTGATATTGCATTAGTTTATTTCAATATGAAAGTAAGTGAACGTGAAGTTTGAGTTCATGTTTTGTTCAACGTAATCTTTTTTTGTTTACCTTTATATTTCTTAATATTTTAATAAATACTAAATGTATTTAATAAGTAGAATTTACTTTATTTTGGTTGGTAAGTAGTACTTGAATTATAGCAGCACATATTCCTTATAAATTACTTGTGCAAATTGTTACGAGAAATTTTATTCAGTGTACCAAATCATATTATTAAGTGATTCATTAGTTTTGTTATTAAATTAATGAATTATAATTGCTAAATATAATGTATTACCATTTCCAATTGAATATATTTAAGGTAGGAAATTTTCTAAATATCTTGATGGAACCTGATTTTTGGCATGAAAGAAAAATCGATAATTTAAAAACATAAAATGATTTGTTGGCTATTGCTACAAATATTCCTGTGCTACTTAAGATTGCTTTTGTAATCCAAGATCGCAAATGAAATTTAAATGTATCATAACATAATTACTTTATTTTTGTTAGTGACGATTTTCTCAGTATTTTGATTTTTTGATTCCAGAGTCATCCAGATGATGTGAAAATCTCAATTATGAAAAATTGACACACAAGACTGGTCTCGTTGTCCATAGTCAACTTTTTCCCTATTTCAAAACTCCATTTGTACCAAAAACGCTGTCTGTAAAGCCATCGGTCTGTGTTTCAGAGCTCAGGAGATCTGCTGTGAGTTCAGTCTTTAGGAAGATTCACTTAACCCGGAGTTATTTCTCTGAAAGAATCCCATCAGCATACAGAACACTTACTGTCCAGCCTACATGAATAACCCCGTAGTCAACTAAAAACCTGGTGTTTAGCATTTATTAAGACAGAAATGCCAAGTTAGCTAACTACGCTATCATTTATTCATGTCAAAATGACCTGGAAGGACCCACCAACTTTTCCTGGATAAAAAATGCAACGGTAAAAAGTGAAAAAAGACAACTGCACTTACATTTACATTTAGTAATTCAGCAGACGCTTTTATCCAAATCGACTTACGAATGAGGGAAACAATAGAAGCAATTGGAACAACATAAGGACAAAAAAATGCACAAGTGCAGTAAAAAGTGGTCTCAGCCTACCACAGTATACAAAGCTAAGGCTCTATCGGGTACAGAAGTCTGCATTAGCGAGTGAAGATATGGGGGTCCCGAACCAGTGGTGGTCTTGTAGGCCAAGAGCAGAGCTTTGAATTTGATGCGAGCGACAATAGGGAGCCAATGTACCTTGACGTGTGATCTCTTAAGTTCATTGAAGTTGTACTTTACTGTTGTACTGTATATGAACTTGTGAAAACGTATATCATTTCTATTCCCTCATCTCAAACATCATAAACCTTATTTACCTGAACAATTTTGTAGATTTTGTTGAACTTGCTGACTTTCACTGTAAAGAAATATGTGTGATCATAAATTGTACGGTGTATATACTTCAAATAGCTGTTATGTGTATTTAAACAGCGCCAGCGCGACTCGGATCATTCACTTCTCAGTGCTGAACACTTCTCTCCTTTCAGGAATCAGGATCTGTACAGTCAAACGCTCCCTGGAGTCAGTGCAGGAAACCTTCTGTTACACAGCACACAGGTCTAACGGCTGCCCTCATCGCTACCCAACCTGCCATGATGGAGGCGGGCATCACCATGGTGACATGCAGGTGATGAAATATGAAGCACTTCCAAGAAGTCTATTTATTACCCAACCACCAAATATCTGCATATAGCACATCCATATATACATCACATGTGACCATAAACTTCCAACTGTCTCTTTCTATTTATTTATCCGTCTGTCTGTCCCTCTGACTATTTTTGTCTATATGTCTATACATTTCCATCTTACATTCATCTTACAATCATGTGTCTGTCCGTCTCTCTCTCTATGTATCTATCCCTCTCTCTGTCTGTTTGCCTGTCTGTCAATTCAGATAGTTTTCTCTAGATGTCTCTCTATAGATCCATACATGAATCATCTGTCTGTCTGTCTTTCTTTGTCTCTATATATACATTCATCCATACGTCATCTGTCTATTTATCTGTCTGTATGTCGTTCTCTCCATATACGTATATAATTTTTTTTTACAGCCATATGTCTATAATCTGTATGTATATATATGCGTGTGTGTGTCTGTGTGTATGTATGCATGTATGTATATGTGTGTAAATACTGTATGTACATTGTAAAAGTACATTATATATATATATATTCATCTTGCATCCATCTATTCATCGTCTGTCTGTCTGTCTTTCTCTCTAAGAGAGAGAGAGAGAGAGAGAGAGAGAGAGAATAACTAGGAATAACTAATCATTTAAAATTGAACAAAATGAGTATTGAAATACATTATAAAAATGGCAAAATAATAAGAAATATCTTGCTTTTTAGGTTTTTTGTAATGAATAAAGTTTTTCCAGTTAATGTTGTAAAATACTTTATTAGGTAGTTTTTGTGAGTGGGTGAGGGCTGAATACAATGGGAGGCCTTGGAGTCAAAAAGGTTGAGAACCACTGATCTATTCATCATATATCTGTCTGTCTTTCCATCTCTCTCTTTCTCCGTCTTTCTGTCTCTCTACATTCTTTGATCAAGCCATCTATCCATTCTTAAGTTGAGTTCACTGTGAGAGTGAATCACTGACCGTGGACAATCAATTTTCATCAAATTACTTCATTTCATAAATGCATAAATCCAGCCGCGTAGAGCCGAGAGAAAAACCCACCAGCTCTCTCTCTGACGCAGCAGTGCCACTATGATCAAAAATGGATCGAGGCGTTAAAGTTCGATGGGTTCACATCGCCTCAGTCTGCTGTGGCAGTGATGCATTCTGCCGTCCCTCCTTTTTATTTAGCCTTTAACAGATGCAACGGCAAAACAGCAGACGTGACCTTTAGATGAATCGATTGAAATGATGATAAACATACCGGCTCCTCAGTAATGGTGCTAATTAATACAAATCATGTCTTTTGATGGACATTAACACATTTGCTCGGCGCGCGGACATCTGGGAACGGAGAGAGAGGACACGCACGATTCAAATCAAAAGGACTACGCTGCCTTTTCCCACTTTTACACAGGAAACATTCTGGAATGGTGCAGAAACAAGCATTTCGCTCACCTCACATTCCCTCCAGTCATGAATAATTCAGGTCGCGAACGCGGCACGTGAGAGCCAGAGAGCCAAAAATAGCTCAGGCTGCTAAAAGCAGAACAGAGGCTCCAGATATAGCCTGCCTGCGTTCATTATTCACCACACTGGGCTGGAATGAGCAGAGGATGGGGAATTAGGGGACGCTTTTAGGTCAAAGAGGCAGAATTGCACGGCTTTTAAAAGGTCCAGACGTGGGCTTCTCCAGGGACAGAGAGAGAGAACGACAGAGAAAAGGAAAGAGAGAGAAGTGGGCAATGCAGACAAAACTGTTGTAAACATCAGAACTGAACAGACAAACATTAGTTTATTCTATCCATGATAAATACACAAAATTGTTAACCACAAAAACAAAAAGAACTGCGTATTTTCACCAACAAAGTACTTTGTCTGGCTTAGTTTTAAATTCGGTGTGTTTTTGAGTTTCAAATTTGTATAATTTGTATTTTGCATTGAATAGTTGAAATTTAATTTAAATTATATTTTATTTATTAGCTTTATTATAGCGTAAACGTGTGGCATACTTTTCCCCATCAGGAACGGCAAAGAAGTTTCTACTTGACAAATAGCAGTACACAAAAACCCTTACTGTAGGTATGACACGGAAAGCTGTCCCAAATAAAGTCCACTGTGCAACAACAACACAACTACCTGCTAAACTAGAGCAAAGAGGACTTAACTTCATCCAACACAAACATGTCAAACCGCTAAACGCAAAAACTACTACTGTAAATACATCCTTTACCCAGAAAACCACAACAATTATGGACAGACAACATTACTGCAGCCGAGAACAACATTGTCTGTAAAGTACAGTAATCTGACTATGTTTATTTTCTACGTGACGCTTTATAGTGTTCCTGTAGCTCAATTTGTGTAGTGTTGCAAGAGCAGGTTGTGTGTTTGAATCCCAGAAAAACACAGATCATAATAAGATGTTGACCTTTGCATAAAAGTGTCTGCCAAATGCTTTGTTTATTTGCCCGCGATTTAATTTAGAGCCAAATTGATTGTGCACTTCTGAAATGACCGAGCATAGCAGGTGAACTGTTTTATGCTACCGGCAAAAAGAAGGCTGTTTTGTGACCAACACACACACGTGGAGAGAGAGAGACTGAAAGAGAGAGGTAGAGAGACTGAGAGAGAGAGCGTTTGTCTCTCATTACTGATAATTGCGCTGTCTCTGTAAAGGGGTTTTAATTAGCCAAAACAACAACAGAGAGAGATTACGTGGCCCATGTTCTCTCTGTGTTTCTAACCTGAGAGCTGAACTCAGATCAGAGTGAAAATAAACAGGTGGCAGAGATGGGAGAACAGCTACTTCTGATCTACCGTCGACAGCATCCGCTGTGATCTGCTGAAGCTTTTGGGTTGTGTGTTAGAGAATTCCTGCTAAACACTACAAAACGTGTAGTAAGCAAAATATGAAACTGGCAAAGATGAAAATCATCATAAAAAAGTATGTTTTATTGTGCTGATCAGCTGTATTTTTTGAGTTATTACTAAATCAAATCCACCCAATTGCAGTCTGATCAATATCACTTGGATTGCACAATAAGAAAACATGATGTTTTTGCAAATTAACTCTTCAGTCATTTAAAATGAAGTTTAATTAAATTCAGATCTATTTCTATTCCACTTTTCACAATTCTGCATTTTAAAGGAATTTTACATAAAATGCGATAAAAATAACAGCAGCAGTCTTAAGTACAGTCTGAAGTATCTGTACGTTATCAAAATGTTTTTACGTTAAAAACATTTTACTTCACTACATTACAAAGCACGTATCATACATTTTATTCCACTGCATTTTAACTTTACATTTTTTAGGTTTAATACGAACACATTTAATATCTAGTACTTTCAAGTATTTTGGCTCAAACATTTTAAAAAAAGTAAAAAAGTTCTAAATTTTTTATTTGCTTAAGTATTTAATGTACAAAAATCCTGTAAAAAATTTATATATGAAGTTATAAGTAAAAAGTATGATATATAGTGTATAATAAGTAAATACTGTAAAATATTTCAAAAGTAAAAACACTGTGATACAGTACTTGAGTGGAGTAAAAATACTTGATGATAATACCGAAAAAAAAGTTAAAAAGCATAAAAAGTACATGCGTACATGCAAATTACGTTTAATCTTTTGAGTACTTGTCGCCCAGCGGCCACACAATGTACGTTATACAAATACACATGGACGATCTTGGCTTTGTCTTAATTTGCACGATTTCAAATATATAATTTTAAGTGGAAAAGGAAATTTGTTAAAAATCATAACTCAGGCCATGACTCGTGCCAATAAATTTCCAGCTTGGCCTTAGAAACATACATTTTTTATTAGAAGAGCTTCTGACTCACGGTGGCCGTGTGTTCTGCAGAGACCTCCTCTCAACGCCACTGTTATCAGCGTAAGGAAATTTTTAGCATGACAACCGATTGTTAATTTGAGGTTCTTGCATTCCACGCCGTCACTTCTATAGAAAGACATTATAGCTGGAGCGTGTGTCTGAAGGATGCTCGAGACACAAATTAGACCCTTTGTAAAGGTCTCGAGGCAGGCGAGAGCACTGTGTCGGTGTGGAACTTGTGCTTTTCTACACGCTTGTGTTGTTGATTATATTCCAATCATTCTAAATAATTGCTGGTGTTTCTTTCGGCAAGCATTACTATCGCTCGTATTTAAGGCTAGCGATTTGAAGACATGATAATAAAAACTGTACTTAACTACATGTGCAATGGTTATAAATATTTCAAACTGTGTCAAATTGTGATCCGACATGAAACAAAAAAGACTTAGACTTCGGTAATGAGTTCAATCAAACACTCCCATCAATGACACTTTCAAGGGTCTCGCCCATCAGCTAACTTGTGTGGGGTCCGGCTCAATGTTTCAAACATTCACCGAGAGCCACTTCAACGTGTCACTGCGGCAGGGACATCGCTGGAGGCAGCGTCCCCTAATCCCTTCCCATCATGCTCCAGTGAGCTTGTCCATCTCAGGCCCGTGTGCAGGGATGTTGCTGTGGATCAACGGCCGCATGGATGCACCTGCCGGGCCAGCGAGCAAGGAGGGGCTCTCGGGTCACGCGGGACCAGTGCTGAGGTGTGCGGATGTCACTGAGCAGCGCAGAACCTTTCTGACAGAGCCGCCGTGATGTCACTGCATATTACGCTCACAGTTTAGCTTGGTACTGCACTTTTGTTAAAGACCGTTTCTTCGGACGCGCGCGCTCCTGACCCCCAGCTAACTTCTGGTTTGTGTTTGACTATTGTCTAGTAATACCTATTAATATTTTATTTGATTTCTGTTCATATTTATTTAAAATATTATTTCATTGTATAATAATTGTATTAAATAAACGATTTGTTGAATGGGTCCTGAAGTTCGGTCGCATTTAAACAAACCATGTGGTACATTGACATCTAGCGGTTGAGCTTGGTATCGCAGTCTAAATTCAAAATAATGTAGAGACAAGTTTAGCCAAGTAACGGTTCTTCTTAGTTTCTTTTGATTGTTATGAGAAATAATCTACAGGCAGTCTATTGTTTGTGAATGTGTACCGGTAGTGTGAATGTGTACATGCGCAGTAACGTTTGATTATGTTGTTAAGATGAAACCGTCTATAGTCTAGTCCATGCTCATATTTTTGAACAAAAATGTGATTATTTTAGACACATCGCGATTCCCATAGTTCAGTTTGTGTTAAGTCATAATTTGATTAGTTTACTGATAGGAAGAAAAAGAATAAAGCGAGCCTAACCTTTGGGAAGTCATGTGTGGGTATACATCAGTCTCCATCTTTCAATTATTCAATGCACCATCTACTGCTCACCCAGCAAAAATGGCCTATGTGAATATTATTCTTTGCATTTTAATGAACCGTAAACCTAATCTCAGGCCATGAGGTTCAGCTCTTCATGTCACTGCGTCAATCAATTCAAATACAGTTATGAACTGAAACAATACATACATTCAGATCCTCTTCCCCCCACCGCAAAGCGCATTAGCCTAAAGCGAAGAAAAATCTATTTCTTTCCCGACCGTCGCTTCAATGACTGAAAGTGAGATAGTGAGAGACAGAGTTGAAGAGAAGAAGCGAACATCCGTTGAATGATTTTAGCTGTTGGACCTTCAGTGTATCAACAGATGCTTGGTGTCAATGGACCTCTTTCATGAAACATGAGTAAATACATGAGTAAATACATGAGTAAATACATGAGTAAATATATGAGTAAATTCCGAGTCATTTGCACGTAAAACAGACCTTCCCGAAAACCTTCCTCCGGATTCACAAATACTTCGTAAACGTCAGAGTTCATAGTAAAATGTGTGTATGTTAGCTATATGAATTACAGCTACGCAAATTCCGTATCTAGGAATGCTGGAATGGTCTGGACTTCATTTTCTGGTTTGGCTACATTATATTGCATAAATGCATAAGATACTAATAGGCAATATGCTTACTAATAATTTAATCAATTAAACTGTGTCCACAATTTTTTAGCCAGATTTTTTTTTATACCTGGTGCTCTACTGAAAGCAACCAGCTGGTGGCGCCTGAAAACGCTTTGGCGGCACTGCGCGTTACTCCGGAGATGCGTTTGGTTGCTGTGATTCAGAATATCCGCAACAGTTAGCCTACTTGTTACAAGTATCTTATTTTGAAGAATATTACTTAATATGAAAATGCAGTAACCATTAATATTTCTACATTGTTGTGTATAATGGTTGGACAATGTAGTGTTTGTCCCGCCTCTTCCTCACTGTGATTGGACAGGTGTGTAAAAAAGGACAGTGACCAGCTTTGAGTTTTATCCAACGTTGAAAAGTAAAAAATGATCAAAGGCAGGGCTAAAGAACTCGAGAAATATCATTATGATACACAGTTCATCAAAATGCAGTGTCATCAGTTCTTCTAAAATAAAACAGAACTTTATGTGCTGTTTTACGCACTATTTACAGGTAGTACGAAGTACATTTCTTTCGTACCAACTAACATTTTGAAAATACGAACATTTTCATGAAACCAAAAAATTGATGTTAGAATGACTTCACGAATGATTTAGACGAAACATTGTTCTGCTCGTGTTTCATGAGTGAGACCCAATGTGTGCGAGAAAAACCTTTACTCAAATGGTCAGTGTTTTCAATTCATGATTCGCAATATGAATTCAATTGATTAGACAAAGTTAAACTTACGAATAGGATGTGATGGAAGAACAATTCAAATACTGTAAATAAAAACCTAGTTATATTTTGTAAAACTCCTTGTTAAAGATCAAATATATTCAATAACGTAAATTCTAATGAAAAACTGTGATGAAAGCTATACTTACTGAATAGAAATCCTGTATCCTTTTTTCAAATCATCTACAATTCAGAAACTGGAAACCTCAATTCCACTCTTAATAGCGTACAACCCCGGTGACACAACAGATATCCTTTATAAACCTTGAGAGATAAATTAAGATTCTCTTTGAAGTCTTACAGCACCTGTTTTCATCTGAGACTCGGCATTAGACGGCTCACGTCAGCGGCCCGCGTGCAAACCTTTTATCACATCTCAATGCAATCTCACGACATCCAGAATTTAAAACAGCAATCAACACAGTCAATTTATTTTAACTTGACTATCAATAATCTCCTTCTCTCTCAAAGAATAACAAGCAAACACACCCAGAACACACAGATCTGACCGATAAACACCATTCAACAGAGGGAATACAAACAGGTCTGTCTCTTTGTTTAGGTCTGTGAGAAACAACGAGAGAAGCACAAGCGTACAGTAGAGCTGGATAAATGATCGCATTAATGACGTGAAGGAAAGCACACAAACACAACCATTAAAATGCTGGCATATTTTTGCCCGAATAAAAGACGTAATGACCGCAGAATGTGGCTGTAATTATCATTATGGTGATTACACAATTACACATCAGAGGAAAAGTCTGATTGACCCCGTGGAACTGTGGGAAACGCTAATAACATCTGATTGGAGTTCAGACAGAGGCCTTTAAAGCAACGGTTCACCCATAAATCCAACAGACTACTTTAGTTAAACTGATCGATCAAAACAAGTCTTTCATCTTTACTCCACAGCTGATTTAAGAGACCTTAACAGACTGAAAACTTGAAATTAGGGCAGTGAAACGATTAATCGCGATCCAGAATAAAAGTTTGTGTTTCCGTAATAATATATTATGTCATTATACACACATGTACACGTTTAGGAAATGTTTGCAAGTCTATATAGTTTAAATGATATACATACACATTACAACTTTTTCTTAAATATGTACATGAATGTGTTTATAAACACAAAATGTACATGCACAGTCCACAGGCATATATTATGTAAACACAAACTTCTATTCTGGATGCGAATAATCGCGATCAATCGTTGAACATGTTGGATTTATCTACAGGTTTTTAAACATCCAAATGAGCGATCTCAGGTCCATAACAACTCAAGCAAAACATCACTGAGAATTGAAGCACAGATGGATGTTTCACTGTTTATTGTGAGGCGTGTCGCGGCAGTGAGGGATGTCTGTCTTGAGCCTCGTTCAGGTGACTACTGCTTCAAGATTCATTTCATGAGTCACGACTGAAGAGCTCATTTGATACTGACGCTCGACTTTATGACTCACTGTCGTAACTTGAAAGTTCTTAAAGCAATTTAGATCTTTGAAAAACAAAACGGATGACCGCTACATCAGTAACCCAAACACATTACAGTCAATGATTACAACAAGCTAATGTACATGAAGTAAAGCATGTATATTCATACTCAGTGTTGGGTGTAACTAGTTACTAAGCAATGAGTTACTTTACTTCATTACTTTTCCGGTGAAAAAGTCAAGTAAGGGATTACTCTTATTTTTTCTGTATTTGAATTACAGTTACTTGCATTTGTGATTAAATACTGCGTGTAATATATGTGTGTGCTATAGTGTGATTGACATCATAATTCAAAGTCTAACTTTAAAAGCGTCTGCCAAATGAATAAATGTAACGTAATGTCCAATCTGAGCTTTAATGTATCAGTCTCACATTTGTAATACTTTGGTCAGTTACTACTTTGTTTAGTTTTATATTATTGATTTTGAATGGATTAAAAGAGCAGTTTCATCCTTGAATCGCTTAACTGATCAATGTTGATACAGGATATAGAAAGTCATTAGTAATACGTACTTAAATACATTTTGGAGAGTAATCTAATTACACTATAGAATATGTCATTAGTAACTAGTAATTATTACTTTTTCAGAGTAACTTGTCCAACACTGTTCGTAATTAACTTAAATGCACAACGCATACAAACAACAAAATGTCAAGCAATACGATTCCCTCATGCGGGATTTGAACCGCATCTATCCTTGTCCCGCTGTTGTGTTCTGTACAGTTCACGCCTGAAGCAAAAGTCGTGTCCTCTTTATTTACCACACACAAACACAAACACAAACACACACCAGAGCACAAAGCTGTTTGATGTCACGATGTCCAGCGCTGTCAAGCAGACAGATGTCCACTGCTTCGCGCACACTCCACGCTTCAACGTTATCTCTCACTCAGACACACGCCGGCCAATGACTAAATGAATCAGTCGCCACGGCAACAAGCATCCCAATGATTTTCCAAAGATATCACGATATCGTTCCCTCAACAGGACACACAAATGCGTGACATATTCTAAACGCTTGAGAAAAAGTCCGTCAAACCGTTTCGATTCAAATGCTGCATACGAATGTAATATTTTGCCGATTTTTGAAACAAATTCACAAAACCTTCAGTTTCTTTTACCTGAACTCAGCACTGTCAACTTTATTCAAAAGCACTGACACGATGAAACCAGACGGCTGACCAAGTCACAGAATGAAACTGTCAACACAAAGAAAATGATTTTACAATGAAGGAAGCTGGGGATGGAGGACGTGAAAGGTATTTGTCACGGACGGCTCTTTTCACCGGTCAGGCAGGTTGTTTAACAACATTAGCATGACACTAGATGCTTACAGGACGAGAAAGATAAAGCCTGACTCGACAGTGGCAAATAAACAAGTTTACTACAGGGGGGAAAAAATGAGTTGACCTCTTTTTAAAACTGCCAGAATCACCAGAATCCCAGACAGCACTCAGGAGTGAGAGAAAGCGAGAGAGACATAATGAATCCTCACTCAGTAGTGAACACTACTAACCTTTAGACACTTAGCACAGCAGATGATGATGATGATGAACTCAGACAAGCCATTAGTGGCATCACCATGAGCATATGCTATACATTACAATTGCATACAATTAGACTTCAGTAATGGATTTACTGGAGCACAAATGAAAGCGAAACACACACACACACATTCACACCATTACAAAAATTCCTTTAGCTCCTGTATGGTTACTGTACTACAAACAGAAACCACAAATTGACTATGGTTTCACTACAATACTCATAAACTCTCAAGATTATTAACACATCTTTTGTTATGCTATTTCAACACATTTTGTGTAAAATATATGAAAGGGTTGATGTAAAAGTCACACAAAATGTGTTTTTAATAGCATAACAAGCAATGTGTTAATCATTTTTACTACACTTTCAATAAAACTATGGTTTATTTACCTAGGAGTGTACACTATCATTCAAAAGCTTCGGGTCACTTGCTCAAATGTTTAAGATTAATAATAAAGTCATCAAAGCACAAATTGAATGTGATAAGTAAAAATGTTAAATAAATCAAAACTTTAAAGTCCCCGTGAACCCGAAGTTGCGATTGTTTTACTTCCGTATTTTGACACATTTCCGAGTTGGCTTTTTTTACTGAGATTTGATTGGATGTATAAAAACAGCAATGGCTTTTTCTAAAATGGAACTGGCAGGAGACTGACAGTTGAAGGGGAGGAGTTAACGGATGCTCCGCCCAAGCCGTCTAATTTACGTCATTCAGGATTGATAGTCACTACAGGCCGGAAGTGCATTTTCAGGTTATAACTCAAGATTATGAGGGCACATGAATTTTAAGAAGAAAATTACCCGTATTGGTACGCTGTTTACAATAAACCCTGCAATATTTCATGAAAAGTATGCATTTTTATTTTAACTGGGACTTTAAAGTAGCCATTTTTAGTAATCAGGGGAATTATTAGATCTGCTTTTAAACCCTGTGTGTGTGTGTTGAATAAACCTCAGAGCCCTGGTGAGAGAGACAGACGTGTTATGTGAGAGCAGTGCATGTCTAATGACGGCGAAATAAGATTCATCTTTTATTATAATCGCAGGCTCATACTGTAATTTATTCATCATGCTAGATTTAATTTGGCATGGGTTTATTCTTAAGTGTGTTGCATTCATTATGTGCACACCTGTACGTCTCTGAAGCAGATTTCTGACATTCATTAAGCAAAACAAGACAAAAATAACACAAAGAAACACACCGAATTAGCATTTAACTGAACATCGGTAGATTACACCTGCACATGAACGGATGAGCATTGAGAGTTTGAGATGGACAGACGGACATAAACTGATGGTTACGGGCAGGGTTTTTCCTGGCTCAAAATGAGGCGGAAGTGGTGCCATCCTGATCTTGTTCACACACGTAGGCCTACCGTACCTTTACGAGGCTTAACCAAAGTGACTTTGACATATTAAAAGTTGTAACGAAAATGACAATTATTAAGTCTTTTATTAGACCAAACAAACTAATTTTTTAATCAAATAAAGCTTATTTTTATCATTTTCAACTTACTTTTCAGCCCACAATAGCCAACTGAATGAACCAGTCTTACTAAATGAGCACAGCTCATTCACATCTTGCATTCTCTGTGGTTCAGTTTAAATGATTCAATGATCTCTTATATTCGCTAGTGCATGAAAAGTTCAATAGTTTAAATGAATCGGTTCAAATGAGTCATTTGTGTGCGAGTCGTTCTGAACACAATGTTGGTTCATACTGGCACTCGCTGTGTACTGTATACGCTGATTCAACGATCCAACTGCACTGATAAAGACGTTACATTGATGGACGTCATGTTCATTTGAGAAATTTCAAGAAATGAAACGTACTTGGATGCAAAACAAACATCTGTGAAACACAGCAAGCTCTTGTTCTGCAACTCTTTTTAGCGTCTCAGTGTGCTGATAATGAAACAGCGCCTCCGCTGTGGCGTAATGCCGCAACTGCAGTTACAAATGACAGTCTGTTAAATGCACGCAGCATTTCTTGTGAAGACACCCGGCATAATTTTGGCGAGACTGAGGCGGCACAACATTTGACGGAGGCGGCCACCTCCAATTTCTCTATGCAGGACAAACCCTGCAGACACGAGTGAAGTGTACAAACCCAAGTAAAAGGAGAAAGTGTGCATGTCATGCTGTATGTGTGCTGTGTCGAATCCTGTATGTGCAGGTTTCCACTCCTGAGTTTCAATAAAGCAATACAAATATTACTTTCAAGTAAAGTACACACAGCAAGCGACCTGTTTCTCTTTCCCAAAATGACTCTCTGAGGGCTTATCTGAGTCACAGTTCAGTAAAACATCATTCACTGCCAACGGTGGAGAACAAGTGATACAAACAGAAGAGAGACACAGAGCACAATATTACACATCCACCATGATGAATCATGCACAACAACACCAGAACTGTACATTTAGATTTCACGTTTACAACAACCACACCTGAGACCAGATTTGGTGCGTCTTTACACCTCTCTAAATGACCTGAAATGACTCTTTCTGAACTCTGAAGTTAAAAGCCGCCTGTGTGCTTCTCTTGAGCTGTATGCATTCAGCTCCCTCAAATATCAAAGGCGAATGGTTGAGCATCAAAACCCCGCGGAGAGCGACAGACATCTATCAGTGTTTCAATCACAACCCTTTCTACAGGACCGGTCTTGTGACTACGACACACGTGCGGCTGACATGTTACAGATTGCCCTGTTCAAAGGCACAAGCGTCTATCTGTAACGCCACCTTCTTTCCCTCCGACTGTAGAACGTCCAGTGGCACACGAGGGGATGGATGATTGGCCAATCACAGGCCAGGGCGTCTGTGGAGTCATCAGTGGACCTTTTACAGCTTGAACAAGAGCCATTTCACACGGCCTGACACGGTCTAGAGTCCTGAGGGAGCGACTCATACAGAGCCCATTTCAGTATTACTCAGCACGACGGGAGGATCTTTGACCCTGGAGATGAAACGCAGCCAAAAGCGCTGATGCTGAAGTGATGCTGGCCTTCTGCTCAGACACAATGACTCGCTTACAAACTGCTCATTCATTTTACCCAACTCTTTTCAAATATGTAAATGAGTTAATGACTTATAACGACCATTTCTCATGTGGTGCGACCAATAATATCAATAATTGTATTCAATTAAAAATATCTTATTTTTGTGGCTGAAATATGAATCTCTGATATTCTCTGATATACTTTTTTAGAAATAGGCTCATTCTCCATCTCCCCCAGAGTTAATAAGTTGAGTTTTACCATTTTGGAATCTATTAAACCGATCTCCGCGTCTGGCGATAGCACTTTTAGCATAGCTTAGCATAGATCATTGAATCCAATTAGACCAGTAGCATCGCGTTAAAAAATGACCAAATAGTTTCTATTTTTCCTATTTAAAACTTGACTCTTCTGTACTTATATCGTGTGCTAAGACTTCCAATTCATAGATGAAAAACTTTTTTTATTATATTTTTTATTTAAAATAAATCACTTTATTTTACAAAAATTGTAATCTGCATTTACGTGTACACCACGTTCTTAATGTTTGAAAAGTTGCAATAGATATTATTTATTTGTATTTTAAATATTGCCATGTTGAAAATTCGTATACGCCATTGACCCAAATATTCATGTAAATATTACAATAAAATAAAATAACAATTTGTGAAGAATATCACTGTTGTCCTTCTAAAACCTCTAAAATCTCCATATTTTGTGATTTTTTTTTTTACCATCATTTATTGTTATTAGTCACTGGATTTTGCAAATATATAACTGATAAAAATTATTAAAAAGTGCTTGTCAACTTCGAAAACACTGTATTTAATCATTTAAAAAATATTTCAGTAGGAGTTTCAGAAGGACAGCTATTCTATAGTAATATACTCTCTATTAATTGCACAATTTAAAAACAATTAAAAATAAAAAATAATATTATTTATTAAATGTACAAGATATATTATAAAAATAGATTACAAATACTTTTCTTAAAAATATATTACGTTTACAACAGAATAAAAATTATGTTGCAAATTTAGAATTGAATAACAATTACTTCTACAATAGTTACCAAAGCATTTTCCAACGAACTGCACCTGACCAATTGGAGACTGCAAATGACGTCACGCATCACCATATATGGAAGGTCATATACTGTTTACGGGTCCAAATGCTCAATAAGGTGCTATAAGCAAACAACAACAAATGCTAATATACCCTCATGGCGAGCTGTAAAAATACCGCATACCACGATCATAACCTATATCTTCATAACGAAATCCCACATGGCCAGTCAGTGATTTATTTTTCATATTGTATTCGAATATTGATGTCGGAGATTCCGTAAGCCTGGAGACTGTAGTGTATACTGTGAGTTAATAAATGATCCGCTTAAATATGCGGTGTGAGTAAACAGAGGTCATTAACAGCTCTTTAAACTATAGCCCCGCTTGAAATGAATAGATGCTTGGACCCGGAAACGATATTCCTTACTTCGGTATTGGCGTTGTACCAGTTTCATCCATCGCCATGGTAACAAACCCAACAGATTATTAAATGAAAACACGCAATCTGGCGATGGCACAACACAAAAGAGATTTTCGGTACTGTTGAAAGCTCTTACAGATGATTTCAATGAAACGCGTGGCTGGCCATCATTAATATTTCAAGTGGTGAAATTATTAGCATCATTTGGTGAAAATCTCAGTACATTTGTTCAAGCATCAAATATTTAGAGGGTGAATGCCGCGTTTGACATCTTCACGGAGAAAATGGCAATAACAACGAAAACAAAATTATGCAACATCGTCGCCTGCGGGCACACACCAATACGCTGAGGATCTGCGGGAAAGATTATGGCTAATAAAACGACCAAACATTCAACAATCAGTGACGCAAAGGACGGTTACTCGCTGTGTTTGACTTGTGTTTGTGTGTTACATATGTAGAAGTCTGATTAATCTTAATAATCCTAATCCTAATATATACATTCACATAATGCTTAATATGCAATATTATCTTCTGCTTAGAAGTATAGTGAACAGCAGATACACTACTTTCTGCCTCTCTTTCATCCCACCTCGAGACATCTTCCATCACCAAACAAGAGCACAGATGGACTGATGGACTCTTTCTGTGTGTTTTTTCTCTCCTGTAAAGCTGCTTTGAAACAATACACAATGGAAAAAGCGCTATATTAACAAAATGGAATTGAATTGAATCGATTGATCAGGTGAATGTTTCTTTAACACCAGGCGGGATCTGGACAAGCGTCGCTGCAGGCCGGGCACAATAAACCACTTTCAATGACAACTATCAAAGCAACCCAACACCTACCAGTCCTGAAGTGCTCAAAGCTTTGCTGTTCTTTCATGATGTCGCCGTCATCACGGGATTCACAGATTATTGTTGTTTCTTTGTGTTTCCGGTGTGTATGGCCCGGATGTTAGCGTGTGTGTGTGTGCGAGTAGTTCTCCATCAAGCTCTCCTGTGGGACACTGCGACTAAGAGGTTAACCTTTGTGAGCGAGAAGGCCGTTATTTAGTGAAGCAAAGATCCCTATGGGTCCGTGTGTGTGTTTGCAGGTGTGTTGATTTGATCGATCTGACTGCACACAGTGATTATCTCACCTGCTGGATCCAATTAAAAACTCACACACAGAGAGAGAGAGAGAGAGAGAGAGCTAACCGTGTAGCGCGTGGACGGAAGATTGAGCAGACATAATCCAAACTACAAATATATCTGACGTCTATTAATAGAAGTGCATTAGTCTGTCATTTCCCATCAATAAAACCCAGAGCCATTAACTCACAACATCATTGCAAAAATCTAAAAGCCCTGCGGACGGAGAAGGCCACGATATACAGAAAACAGAAATTTCACAACGCTCGGATGGTTTTGCACTAGGAAAGCACTGCTTGATAAAATGCAATATACATACAAACCTACACACTGTATATACTGTATATACGTACACACACATATAGTGTGTGTGTGTGTGCGGGTGTTTGTATAAAGAGTTTGGATCAAAATGAGACAACTTTCAAAAACCATGTTTTTTTTTTATTGTGCATTACAATTAATATCAATAAAACTGTTTGTTTGTTTGTTGTTTGTTGATAACTTAACTAACGCAATAAAACACAACAAGAACATGATAACACAATAAAAAAACAATGATTTTTGAAAAACGTAAAAAATGGAGTTATCTCATTTTGGAACCAAACCAATATAGTATAGTATATACACATACACTCACACAAACATGTTGGTATTGGTGGTTTACAGGGACATTCCATAGACGTCATGCATTTCTATAGTGCACATATATACTGTATGTATATAATTATATATAGTGTCTATATATATAGTTTATTAAATTATTAATTACAAAAAAATTGTATTATGCATATAATTCATTTAATATATACCTATTTCATATTTTCTATATATATAGGGTATATAACATTAGCTATATCGTTTGTTTCTATACGTTTGACTACAGGCCTATTGACTCTCTTTGCCAGTCCATTGATGAAATTAACAGCTGGATGTGTCAAAACTTCATTCAGTTAAACTGAAGTCATTGTATTTGTTAACAAGGATGAAACTAACTCATAGAGCTCATACAGAACGCTGCTGCCAGGACCCTGACCAGAACCAAAAAATCTCATGCTGTATACATTTAGTGCAGACCTGTTTAAGGGCGGTGCTGAAGAAGGGGGGGATGAAGCTCCTGGAACAGCCACTCAGAGAACAGCTGATGCTGAGTTCCCCTCATCTCCCCGTCCACCCACCAGCCGCTGATATCATGAGAACGGATCGATCCGACCGTCTAACCATTAACAACGAGAGCGAGTGAGATTGGAGCAAATAATAGACCCCGGGGTGCAGACAGGTGGATTTAATTATCGTATATAATCGATGAAGTGCTATATTTCAGCCGCTTGTAGTGATCAACGACTGTCTCGTAATATCACACGGCCTGTCAGCTCAGGAACGTCACACGCACACGCAATTACTTTCATTATTATCTGAATATTTGTTACACAAATAAACAAATAAGTAAAGCGAGACGGTCAACAAAAGTGCAGCTCAAGCTGTTTGTACATCAGCGTGATGTGATGTGATGTGTGTGTGCGTGTGTTAGACACGAGTGACTCCCGCTGAGGTAACAGGTATTATCTAATGAGGCCAATTACTCTCATTCACTCACTGATTAACTAAACATCATTTACTTACAGCATCTCATTCCAGCTCCCACATCAAGTTCACTCAAAACCTGAGATTTATGCCTTGTACCCGGAACTGATCTTGAAACGATCTTGAATCTACAGCCAATGTTATAACATATATGATGACCAGTAATAGAATATAAATCTACACAGTTTGGTCTGTTAAAATACTAGTGCACTAAAATGTTAAATACTAACTAAATACTAAAATACTTCATTTATTGAAATTAAACGCCTCGGGGATAATCAGGACTAAAACCTTCAAATTTACTATTTGAATTGTGATTTAAGATTTATTTCATTAGGAAACTTAATAAAACAATATTTTATAAAACTGATGTTTACATTTGTACCATTATGAAAATTATTCAAATAATCTTTTATTAAATTGATAAAAACATTAAAAGATACCAACTGAATTGAAAAAAAAACATGTATTCCATTAGGAAAATTAATACAATAAAGTTTTAATAAAATTAAAATAACACCTAAAGATACTATTTGAATAAAAAACTGGCTCTAACTTTTATTCCATTGGGGAAATTAATAAAATAATATTTTATAAAATTTAATAAAACATTAAATTATACTATTTTAATTGAAAAATCCCTAATTTAAAAAAAAAATTACATACAAAAATGATTAAAATGATTATTACTTATTCAAATTAATAACATGTTAAAAGATTTGAATTTGAAAAAATACTTGATTTATTCCATTAAAACAAATAACCTTTTTAGGGAAATGTTTACTATTTTTATATCCTATAATACATAATTACATATATTTTTTATACTCTTTTCACTACAAACACCATGGTAAACTATTACTATTGTTCCAAGATCGTGGTACTATGGTTAGCTACAAATACCACTGTTTAATATAGTTAAGAACACGTGTGAGGAAAACCCACGGCTACACAATACCAGCGTGTCGCTACGCAGTTGCTAAGAGTGATGCGAGTAATTGTTAGCATATTGACGTGCAGTTGCTAGGGTGTTCTGGATGGTTGCTTACCGGCCTAACTCAAAAGAGCTCTTTGATTTTCTGGTTCCCAATAGATATGACCCAGACTCCTTCCTCAACCAGGCGAGAAACTGAAGGTCAAATCATTTAGAGGCGTAAACACAGTCATGATCAGTGACATCAGGTCAATATTTAGCTGATGCCTGCTATAGCCAACACTGCTTATTAGCTTCCAAATGCAGCCCAGTGCCACCAAGTGACAGTCATGAAGGACAGAGATTTTTGAAACATCAGAGAGAGAATGAAAGCCAGGCTGTAAAAGGCAGTGGGATGTTGGTAAGAGGTTTTGCAGAGGCCGGTCCTGATGCCCAGGCTGACAGATGGCATAGCGGCGCACTGTGGCAGGCCCGGCTCCAGCGGGCACACGGGGGAAAGTCATGTGTGCGCGTCTCAATCTGATCTCCAACTTTCAATTCGCTTCTTGTACTTTCAACCAGTGGCACTAAAACCACCTCACTCCCAGAATGCCTTTCACCGCTGACTCGACGCCCGTGCGAACCAACCGTTCCAAGTTTGTTACCACCAAATCTAATTATGCCTACAAAGCGTTATTGTAAAATACTTTGAGACACACAAAAAGTCTCTCTCTGGCAGCGGCTGTTATTTTCAGCCTCGCTGTGAGTAGGTGGATTATTAGCATGAGTTGCTGAGGCTGAAGATGGCTCTGTGATGTTTCTGTTCCCGTGCCCCGGCGGCCGCTGCCGTGATGCGTAATTCAGAGAGGCGGGGGCGGCGCGGAGCCACCCGTCACTTTGACGGATGGGTGCTGTGGGCGGAGCCCAGATGGATTTATCTGCTTGTTTTTCACCAGGCGGTGTCCATCATAACCGAGAGGAGGAGGAGATATCGGCGGGCACGACGGTTCTTAAAATCTTTCCGTCGCCTGCGCGTCTGATTTAGAGATGAACCTTTGATGCAGTAGAGGTAAAGGGCAGAATGTGTTAAGCACATGGTGATTAGGTGTCTAACCCCTGCGTGACGCTTGCGCCTGTCTGCTACAAAAGAAGAGGAAAGAGAGAGAAGTAGTGATTCATTTGGAGAAGTCGTCATTCACCAGAGAGCGAGATCGAGAGCAACCCAGACGGAGCAAAGTGTCTTTGTGAAGTAATTTCTCTTCAATCCTCTGTGTTACGACGCGGCCAAGCATCATTGTCTCATAGCTTATTTATTTCGTGCAACAGAAACTCAGCATCCGTTTGCGGTCCTCCGTGCAGAATACATTAATACGGGGTATATGATTCATGCATCTATATCAGGGTGAAACGCGTCAGAAGTATCGCCCAGAGAGAGAGAGAAAGAGAGAGAGAGAGAGAGAAACACCAGACACAATGACTCAGACGAAATAATTCACCAACGCAAGGATCATTCCCTTTCTGTTTGTTTGCGTATCACGCCGACTGCGGGGCATTAAGGGAGACCTCGCCTGTTTTACGTCAGGATGTGCATTTAAAGCATCCATAATGCATCAGATGACAAAATCTAAATATAAGATGCTACACCCCCGTAGGAGGAAAAGTACGAGGCTGATGATGTCAACTATTTAACGGCAGTCATCGGTCAGATTATCGACAGGAGGGTTTTTTAGTAATGGCTGGGATTAAAATGTGCAGAGAGGCGATGTTTAAATACGGAACGGATTGCTGCGTTTAATCAAAGATTTAGATCAAAACAAAACAAAAGCCTCTCTCTCTCTCTCTCTCTCTCTCTCTCTCTCTCTCTCTCTCTCTGGCTCACTCATCCCTACATCAATTGATCTAATCAAAAAATCAAATGAGTCTTACAAAAATTAAACGCAGTTAAATGCAGCGCTGGATTAAATATTTCCCTGTCTTTCAAGGCAAGTTTGAAACGCATCCCGAATTTTATGGGCCAGGATAACACCAAATGTAAGTATGATGATGTCATAATATCAGACAGCATAATTCGGTTATTTGAGAACAGATCTGATTAAAATCTGCAGAAAGGAACAGACTGTTGCGTTTAATTAGATCAAAACTAAACTGTCATGATTAAAATCGTCCAATCACAGATCAGATTCATTCGCAAAGGGAACACAACTCACTCAGATCAAACTCACGCCTGTCTGTCAGCGGTGTATTTAATCTCTCTCTCTCTCTCTCTCTCTCTCTCTCTCTCTCTCTCTCTCTCTCTCTCTCTCTCAACATGGTATTAAATGATTTTGTTTTTCCGCTTGTTTTCTAAATGAAACAGGTCTCCATTGATTTCCTGAGAGGAAACAACGGTCTCCCCCGAGGCTGCTTTTCCATCCTTAAAAGACAGATTACCTGACATTTCCAAACTTAACGCAGTTGTGTTCGGCTACAGGCCTCTGGTATCGCTTTTATTTGTTTAAGCCTGTGATGCGTTTGTATGTGTTCTAGTGTGTGGAAACTGAATGTATTGTTAGCCAATCCTCAAAAGGCCACGAAAGTACATCTGAGAAATCTCTCAATGTACAAACAATTATCAGAAAACTATGAGATTTTATTAGTATGTTCTCAAGAAATCAAAGAGTTTGTGCTTCTATGGACTCATATCTATTTTATTGAGCCATTAAGCAAATCTAGCTTGATCTCACAGCACATATTTTACAAGGTGGATAATTCACATAAAGGCGTACAAGTGTGAATAATAAATGTACAATTATTAGAAAAAGCAATAATGATGCCCCGCCCCTAAACCTATGCAAAGTTATTTATTTCTTTATGAGATTTATTCTAGTTTTGTTTTAGTATTTTAATATTTTAAATGAGCTTTTGTTTTCAGATTTTTAGTTTAATGTTAATTTTAGTGAATTGTTTTGCAATTACATTGTATGCGTTTGTCATTATATAATTTTTTTATGTTGCAATAAAAGATTAATTCTTTTTCATTTAATTTTTTTTAATTTAAGTTTAGTACCTTAAACGTATTTATTTCTGAGGCAACATTTTAATTTTCCATTTAGTTTTCCAATATTTTCAAGCCAATATTTTATTTGATTTCAATAAACAGAAAAGTTTTTTAATCTAACTAAACAAAATGAACCTGGATATCAATATTTATAGAAGCAAAAAACGCAAAAACAGAAACCAAATGGGTTTGTACCTCACCACGGTCGTCTCTATAGGAAGCTTGTTTGACCTTTGATCTCTTCGTGATTAAGGGACAGTGACACACGTCACAACAGCGGTCCACAAATACAGTTCCTGTCAAGCATCATTACCATGGCGACCGACTCATCTCCTCCATCCATCTCGATCTGTGCTTGTACTCAGAGGCAGAAGTGGCTCGGAAATGCCAATGATATTAGCGTCTGCGGGATCTCTCCGGCCCTTGTCTTAAACACGATCCACTTCACATAGTTAACAGAAGAACAGCAGTCAGACTCGCAGGAAACAGAGGAGGTTTGGGATCCATCTGTAATATCCGATCGTCTTTTAAACTACTGTTATGCCAAATCAATAAAATATTCACTTGCTTACAGCCATGACTGTGATGTTTAAAACCGTGAGGTGAAGATGAGACTTCTAGAGAGGACAAAAGCACTCGCTCGCTCGCTCACTCACATGAAGAGTATCAGGTTCACCAGGTAAGGGTCAGGTGTATTTATATGTGTGACTTCACATACGTGAAAGAGTCACACAACATGCTCCCTAGAGCCCATCTTCTGAGGTATCCCCCCGTGTGGGCACAGTACAGGCGCCTGATTGGTTGTGACAGCTGTCCGTCACAGAGAGAGAGCAGGGTTAATAGAGTGGAAGTGTGTTGGATGGAGAGAAAGTCAAGTGCTCGCTTCTGTCTCTGACTGTTGCTATGTGACACCGAGAGCTCGTTTTAGCTTTTCAGCAAGTGCTGACTTCTATTTTTAGAAACACACACACACACACACACACACACGCGGTTTGTCCTGGCACTCAGCGATTTATCTCTCTGTGTCTCTGCAGATAAAGTGCCTGAACAATACAGTACAGTACACATCCAGTTATGAGAACTATTTAGCATCTTGATGTACTGTGAGTCTAAATGCATAAATGTTATCGTACAACAAAACACAACCAATTATCCAAAAAATGGCCTTAATGTGCAGTCATATTGCTATGTACTGCAGGTTGTTGTGAATTTTAACATAAAAGATTGTAAAGAGCAAGAGCCGTGAGGGAACGACGCGAGGCCGGTGACGCGAGCGATAATGAGTGTCAGCTGCGCGTTGTACCGGTCTCGCATCTCTCACGGAGGACATCGGAAGGACGAGCGACAGGAGTGTACGAGAGAGAGGACCAGACCTGGACTTTATGTTATGTTTTACTATGTTTGTGTGGCCCGCAGTCGACCGCGAGGACGCTGTCGGCATTTTACTGTCGTTTGGTTGTTCGTTTATTTTATTAAAAAGTTGGTTATCGTTCGCCGGTTCCCGCCTCCTTCTTCTTTACTTGGAACGTTATTACAAAGATGCAAAAAGGTACAGAAATATTTGAAGAGATTGGTTACAAAATGAGATAACTCACGGCTAAAACAAATATTACCGTATGTTTAGATGTAATTCAATGTGTTTACACGATATAAGGTTTAAAAACGCTGTATTTTCCACATACGTGCATGTTTGTATCTCCTCTTTGCCCCGCCTCTCTGAAACGCGCAGCTTTTTTACAAAGCTCATGGCTCTGAAAAGCGAGGTGTGCTTTGATTGGCCAGTTAACCAGTGCGTAGTAATTGGTCGAATACTGCAAGCATGTGACGAAATGTAACGCCTCTTATCATATTTGGAACATCAGGTTCCAAAGCAATTGTACTGACAGGTATACTTGCGTATACATTTGGGCGGTCTTAGTCAAATCATACCACAAACTGACGTAGATTTGTGGGGGTGTGGTTACACGAGGCGTCTCAGGCAGGTCTAGGTGAGCATTCGCTTTAAGGTAGAATGCATCTTTTGTTCCAACACTTTCATTTTTGCAATATTACGTGTCTAATACACGTAATACACAATAAGAATTGAGGAAATCACACAGTTCTGGGGGACCCTCGACTATACCATTTTCATTTTTCCTACTATGGTAGCAAACGACATCCCAGAACTGAAAATTGCTCACATTCTTCCAAATATCTTCCATTGTGTTCAGCAGAAAGAAATGTATACAGATTTGGAAATACTTGAGGGTGAATAAATGATGAGAGAATGTTCATTATCGGGCGAACTATCCCCATTAAGTGTTCTCTCGTTTGAAAAGTTGTTTTGGATGAAATTGCTTGCTAAATGAGAAAAAAGATGTCATGGATTTTATTTATCTAGTGAATTTTGAAAGGATTATAAAAAGTGGAAGGTAATATTACTTGTTAATATTTTAGTAAGTTATCACCAAAGGAAAGTTGTTTCCGAGATGGAAAGTTATGACTTTCTGCATACGAAAACAAAACTTTCCGAATCCGAATAAAGTGACCGTGCAAAGACACCGCAGGCGTTTTTAAGTAAATAGGTTCAATAACTAAAGTCTAAACTTACACATTTATTTTAAAGGCCAAACGAAAATGACAATAACTTCACCTCCATCCCAACCCCAGAGTTCTGGTCTCTTGTCCTGAGGGCTGAAATGATAAATATTTCATTTGTGCGGTGTTGCTCTTCTCACTGTCAGCGTTTAATGGATTAGGTTTGTTCTGCGGGCCTTTACTGTAGTTAGCGGTGTCGACTGCTCCTCTCCTCCAGCGGCCGGCTGTCAGGAGGTTGAGTAAACGCTAATCTATCCATTTGATGGAAGCTTTTCCTTCCTGATGTTTACAGCTGATGGCCCTTCACTCAAGCTACAAAAATTCAATTATGTCGCCTGCCTCCGTTCCCTGGATTCCCTACTACAGTTACACGATTTATACTGTAAAACAGCCCATATCTCTACTCTGGAAATTTGACAATCGGTCTTCTGAAACTTACTCATGAAATATTCACTTAAGTTACTTAACAAGATTCCCAGCTAAGCGTATTTCAGGGAGAAGAACCGCCGATCTTTCGCTCTGATAAAGTGTCCGTTTAAGTGTTTAATAAATGCTGAAAGCTTATATAGATTAATAATGCTTTTAATTTCATTCCCTTGTGCCCCAGTCATCATAGAATAATGCCGTTATTCAGATGATTAACAAAGATTTGAAATGAAAGGAAAAAATGAAAAACTAAAAAAAATAGAAACTTTAAAAAAAAAACATGGGGGTTTATATTATCATGCCATGTATGACTTTCTTTCTTCTGCAGAATAAAAAATAAGATATTTTGAAGAACGTTGATAATCAAACAACATTGAGCCTCAATGACTTCTATTATTTAACCATTTCTCAAAATATCTTCTTCTGTGTTCCACTGAAGAAACAGTCAGATGACATGAGGGTGAATAAATGATGAAAGACTTTCCTTTACAGTACAGAATTTGTTTTATTACGGTATATATTACAAAGACTTTAGCTCACCAAAACAACCCAGATGATCTCTGATTCCAAAGCTGCTCCTCTAAAACACATCCAAATAGAATCCCAGCAAAACATAAAATCTGATGGCTTGACATTTTAAGACATCTCTGTACATCCATTTCAAACACAAGGGGTGAAAAGGCGTCTCAGGACTTTGTAAATAGGTTTCTGGAGCTGGGATTCTTTATCTTACAATACAAATGGATCTATTTAATCTATCCTACAACATGTACACGGTGTTGCTTAACTTGTGCATTGTACGTCCTTTTAAAACAAAAATATACAAAAATCGATAAATAAAACCTAGATAATCCATCTTATATATACACAATGGTTCCTTTCAATCAATGCGTTTCTCTTCCTTCGCCTTTTGCTTGATAACTGGATATAGATTATACAAAGTACTAGGACTGCACTAACAATAAACAATTTCAGCTGATGAAACATTTTAAAATCAAAGACAAATATCACCCTGTCTGTGAAATCCAGTCTCATAATCGAATTATGACATAAGCAGCATTTCAGTCCTTATCTCACTATGATGATGTCCTTACACCGTCGATATTTAAGATACCAAGGTTTATTTTCATAGAATATTCTTCACATTATGTAGATCATTTTTGGTAGAAAACATTTTGTGTACCGTACATCACAAAAAAACATGACTTGATGTGGGTTTTCATAGGGTCACAAGAGTAAATTTACAACAACACAACACTTTTCCAGTACACTTCCATCACACGCAGTGCACACTTTCCACACTTATTAGAAGTATGCAAACTAGACTTCACTACCAAACACACAGCGTCACGTAACATTTCCCCCAGATGCTTTTATCCAAAGCGCCAGTGCCATCAAGATATACATTAGTTCCTGGAGAATTGAACCAACAACCTGTGCGTTGCAAGCACAATTCTCTACCAGCAACATAACACAAAGAAAGAAAATTAACTAGAATAACACCAAAAAAAGATCCTAGAAGAACTATATACTACAGTGAATCATTGGTCGAAAACACTATTAGAATTTCAATGCGCAAAATCAACAGTAGTATATATATTCTTGCCTCTTAAGGGTTCACTATTCATACAGGAGAAGCCTTCAACGCAAATCCGCAAGCCGTCGTAACAAACAACAATACCTGTTTGTGATAGCGAGTAAAATAAAATCTGCATCTCTCGTGAAAACCAATATAACTCACCATAGCTCAGATAATTATTTAGAACAAACTCATACTTAGAAAAATCAACTAAAACAATCAAGATGTTTAGATTTGTTTTATTATTATTATTAATATTTGTAATATTTCCCCTTGCGGCGGGGCCCCCTAGATGGCAGGGCCCGGAGCAGTCGCACCAGTTGCACTGCCCACAATACGGACCGGATCACATATGTAACCTTCTTCTTCGCACATGATTTTAAAAGTCCTGCTGACCACACTAACACAAATGTTCAATAGCATAGTATCGATGTCGACCACACACGAGGTATAACAGAACAATGAGAGAGTTCAATTGTATAGAGCTGTTGAATCATCACAATGGCTATAGGATGGATCCCAGAGATGCTGTTTGAGAAACAACGCCGTGGCTGATTATCATGCAGAGAAACGCAATAACACATTCTCATTTAAAAGCATCAGAAGGGAATTAGCTGCACCAAATGAGCTATTATTTTAAACCCTACAGCTCAAAAGAGCTTGTTTAGGAACTGCACACCGTGACCGCGATTGGATAATTCCGCACCGCGCCGCGCCGACACAATAACGTGACACGCGTCAAACACGACTGTATCGAGCAGAGCCAGATTAGTTGTTTCTCTCAAGCACACACATCTTGAGTGTTTCAGAAGCATTTATTCTCCTTATGAGGTGCACACACACTTGCTGCTAGCGTCTACATTTCCATCAAAGCCCAAAGGATACGGGCCAATTAGTGTTGTGCTGCAGTCTGATTCAAGCTCGGGTTTGCTTAAAGGATAAAGATTTAGAAGGAAAACATTATTAATCCTCAACCGCACACCGTGACCTTTATGAGCGCAAGAGAGAGAAAGAAAGAGTGTACGGATTTGCAAGCCAGCACAATTATAAACATTTCCTTGTAGAAAGAAAGAAAGAACGTAAGGAAGGAAGAATGAAGTTAGGAAGGAAGTAGAGATGCACCGATTTCTCCATCAATACTGAAAGCTATTTGTTGAAATCGATTTTGAAGATATATTAATATTATTAATAGCTCTGTCAACACATCCTTTGTCTAGCGTTACATTATATAATCACGCTCTTATTCATGTAAAGGCCTTTAACCATTTACCAGTTGCTTTGATGCGATCAGTGCAGATAGAAAGCATTTAGCTGTGGGATGCGGCACAACGCAACACCACAGAGATCCCGTCTGGTGTATACAGCCACGGGCTGAAGGCTGCGTCAGAATCTGTCAGACAGCGCATCAGTATTAAGTTCTCTTTCGTGAAACAAAACCACACAAGATTATGAAAGAAAGCCCGGTTTGTCTACCATTTGTCTACTGTTAGACATAATAGTTCTCAATTATACTGTTGAATGGCTATAGTTAATGTAAAAAAATAAAAAAATCTATTTAATAGAGACATTGCAGTACTAATATCAGAGTGTTGGCTTTTATTCATAAAACGATGCTGATAAAGACATCTGTTGTTTCTATACAAATTTAGAGATTAAATGTGAAATTTTTAGAATGTAAAATATATTTTAAAACATTAATGTTATGTGCGATTAATCACAGAAAAAATGTGAATCGATTGACAGCACTAACTATTAAATAGCAACAACTTCATTGCATTTAATGTCCTGTTTTGATGGACAGGATATATCGACCATGTCTGCTATTTTTAAATGATCGCCTAATAGCGTGAAACATTCACACCATCAACCGATACTGATTATTGGCAAAATTGTATACATGAAGAAAGAAAGAAAGAAAGAAAGAAAGACAGAAAGACAGACAGACAGAAAGGAAAAAAGAAAGAGACAGACAGACAGACAGACAGACAGAAAGAAAGAAAGAAAGAAAGAAAGAAAGAAAGAAAGAAAGAAAGAAAGAAAGAAAGAAAGAAAGACAGAAAGACAGACAGACAGACAGACAGACAGAAAAAAAGAAAGACAGACAGACAGACAGAAGACATACAGAAGAAAGAAAGAAAGAGAAGAAAAAGAAAGAAGAAGAAGAAAGAAAGAAAGAAAGAAAGAAATAAAGAAGAAAGAAAGAAAAGAAAGAAAGAAAAAAGACAGAAAGAAAGAAAGAAAGAAAAGACAGAGAAGAAAGAAAGAAGAAAGAAAGAAAGAAAGAACTCACCACTTATTACAAATATATTCAGGAATGCAAATGAACAAAACATAAATTGAACAGATTACAACTGTAAACCACACACACGCACCAACACACAGCATCAAACATCATGGCTCTTTGTGACATAATGCACAAACGCCCGACTCAACACAAAACCATTTGCAAGCAAATACTGCTAACAGATCAAACAGGACTTCAGATGAACATAAAACTGTGAATGAATCCATCCAATAATCTATCCATCACTCCATCTATCTGTCCATCCGTGCATCTATCTATTCGTTTCTCCATAATCACGGTCACGGTTGTTACTGTAATTTTACTGCTGGAATAACATGATTCCCTCCATGCAGACATGTTTATGAATTCAATGATTTACACACGCAGTTATAGCAAACCTCCACTCCCTGATCCCAGTTCAGTGGGCTGGAAAGTCAATTTAATAAATGAAAGTATTAAAGAGAGCACCATAGACATAAGAAGCGCACCTTACTTCTAGAAATAGAAAACTTGTTAACGTTTAAACCTGACGTGGTTACTTTTTAATAATCCACCATCTAAAACGCAGCGACCCAGAACAGCGTCCCCCTGTATTCTGCGTGGATTTAAGACTTGCGGTGTCGGTCTTCAGAGGCACAACTTAACAGTGGTGTTAAATGAGAAGACAGCCCACACGAGAGCTAGCGAAGACTACTGACGAGACCTCACTCTGAGACAACCAGGTGCAGAAAGAGCTGTCACAGAATGAAGAGAATCTCCTCTCCGCCAGGAAAATAACCTCGGATGGGCGTTTAATCAAGAGCAGTTTTCACATCTCTGATAAAGACAAGAGAGAGAGAGATTCCGCAGGGCCCGATATTAATTCTCCGCGAGTGCCAAAGAGAGTAAAACCTGGCTTTGTTCATTAAATAAAAAGAAGTATCTTTCTTCAGAGTTTCGAACCACGCACCATGCCGTGATTTACATCACAATGTAAAAATGTCACGTCCTCAAACAAGCGTTTCATTAACTTTTGTCAAATGAAGAAAAGACTCGTGTGGTGACAATCCTGACGTTAAGGCAAATGAAGACACATCTGAAGAATAAAATCACCATGGGTGTTGTTGGTGCGCCTTGAGGTTTTTGTGTGAGGTGCAGGCTAATGTAGAATTCTGTGATTGACAAGTAAACAATTAACATAAAAACAATACATCATTTACAATCAAATATGCAACCCTGGACCAAACACCCAGTCTATAGTAGCATGGAAATATTTGTAGCAATAGCCACCAACACACTGTGTGGGTCAAAATGATAGATTTTTCTTTTATGCCCAAAATCATAAGGATGTTACAGACCATATTCCATTAAAATACTCTACCGTAAATATATCAAAACTTGATTTTTGTGAGTGGATGAAGCAAAATCGCTAACAAAAAACATGTCTACGAACTTCACTTTCGGGTTCATCTACTCTCCACAACGTTATTACAACGGTAAGCCAATAGAGCCTTAAAACAAACTTTTTCTTCTTAGTAGCGGCTTGCTACATCGCGTCTGACGGACAACTTTAAAGACGATATTCACAATATTTCGATATTTTGCACCCTCAGATTCCAGATTTTCAAATAGTTGCATCTCGGCCACATATCGTCCGATCCCAACAAACCATACATCAAATGGAGACTTTATTGAATAGCTTTCAGATGATGTATAATTCTCAATTCCTGTCGTCTCAAACGAATAACACACATTGCCTGTTATTATAACAGATAAATCACAGGAGTCACTAACATTACAGCGCTGAGAAACAAAACAGCAAGTGACGTAAAAACTAAAAAGTGATAAAAGCTAAGATGAATTATTATAGTGTAATATGAAACATGTTTCATGTCAGCGTCGCAGCGCGCTGCTCAAACATCAACGTGTCCTCATGAATATGTATCCGGGCATCACGCAGGTCTGCTGGATTGAATAAACATGAGGAACGTGTCGTGTGTATTGAACAGTGACCCCCGGAAGAGAAAGAAAATGAGGTGTCACTACTGTAGATCCAGAAATACTAGAAACGCTCGAGAGGCTGTCAAGATACAGATTTGATGTCTGATGATCTAATCACATTCCATCTCCTGGACGCCTCCCGTAATGGTTTGCGGAGACTGAACAAACACCTTTAGTGACAAATGCCACTATAATCAACCTAACTGTCTATAGTTGCATTACAAAGCATCCAAACTCTCACTTACAGGCCCTGGGAGGGACATTACTAATGATTCTGTAACCATAACAAATGCAAACAAAAAACATGAGCTCCTAAAAACAAAAAGTTCTGGATACAAGTGTAAGCAAACAGATTCAAAACATGTGCACATCAAGAAAGAATGTAAAAGAAATTCTCAGTAGATGTTATTAGAGGAGAGGAGGAGGAAAGAGATGGAAAGAGGAGGTGAGTTGGATTAAAGATGAGCTTAGAGGAGAGAAAAGGAGAGATGAACGAGAGAAGAGGTTTTGAGGAGCGAGAAGAAGAGAAGAGGACAAAAAGGAGAGGAGAGAGTCTTCATACCCCACTGTAGAGGAGCCAGCTGTAGATGATCCAGTATGAGCTGGTTGAGGATTCCTTCCACACTGGCCTCTCCATGACGCCGCAGCGATGAGTGACACGAGTTAAGAAAAAACACCCATAACTCACACTTACAGACGGGGTTATTACAAATATTTTGAATTAGCCTTCATTTGGTTGTGTGCTTTTGTCATTTTATTATTCAGTTGTTTATTATTTTATGTTGTTATACACGATGAATTTATTTTAGTTTTAGTTTATTTTCACTTCATAGTTTCAGTGCCTTAACTTAAATGTATTTCAGTTTATTGCCGAGGCAATATTTCTCAATTTTGTATAATTTATGTTTTCAAGCAAATACTTTTTATTTCAATAATAGAAATGTTTTAATAATCTAGTGGCTTGTCCTCACCGGGACGATAATCGCGCGTGTTTACCGTGGACGTTTAACGCCTCGTGACTAAACAAAGGGCGCCGATGTGAGTATGCACACCGATGCGCAAAATGGCAGGTGTAAAAATGCCATTTTTTTGCGTTTGGTTTGACACGCTGCGTTAAAAACTGGCCAACCAATGAGATTGCTGCTTTTGTTCATGTGCATGGAGCTGCAAGACTTGGTGGCGCTCAAGCACACATTGAGGAAGAGGAAGCAAGATGAATTCTTCTGTGTGACAAGCGAGTGTCAGAAGCATAAAGTTGCGCAGCGCCACCTTGTGTACCGGGGTATTTCTGTTTTTCATTAAGCGCCATCTATGTCAGGGTGTGAATTTGCACATTCGATTTTGCACATTTCGTGCAAAATCGTTTGGGTACGAACGCCGAAAATGTCTCGAAAAACACCCGGTGTGGACAGGCCTTAACACAGAGCGAAAGCTTTATCTTTAGCACAAATGACGGAACGCCATTGAAGTTTACAATTGATGTGAATGAGGCTTCAAAATGAATTTAGTATGACTTGAATTATCTGCTTCTGTGGCCTGTTGCACCAATTTAGCCTAGTTTGACATAAGTTACACAAGACTTACACGCAACTCAATTTTTGAGTTGATTAAACTTAGTTGAAGTGTGTATCTACTGTACACAACTACTGTACACAAGAACAATTAAGAGCTAAACTTCTATCTTCATTCATTAAATAACAGCAGTAAAAGATAACCTAGATATAACATTTGGTGTTAAACTACAAACTGAATGTGAATTGAACAGATATATGTGTGAATGTGTCTACGATTGGTTGAGTGGCATGATGTTGTGCAACAGGGCAACACACACTCATCTGTTCCTCTTCCATCTCCATCTCTATTCCTTAACCCGACAAATCTCACGCCTTCCTCTACAACACACACACATCATTGCTCGGGACTTCATTATTTCAAATGTTTATTCTTTTACACGTGTCGTTCAGCCTCCGCAGTGGTGAGCGACTCATGAAAAGAACAAGCGTCTGTAATCACGGAGGCGTTTGAGCGCTTCCAAAATTGAGGGACATGCAGCTCAGATAGAAGTAAAAAAGCACAGCGGCCAAAAACACGGACGGTGTGAGATTTTGGTGGGCAACTGGTCAGAGAATTGCAAAAACAGACTTGCACGAACAATAGCCACTTTCATACAGAAAACTCATTAAGATCTGCAAAAGTGCCAAATGAACTTAAAGCCACAACATCTGTTATACGCAGACCTCAGCAGGTTTCGGCAGAACTGGAACACCTGTCCTTCACATCTATAAATACACCTGAGTGCTGGCGTGTTCATTTATTAAATATGTTGTATGATAGAGCTTTCAGGAGTGCAATAAATAGTATTATCATTCATGTGTAATAGTTTGAAGCACCTCAATCCATTAGATAAAATGAAAACAAAATATGTGTATTTATAAACATATCTATAAATATATAATCTGCATAAGGGTGACTGTAGAAACACTGTAGAAAGTCAAGATCACAGTGTCCCGGGCATGAGAACAACACACACTCCCTCAGGCTCACGTTCTCAAAAACACGCCTGTTCCATAAGCTTTGACCACATGTCAGTGTGTCAGGATAACTGGAAATGAGTCTCATCCTGTATGTCCAGCTGTTGGACACAGATGCTGTCTGATGGTCAACCTGACAGCTGGAACACACACACACACACACACACGCTCCTGCTTTACTCTTCTCCAAACCGGACTCTTCCTCAGGGCGGAAGTGCACTTTCAGATTTAACTGAAGATTATGAAGGTTTTTTTTAAAAAGAAAATGACCCACTTTGATAAACTATTTTACTATAAACGCGGCAATATTTCATGAAAAAATAAGAATTGTCAATTTTAATTTCACTGGGACTTTAATTTTGTGCATTTCATTTTCTGTTGGCCAAAGAATTACACTCAAAATGTTTTGAGATACCCATTTAAACTTAATCTAGTTTGAGGTATAGTTGGCTCAAAAGTTAAAATTCTGTCTTTATTTACTCACCCTCGCGTTCCAAAACTGTATACATTTCTTTGTTCTGATGTACACAGAGAAAGATGGTAGTCAACAGTGGCCAAGAACTGTTTGGTTCTTCCATTCTTCCAAATATTTTTCTCTGTGTACATCAGAACAAAGACATTTTACAGATCTGGAACAACTTGAGGGTGAGTAAATGATGACAGAATTTATATTTTTTGAGTGACATGTTCCTTTAATTTTGTGTTTTCTCTTTTTTTCGTGAATGAATCATACTCCAAATATGAAAAAGCTCTATAGAGCAGATATTTAAACGTGGAAAACTGCCACCTAAAGACTTGCGTGGAGTTGTGAGTAAAGGATATGATGGTCCAATGGATGTCCAGAGTCCTGTTGATGAGTCCTCCCTGAAACTCCTGCCTCTTCTCTTCCTGCTGGCGCGCCGGCACCTGCAGCAATGCATCGTGGTCCATCACAGGCACGCTGTCAAAGTCAAACTTATCCACCTGAATGGCCATCCTGGAACACACACATACAGACAAGTACACACAGGTCAAATGAAGATTGAGCAGTCATCCACATCCTCAGCAAGAAAGTATTTGTGGTGCACAGGGTGACGCGTTTAATGGCTCTGAAAAACACATCTCAAACGTCTGCCACAACGTTAAGAAAACAAACAACATCAACATCCATCACCATAAAACGCTTGTCATAAAGCGTACAGTACATAAAAAATGCCAAGGACATGTGGACGGCATTACACTCGTAGGAATGCCAATAAAACATCCTTGACATTTCTATTGTGTCGGTTATCAACAAGCATAGAGAGAAAGAGAGAACGGGATAGATAATGAAGGAGATAAGATCCACGGGGGGCCGTTCGGAGATGCTCTCAGGCCTGGAGTCGGGTCTTAACATCTCTGGAGAGGAATAGAGACGCAAATGAAATGATCGAAAAATATGCTGCCGCGCTAACGACAGATGTTCAGTCTGTTGGTTCAGTTCAAGATTATTAAAGACTGACTACTAAGTGTCCTTAAAATGACATTTCATGAAGTGTGTAATGTTGCTGTGAAAGCTGAAAGTGAACGAAGAACAAAGATATTGGCTTGAGAAAAAAGGAGTCGACTCTGAATCACACGAACGAGTCGTCTGTCGTTCTAATTTTCAGATCGGTGTAATGCCCGCCAACTTTCATTTGCGACACTACGACGCTCTACACGGTAGACCAATCACAGTCTAGACCATCTGACCAATCAGATCAGAGTAGGCTGACAGAAAGGAGGGGATTGGACAGATGAATCGTCGAACGAATCATTGGAGAGTCAGTCAAGAAGAAAGGTAATAATAACTGAGAATGAAAGCGTTTTTACACCGTATATGTATGTAAACTTGTTTTGGTTACTTCAAAAACCAAAGTAGGACCTTAAAAACATAAAATATTTACTCTTTAAAAAACCTATGAGTTAAATAAAAACTCTTAGGGTCGGAAGTGTGTCGTCTCATGAACAGGACAAGAAATACTAACCTTTGCCAGTTTTTCCTTCCTACTTTCATCCAAATCACACACGTCAACAGGCCAAGATCCCTTCAGACAATCATACATAATTCATCACGCAAACACACACAAATGACTACCCAAGCAGCCTCTGGCACAATCTCTCTCTGTGTTTCAGCATCCTTCGGCTTTGGCCGGCGCGCACGACAGAATAATTATTTATTCCCGCTTTCCTTTCATCCGTCTCTTTCTCAGAGGGAGTTTAGTGGATTACGCCGCTCGACTCCTGAATGCAAGATCACTTCTTACCTATGTGTACATGACACACACGCACGGGCCTGCTGTGACATCACTGATCCGTGATGTCAGAGGTTAATGTGCACATGCAGCAGGTGTCATCGTGTTTCAGTGCATGAAAATGTGAAGTGACTCGCGTGCAAACCGATCCTGTTTAACAGCGCACAGGTGAGAGCGGACGCCTGCACATGATGGACTGACAATGATACGAGACGTCATCTGTGATTTGGGACACACACACACGCCGAATAGAAAGAAAAAAAAGTCGGCCGGGGAGAGAAAATCTTTCTTTTTGACAGCCAACGCTGAAGAAGAGGAAGAGGAGGAAAATGAGAAGAAAAGCATCATTGTGAAACCTCTGCCCACTGATGCTGTTTAACAAACCTCTATCGACTTCAGTTTGGCGTTCAGAATTTCAACATTTCTAATTGATGTGAAAAGCTCAACAGGGAAAACGACTGCAAGAACGATACAACATCATCGTTATTCTGGACTGGATTTCCCCCTAAAGTCTCTTTTTGTTCCTCTTTTCATTCAACACCGCTGAGCAGAAACTCAAATCAGCTTACGACTTTAACACAGAGAACGTAAAGAATTTATAAAGACTTAATGCTGCCATTTCAACAAGCCACTGAAGTGAGGAAGAGAGAAAAGGATGAGGGAGGCGAGAGAGAGAGAGTGAAGAAGGAAAGATAGAAAGGGCGGGTGAGAGCAGAGGAGAAGAGAGTTATATTTAGCTCACGTGTGTGTTCTGTCCCGTGACTCCAGCAGCAGAGAAACACGGAGCTATTTTTAGACCGTCTCCCTGTTACCCGCGGTAACCGGGCGCACACACATACAGCAGCATCACTGCACCACGGCAACGCTGCATCACCACACCCCATCATCGGCATATCACAACTAATGTATGAAAACAAACCTCGCAAATCTGAAAATCACATTTATTCACACGTCATTTTATTAGAACTGATGGAATTGAGATTACAATTGTATGCAATCAAAACCTCAGACGACACTGAGCAGACAGGTTATCAAGATCTTCTGTCGGCAAGGGATAACATTCAGAATTGTGTTTAAATTGTTTTCGCGAAGACCAACATGACTCCAACTCAGCTTTAAGAAACTCCCAACCGTACAGATCATCATACACCCTCTGAATGACCCCTCCAAACATCTGGCTTTTCTAAAATACAATCAAGCTTACGATGCGGGTTGACTTGGGTTGGTAAGTACCCATCTATCAAACTATTAAAACACCCTAGCAACCACACGGCACAGCCTTGGCAACCGCACACAGGACCCTAGCAATAGCATCGTGACTGTTTTACTCAGATGCTGCTGAGGTTGATGTGACTGCTGCAGATTAAGGGAGGTTCATGAGATCAGTGATGAGACGTTTGGAGGGGTGGGGGATCAAAGAAAGAGACGAGACTGTACTGTATCCTCACACTGTGATGGCAGAACGGAAACACTGCGTGAACACACACACACGGTAAAAAGGGAAAAGTGGCCCTTCATCATGTAGAAAGCACTTAGACGCTGTTGCTACAGCAACAGGCTTTGTTTCAATTATGTGGGTAATGAAGAAGTTGAGTGGAGTATGACACGCACACAACACACACACAACACACACACAAACAAACAAACGAGTGCGAGCACACGCGCGTACACACTCAAACGCGCACACACACAAACACACACAAACGTGCACACAAATGTGAACAAACACACATTACAAGAGAAGTGAAGTTTTTGTTTCTTCCCATCTTATTTTCTTTCATCCGTTTCCTTTTTTCGTTCAATAGTTCGTTCATTCTTAACTCCCGAATTCGTTTCTTTGCTTGTTAGTTCGTTCGTTCTTTCTTTCTTTCTTTCTTTTCTTTCCTTTTCCCTCTCTCTCGGTTTCTCTAACACGACGAATAAATTATATTTTTTATTTAAATTGAAAGTTAATTAAAAAATAAATATATATAAATACAAATACATAAAAAAATACCATATTATTAGCATGTTATATTATATTACATTACATTATATTATTTTATTATTTTACTAAATTTAATAATTGATGTTATCTTGGTAGAAGAGGACAAAGCCGTTATTGCGGTATGATTTGTTGTTGCCTTAATCTAAATAACTAGATTGAGGAAAATATGCAACATATGAAACGTCTGAAAATAGTTTACTGAAATCCCAGTTGGTGAATTGACAAAAAAATAACGTTTCATTTTATTGTTATTTTAATAGCAAACTGTTAAAGATGAGCAATTCATTTTCACAAAATGGTTCGATCTTTTTCCCTAAGAAATCATATTACGTTCTCTATATATGTTATGAATGTTTTAATATCAAATCAGGAGTGGAAGACGGTCTTAAATATAATCAGGCGTATTAGTTGTACCTCTGTCTCATATTTTTCAAGGGCAACTTCGGTAAAAAGTGCCACATCTCAGCCTTCTCTCCAGTAACCCCGGGCTAAATTAACCTTATGAAAAATCTCATTTGAATCAGATGACTGAACAGAGACAACCGACCTTTTTCAATATGAAAGATTAAACCTGCACATTATACCCCAATCAAAACAACGTCTCTAGATAAAAAAAAAGAAAGAAAATAAATTATTTTAGTTCATTCAAACATTTTTGTCACGTTTGGGCATTTTAGTGAGAGAAATTACATACTTTTGCCTAAGAACAGACTTGGTTGAGCAGTGTAAAGACAACACCGGAAAATAAATCTTAAATTGCATCACCATTTCTTCTTCATATTTAATACAATAGCACTTAACAGTGAGAAACTCTACCGTAATCTCAAAGAAAAAATCTCTCTCAAAAGAAAAAAGACAGTCGGACAGATCTGAGGCACAGCTAAATCGATTAGTGCAGGTGAGCCCTGGCGCCGCTGGATGCCTCATTGTCACGGCAACGGCCCGAGATATGATTGACAGGAATGATTGGTATGCAGCGAAGACGCCGCCGTTTCTTCAATCGCTCAAATAAAAAAATCTCCCTGAAAGCATAGGCGTAAAAAAGACAGATGAGGCAGAAAAACACACAAGGTGAGACGCTGAAGCACACAACGACACAAACACACTTGGCCGCTCATTAAAGGGGGAGACCTCCGCAGGATCAATATCCAGTACGGCACACACGCACATCGATCAGTATCTACCGGTTTATATTTCGACCTCCACAATCAATCGGCCCACTGGCTTTTGCAACTCTGTATCTGAAAATCAATTCCCAGTGATCCAGGTATCATCCCGACCCGCACGTTTTCAGATTGAGTCATAAATCAGGTGATCAATAAAGCTGATCGAGAGGGTCCGTCGCACAGGGACGTCCGGCGGGCGGCGGAGATCAAATACTAACTACATACTCAGTCCGAACTCAAACCTGAAGTTTTCCAAATACATGACGGATGACACACGGTTTGCATTAAAGGATTGGACCTTCTCTTGTCTCAAACACGTCTGTTTTTTCTCTCATGGCTTGAAGGGAATCTAAATATTGTCACATTTGCATTTCGTCCTTCATTCTTTAGAACACAGGAGTGTCGTGCTTCTTTATCTTTTGACGTCTTTGAACATCTTGGAAATAAAGCCTGAAGCCAAATTGAGAGCGAAATATCAAAAACCTGACGCTACACACGCGGAGACGCAGCGGGTGCGTGTGTGTGTATGAAAGTAAGAAACGGTGACCTGCTGCAGCTGCCGTTCATCTGAATAACTTTCATGAAATGAAGGAGAAAGGGTCAGGGAATAGACAGACTTCAATCCGACAGACAGACACGTGACATCAAACCCAGGGGCTTCACTAAAGAGACAGAAGATAGAGAGCTTATTCCTGTCTGAGAAACATCACAAGACCTGCATGTGTATGTGTGTTTTCATCGAACTCAAACTATTAGGAAAGATACTAAAAAACGGAAATTTCGCTTATAAAATGAAACAATTTTATCAAAACTACGCAAAAGAAATAATTTGTATTTCCAATCCATTTCCAATACCTTCATTTGTTTTCTTATTATTAACTAATATACACACTGATATCGCCAGCATTAGCTGCTTCAGACAGAAAGCACGTTATGACATCTTTTACATTTAAATGTATACATCTGGATGCTTTTATCCAAAGTGTTCAAGCAATTTTGAGCAATAAATGTTTGTCTTGGCAGAATTGTAGCGTATGTACCGTACACTAGAACTCTATGGGACAGATTAACTAACAGCTTGCAGCAGCGCAAACGGCTCATATGGCGTAAAACAACTTTTTAGTATATTTACTAAAGACACGCAGTGAAAATTAACGCTGAGGCGTGGACACGGCTGTTTTTGCGATTGACCTTATTGCATATGCATTTGTAAGAGTTTCCTTTTCAGACGTGAACTTTAGACGTAAATCGACCGTGTAATTGCACTGGTATTTGCGGCATTATTTAACGCCCAAAAAACGCATGTCTGAAACCCTGCGCAAATTTGCGCTGCTCTTGGTAGATTGGGTTGGACATTGTGGGAATGGGCGTCTAGTTTATTTCTATGTGTGCCTTAGTAAATCACCCGCTGAAATTTCCACTGCCATCGGCACTTTTAAAAATTGCGCTCCAGCGCTATTTAGTCCTGTTTAGTAAATCTGGCCCTATGTGACATCACAGGGAAAAGCATTTGTGATGTGTGACTGATTTTCAGTCCGATGAAGAAAAAGAAAACCTTTATGTGACTTCAAAATGAACTTTTTTTGACTCCAAGTTTTCCACAAATTAATGAGACTGAGCTCCAGTATAGTGTGTGTGTGTGTTACCTTTGACATTCGCTGGCGTGCAGCACCAGGTTCTGGTTGTTTTTGGCAGACAGCGTGAGCTCGTGTTCGGTGGAGTTGAACGCGTCCAGCAGCAGGTGACACTGGCGTGTACTGCAGTCAAACAGACAGTGTGTGTTAGCAGACACGATGCAACAACTTCTGTGCTGAACTACAAACACATCAGACAATTTTTCATGTCGCATACATGTGGAGATACAGACTACAATTCAAAAGTTTGGGGTCATTTGACAGAAACGTTTCGATCCGAAGGCGAAAGTCTGATCGTTTGAAATGAGGGGAAAATATAATTTTAAAAAATATAACTTTTTTTTAAAATAAATGTTTTTGTATTGAGAACTTTGTTAAAAAAATTAACAAAAATCATCCAGTAAGAGCCAAGAATATAAAGGAACTCCTTCAATGCGATTATAAGCATCTAACGGTGTGACCTCCAGAAGCTACATTGTAAACACAAAAAACAATTAATATATTTTTAAATATAAAGAATGACTCATTCCCCCGAAAATGTAAATAGCAGTGTGTTTATGTAAATGTGATATTAATTCTGATTTATTTTCATTAACAAAACACAAGCACACAGACGTATGCCAGGGCACAAACAGACACAAGCTGAAACAGATGGGCACAGATGTCTTGTCATATTCTGTTTCAACATCAAAGGTTAGCGTCTCTTTTATGTAGCTTTGTGTGTGTTGTATCTTTATGTAAACAGAGCAATATCTAGTCATTATTTAGCTGAACATCATCATACTTCACACTGTCTCTCGTCTGTTAAATTAAACAGGAAGTTACTGCATGCTTAAGACATCAATATGTTAATAATCTCTGTTATGATTGGCTGACCTCGGGATACCGGCACAGTTCCCAATGTTGTCATCACACCGGTGAGAACTGAACAGGTGGAACTGACCTGTTATGCTGTATATTAATGACCTCATGGTTGTGACATCATCTATAATAAATGTGGCGGTGGATCTGGAAGCTTTTTACAAAACAGCAAGAACATCTCATTTCTGTCTGATTTGATGATGTAGCTTTTAAAAGAACAACTTTCATAATTTATGTTGTTTAAAATCTATATAAAATAAAAAAAATCCTGTGGAACACAAAAGAAGATATTTTGAGAAATGTCACAGTGGTTCTGTGTTCAAGGAAGTCATTAGGGTTCAAAGTTGTTTAGTTCTTCAAAATATCTTTTTTGAGTTCTTGCAAAGATGCAAGAATGTTCATTTTTGCATTAATTTAGCTTTTTTTCGGAGAACTATCCCTTTAAAAGCCTTGTACGCTTAACCACAAAATTATAAATTACGTAAGATTCACTTTAAGTTTTTACATTTTACGACCCATTCATCAAGTCAATAAATAAATGTAATAACAAAATGCATTTTAAATGATGGCAGCCTTGTGTAACCGCACAAGCAGAGCATTCAGGGCTATGGTATTCTCTCTCTCTCTCTCTCTCTCTCTCTCTCTCTCTCTCATTGCTTACAATAATCAGTAAGGGAATGAATCATCTCATGAGATCTTGCCAATTTTGAAATAGCAGTGAGAGAAAGTGAGGCCGAGCGCCAACCACAGCTTACTCAACACTGAGCGTCTCTCATCTTCTCTTCTCTCTCCATCAATCTCTCTGAACTCACCAACAGATCCTCAGAGTTTTCCTGCAGCAATCAAACAACATCACCTGCTGCAACAGCGGCAAAAAACATCCAAAGAGCCGTTGCATGTTACATGCTTCTCATGACCACAGAATATCATTTTGAGTCATGTCTTATAAAACCTGTATGAGTGACTTTCATCCGTGACATACACAGGTATTTACAGCGAGATGTGCAATGTGTTTTTTACATAAATGAAAGTGAATAGTGACCGTGGCAAGCGCCGTTTTAATGCGAGCTGCGTGGAATTCTCGACAAATCCACATGCACTTCATAATAAAACAGCCCCTGTTCTCCAGTCATACGGGTTTGGAATGACACGTAGGTGACTAAATGACATTTTTGGGTCAACATACCCCTTAACACACTTCACAAACTAATGTTAGAGATAAAATGTTATGACTGTGGTAATACTCGTTGTTTGAGCGTGTTCTTTCCTCCGGAGTCCCATCTCTTCTCTCTGCTTTCCCACTTCATCTGTTCACACTTCAGAAGAGTTCAAGCTTTTTAAGACCGCTTGTTTTTTTTCCATTTAATGGTTTGTGTGTAAGAACGGTTGTAAAGTGTGTTATCGTGGACGCATCCTAATGGCCTCGTGCGTGGGCTCTGCGTGCGTGTTTGAAGACTAAACTGTTGCTTTTTACAACCTCCTGTTTAATTCATTTCTTTTCCACTGTATAGTTTGTCCTCACGCACGAGTTGTGTGCGCGTTATACAGAGACATACATTAGCTGGGACAGATATACGCGTTTGTTTTACTGATCTGTGGGCAATCATCGTCCTCGTGTTTTTAAGGGCTTTTAAAACGTAAAAATCGAGGCCGTCCAATAAGTATTCATCAGATCGTCGGTCTGGAACAGACTTCTACACCGCTTCAATTATGCAGCGCACACGATGGGCCATTTGTCTGGACGCACTGTTCAAAATTCTCTAGAAGATTCTCATCTCGGGAACCTATTTCATCTTCTCGGAGGTATTGAGTCGAATAACTGTGCCGTTTGGGTGGATGCTGCGAGACGGCGCTTACACTAGCGTTCACATTTTGAATGAAGCTTGTGTACATGTGTAAAATGTTAATATTCCAATAATAAATATTCTAATAAACACTTAAATAATTAGGGATGTCAAATGATTAATCGCGATTAATCGCATCGAGAATAAGAGTTTGTGTTTACATAATATCTGTCTGTGTATTGTGCATATTTATTTTGTATTTATAAACACAAAACATACAGATACGTGTACAGTATATACAGTATATTTAGGAAATATTTAGATGTATTTATTTATAGTTACCAATAATTGAAATGATATATAAACGTTTATTAATAATAACATTAAATACATTTGTATATTGTTCTTAAATAAATGCATGTGTTTGTGTTTATAAATACAAAAATAATATGCACAGTACAGACGTATATTATGTACAAACAAACTTATATTCTAGATGCGATAAATTGCAATTGATTACATTTACATTTATGCATTTGGCAGACGCTTTTATCCAAAGCAACTTACATTGCATTGTATTATACATTTGTTTCTGACTACGTGCAATCCCCTGGGATCAAACCCATAAATGCATACTATATACTATAATTTGAAAACAATAATTTTGTTTTGTTAACAGTAGCTGTGCCAAAATGACACACGACATTTATAATGTATCACAAGCTTCGCAAAAAGCATTGCTAAATTCTCTAATGTTGACATTCTTTATAACACAACCTTGATATAATCCACACGCCGACTTGGCATTCAGGTCTAATGTTCTTAACATAATCTAATTTCAATGAAAGACTAACCTTAACCCAACATAACACCTTTTGCCATTATTAAATATGAATTAGGACATTATATACTGTCTGGATGAACCTATTTACCTGCAGGGAATCTCTCTCTCCGGTGAAGAATCTGATCCAAATGAATGTGTGTTTGCATTAGCGCCGTGCTTCTATTTTAAGAACATCTGAAACCCACAGAGAGCTACACACATCAACCAGCTGCTGATTATTGTACAATCTCATTTTCCACACGCCGTGAACACGGACAAAAGCATCTCTGGTTCAAGTGGAGGAACGAGCGAATAATATTGGCATCATTCAAAAATAATATGAGTATCTTTATGGGAGTGTCACCGCTAAACGCAGAGATGAGACGTATCGTGTGTATGTGCGCGTCTATCAGAAATGATGGATGATGTAGAAGACTGAGACAGCAGATATTATTACAGCTAATGAGTCACTTCAAGTGGTCATTACTATAGTGTGATCCGTCTCTCTCTATCACCATCTGTCTGTCTCTCTTTTCATCTTTCTGTCTCTCTCATCCAGCTTACAAAGAGAGAAACAGTCATTAATATCCACTTCTGACATGTCACGGGTGATATTAACATTCAGGCTCCTCCGAAACAGAGCTGTCTGCAGATGACAAGTGATTATTAATACTTATGATGTTTCATAAACCCATGTGAAAGACATCACAGATGAGATCTCTTTAATGTCTTAATTATTTCTCCTAGACATCAATGAGATTAAATAGAGGACCAAATGAAACGGTTGCTTGAGAACCTGTGAGAAAGAGTCAGAAATGTCTCTGTCATGGCCATTTGTCAAGTCTGCAATCAGGGTCAATGTTATTGAAGATCTCAATTTGAACTTAAACATTTCCTCATCAAATTTACCCACATCCAGATTATTTTACCTTCAACATTCACACAATTTTCCTTTGGGAATGCAAAGCATTATATCCCATCTGACATCTTTTCATGTTTCTGCGTTTTCAGTAAAGACATGTTGTTTTCATCTCCCAACGGGATGATGAAAGCTCGAGGGTCCTCAGAAAACCTCGTTCTCATCTCGTGTGACCTCACTGTGTTTCTCTTAGCCAGCATGAGAGAGAATATTCTTAAAACCACAATTGCGGCTCGCCAACAAAGTCTCCTTGTGAAGTGATATCCATCACCTATCACCCCGGCAACGCTCTCCTCCACTGATAGAAATGAAGCAGTTTCCAGTCGTATTATGATGTCACAACCATGAGTGCCCACTGTTTCATATCAACACACATTCAGTAACTTTTCAAAGGTTTAAAGGAGGTTTAATCAGAGCGGTCCTTTGTCAGTGAACATTATTTTAGAAGGCGTGAACTACATGAAGAAATCTTGATATTGTTTGGAGTATGTAAGAGACGTACCTGGTGGCGGGTAACGTGCTGACTCGAGTGAAGAAAACTGAAGGTTCAACATCCACTCGGATTCCCAAGCTGAGCTCCCGATAGTAGCCCTCCACCTGTCCAGCTCCACCGCCGTATTTAAAGGTCAACACCACCTCCAGTGTCTAGACAGACGGATGGACGAAGAAGAAAACAAAAAAAACACATTCAAGAATTCAAACAGACCACAATCCTGAGTCAAGCAAATCAAGAAATCGACTGCAGGTACAGAGGAACCAAAAGATGAATGTCTGAATCATGTCGCGTCAAGTCTCATCTCACCCCAAAATCTAAATATCCTCATGCACTTTTAGCATTTTCATGAACACTAAGCACAATTGCACCCACATTTTCACTGTTGCAATGCACCCAGAGATTTCGTTTTTATTACTATTTTTAGTTTGTATGCATTACAGCCATGAGAATTATCAAAGAAAAAATGTGTAAATTCTCAGGAAACCAATACCACCACACTAAAGGTCCTAAAATAGCTTTTTCTTTAAGCAAACTACGTCTCATTTCCTCTCCTGGATTCAAGAATGAAATCTGACTGGTTCTTGACAAGTTTCATAAGATATTAGCTAGATGTTAGATATCCAAATGTTAGCAAGAAGGAAGAGGGTGGAAGTGATTAAAAAGTGACGAAAATGAAAGAAAACACTGTGAATTAAAGTAAACGTGGAGAGAGAGAGAGAAAGAGAGAGAGCGAGAGAGCAAAAGAGGCTTTATAACCTCTGCACCAATACATTATCACTCCAGATTCTTCCAAAACAGATCCGTATTATATCTCTCTAACACTTGACATAAAGAAGTATTATTATTTTAAACAGAAAAACTTTCTCTCGCCCATCACACCTCATCATACAGTACCAGACCTTACTAAACAGCTTAAAATAGCCCAGCAAATGAAATATTACTAGTGAGTAGAAAACATAATAAAAATGAGTCTATATAATCTCACATATCCTGACCTTTAACTATTAGCATGAACATCAGCTGGTACACATTACAGCTTGTTCCGACCGACAACTGAAAACATCTATGTGACCAAACAGAATAACCACAGTCTGTTCTGTTTACATGACCTTTAGTGGATGATAGATCTAAAATGATGCAAACCTTTGAGATCACAGTGAAATATACAAGAGTGCTCAAGAATAAAAGCATCTCAAAACTCTTTAAAGGTCTAATACCATGAACTTGTATCATAAATGGACAAACTAGTGGCTGTATAAGTAAATAGACCGAACAAACAAATAAACACAACATGAGACAGGCAGCACCGATGTATTAAAAACCGTTTAGAAACAGTTTCCCTGACTTCTAGAAAAGAGCAAGGAATGAAAATTCTGTCATTATTTACACGCCATCTTGTCATTTCAAATATGTATGACTTTCTTTCTTCTGCAGAACACGAAAGAAGATATTTTGAAGAATGTCGGCATGCATTGGTGTCCATACAATAGAAGTCAATGGGGACCAACGGTTTTTGGTTACAGACATTCTTCAAAATATCTTCTTTTGTGTTCTGCAGAAGAAAGAAAATCACACAGGTTGAATTCTTAAACATGCTGCTGTGACTCCTGTCACTAATGTTAGTCAAAGAACAAAAGAAAAGAAGAATTCAATGTGTTTTGTAACTAACGAGAATTCTTCAGTATTTCTGTATGTGAAGTGTTTGAGAACTTCCTTCAATTTCTGTCTATTTCCTTCCTGTTAGACATGATAGCTCTTAATTATACAGTGGAATGGCTATAATTAATGTTTAAATAAATAAAAATTAACACATTTAATAGAGACATCAGTTGCAGTACTATTATCACAATGTTGGCTTTCATTCATGAAATGATGCTGTTAAAGAAATCTGTTGTTTCTACATTCATTTAAAGATTAAATGTGAAATTATCAAAATGCAAACGTATATTTTAAAACATTATTGTTATGTGCGATTAATCACAGAAAAAATCCCTGTGGTTTTCACAGCCATGGCTGCACAGTGCTGGGGCATTCTAGTCAACTGTGAGTGACGTCTGTGGACTGTTTCAAGATGGCGGACACGTCTACATGCCTGGAGCGCTTGAATGCGGCATCTAGTTATATACATCTATGTGTATAACCTCACCCTGTTCAATCTCTGCGTGCGTGTGTGCGTGTGTGTGTGTGGCGGCTTTCCTCCTGAGAGATGCTATTTCAATCAAAGAGAGAGCTATATATAGCATAAATGAGAGAGAGAGACATAGAGAGATAGAGAGAAATGTGCTGACACACACACATTGAGTTCTGGTAAGGTCAGCTAAAGAGAATCGACATAGATGCTGAATGAGCAAATGAACCCATGAATGATAAACTGTAATGAAGAATAAATGAATGTATCACATTTACAATAAATAGAATAATACATGTATAGAGGAAGTGAAAGAAAAGAGGGGAAAACAAATCCCTATGGAAAGAAAAATGAACCAAACACAAACAAAGGAATGAACGAATGAACGAATAAACAAATACAAATGAACGAATGGCTAACATCGGGTAAGAGAGATTGAGTTCTTGTATTGAGATCCTTCAGAGCTGGACCTTCAGGATGAAACGAATGATTTTCTGACTCCTGTAATGCTGTGAAGGTGACCGCTGCAGAAATCCCTCTAAACGCTTTTAAACGCTCTTAAATCACAAGCCCCGACATTCCTGCACTGCCCCTGAAATATTAACCAAAAGAAATATTCTTCTGCGCTCAAGACGAATTGAGACGCTCTTGTCCAAACAGTTATTAGACCCGTGAGTTTAACAGCTTATAAGAAATCCAATACACTTCATAAAGAGTTCTGACATTTTCATTTACATCATCACTGTACACCATGACTGTATAACACTACGGCATGACAGATGCCTCTTAAATGCTTTGGTGATATTGTACTTCGACAGTCACGCCAGTGAAGCCGCACCGAGCCGGAACCGAACTCAATTGAGACGAATAGAAATAGAGAAATAATGAGAAACGAGCACTGGAGAGTTAATAGACTGTGTCTGGAGCTGTGAGAGGGGAGATACAGTCTGGTCATCAGACAGAAAAAGATCATTCACTGACATGTAAACTGCGCAGCGTTCATTGTGTTAGCAACCCAAAGGCTGTGGGTTTGATTCTCCGTGAACACACATCCCGATAAACACATACAGCCGTGGAAAACAATTAATGAATCATCATTTCTAGATGTATTGTGGTCATTTCCGGTCCAAACCTCACGAGTGACAGAGTCATCCAAGAGCAATGTGAAAGACACATGAAAACTGTGATGAAATCAGGGTTAGTATATAAAAAGATTATTGTGAACTTTTCCTAGACGCATGTAGAGATATGACTGTTGTATAGCGTTATAGTGGGGCTGCTTAAGTCCATTTTTGAGCCGAATCGTTCACTTCATGGTACAAGCACCAAATTTGGTACAAATGATGTCCAGGACATACCTTCTAATAAAAGTACGTTGCCCAGCTGAAAATCCAAGAGGGCCGCCAGTTTTCAAGATGGCCGCCTCGTCAAACGCCAAAAAAAGGTTTTCGAGGTAGAACTTGAATTAACAGAAGAATGTTAATGATCCAAGCATCAAAATGAATGTATTATGACTGGAATAACTCGATGGTGTCAATTGAATTCCAATATGGCCACCAATTTTCAAGATAATGGCTATTAAATGACTAAAAAGTAGCGTTTTCGCGTTTTTTCTTCAGTTTTCTGCAATGATCTTAAGTGAAAATCTGCAGAATTCTGAGGGATGTGTTTTTTGTGTGAATCATTTGTGAAAATGTGTCCAAACTTTTGACTGTCACTCACCACACACACACACACACGCACACACACACATACAGCAACACAAGCGTTCTTTACTGAAATAAAAGTACTAATTTAGCAATATAAATGATAATTCATTAAAATTCTGTGGTCAACATTTATTGGTTAGTAATTTTTTATAAGAGTGATGTCAAAGCACAACCAGGGCACACTGGTGACATCACTGCTGTGAGACTCAGCATGGGGTTCAGTGTCAGCTTGTAGTGTACTAACTGTAGTTGTAGTTTACTAACTGTTGTAGTGGTGTACTCACTGTAGTTGTAGTATACTTTAGTGTCCCAAATGCTATCTAATAAGCCCCTGTATAGACTCAACTAGAAGTTTAGTTAGTTGTAGTATTGTAGTTAGATAGCCGCACCTGAATTGACAGGATGTGCCAGCGCGGGATAGCCGAGCCAAGGGTAACGGGGCTTTAGTTACCTGGATGGTGTACAGATCGCACGGGATTTATGGCACTGGATGAACGATCGGGCTAGGTGTAGGGCACCAGATACTTGAACCTAGTTGCATCCCATATTCCAATGTGCTATGATATTTTGTATGTTTGGGTGGTAAAAGGATAATCCCTCGACCTTCAACTGTATAAGATGTCTGCCGATAATCCATTGAGTTGTGCTACTAAAACTGACTAGAGCAAGTGTTGCCTCTGTCAGACAGATACAAAAGCAGCGTTGAAGTCTCCCCCTACCCGTTATGAGTGTAGTTCTGACGGCTATTCCATGATAGCCAAAAACATACCTCTATTTCAGGCAATCAACCTGTTGCCCATCAGGTTAGACACATCCAGATTGGATGATGGAGGTGGCATTGAGGATACATTGAGGCGAAACGGTGCAATGTATCACCAAAATTGTCACAAAATGTTTAGCAACTACAAACTCAAGCGTGCCACTAAAAGAGCAGCTGAAACTCAAAATGATCCTGGTGAAGGACATCAAAAAATTCGAAGGGCTAGCACTGAAGTACAGCAGTGTTTCTTATGCGAAAAGATGGAACCAACATCAGAGATGCGACAAGCCATGACCATGCAGCTGAATGAGAGGCTCAATGAATGTGCTCGTAACCTTAATGACGGAAAGCTTCTGGCATTATTGAGTGGCGGAGATGTGGTGGCCCTAGAACTTAAATACCACTGGTCTTGCTTAACGGACCTGTATCACAGAGAGAGGGCACACATTAAAGCGGAAAAACAAGAAAAAATCCAGTCGTCTCAAGAAAAGGAAGCCTTTCATTTGGTGTTCTCTGAACTTCTGACCTATGTCATTGAGGCAAAAAAAACAAACAGTGATGGGCCTTCTGTGTTCCGACTTGCTGAATTGGTTAATCTTTACAGGGAGAGACTTAAGCAGTTTGGGACAGACCTACCTGATGTGAATGCGACCCGACTGAAAGAAAGGCTTTTGGCAGAGATACCTGGACTTGTAGCCTACAAGAAAGGGCGAGATATACTTCTGGCATTTGAAAAAGATGTTGGTCCAGTCTTGTCAGAAGCGTCATCCGATGCTGATGCCATTATTCTCGCCAAAGCTGCCCAGATATTGCGCAGGCACATGGTGAATCACAAGTCTAAGTTTGAGGGCAATCTCTATGAGAGTTCAGTGCACGATTCCTTTCCTCCAGCTCTACTTCAGTTTGTCTGTATGATTGAACATGGGGCAGATATAAAATCTCAGCTGAAATTTGGAGCGACTACAAATGATCTGGCAATGGCTCAGCTCCTTCAATACAACTGCTTTGCCAAGTGCAAAGAAGGTGCTGCCACACAAAGGCATTCCAGAGACAGGGAAACCCCATTTCCGGTCTATATAGGGATGTCTATTTATGCTAAGACCAGAAAGAGACACCTTGTGGAAATGCTGCATGACCATGGTCTTAGTATTCCATATAATCGAGTACTTGACATATCAGCTCAGTTGGGAGATGCAGTTGTAAACAGATACATTGAAGAAGGTCTGGTTTGTCCCCCCAAACTAAGAAAAGGCCTCTTCTGCACAAGTGCAATGGATAACATCGATCACAATCCTTCATCTACAACTGCGACTTCATCATTTCATGGAACCAGCATCTCCATCTTCCAACATACATCATCAGAAAATCAAGGCGAAGTTCGAGAACCAATTCTTATTAAGAACAGCAGTGTAAGAAAGTCCCGGAACTTCCTGATTCCTATACAAATGTCCACCCTGCTTTCTTCACAAAAAAAGAAGCCATCTCCTCCAAAGGGCAATGTCACATATGCATCTCTGCCAACTCTCCTCCTGACAAATGAATATGAATGGCTGCAGAAGGTTAGCCTAACACAAGATGTAGATGATGAGGTTAACATCACTTGGTCAGCTCACCATGCAGAGAAGAAGCGAGGTTGCATTTGATGTGAGCATTACCTCACTCTTCCCCCTTCTTCGCGATGAGGCCCATTCTATTGCCACAGTGAGGCATACCATGAACAAAGTCAGGGATGCTATTGCACACCTCAACCCTGGTCAGGTCCCTGTGATAACTGCAGACCAGCCTATTTATTCTATTTCCAAACAAGTCCAGTGGCACTGGCCTGACCTGTATGGTGAGGACAAATTTGTTGTAATGTTTGGCGGTCTCCACATAGAGATGGCTGCATTCAGATCACTTGGGACCCTGCTTCAGAGTAGTGGGTGGACAGGTGCTCTTGTGGAGGCTGTGGTGGCCTCTTCAGGAACAGCTGACTCCTTTCTTTCTGCCTCAAGTGTCACAAGAACACGCCACATGCACCAAGTTACAGCATGCTGTCTGTACATGCTCCGAAAGGAAGCATATGAGTACCATTGTGCAGAACAGAATGATGGAGCGCTGAATTTCAATGACTGGTGTGAGAAGTGCAGGAAGGAGAGTCCTCAGTTTCAATTCTGGGAGCTTGTGTTGTCAATGGAATTGGTGATTTTCTCGCTGGTCAGGTCTTTCAGAGAGGCTAACTTCAACTTGTATTGTCAAGCACTGTCTGCTCTAATCCCCTTCTTCTTTGCAAACAACAATGTGAACTATGCTCGATGGCTCCCCATTCACCTCAGAGACATGGTTTCTTTGGAGCAAACTCACCCTCAGATTTTCAATGAATTTCAGCTGGGAAAGTTTGTGGTCCACAAGACTCACAGGGAGTTCTCAGGCATAGCCATTGACCAAGCTCACGAGCAGGCTAATGCAGTTGTTAAAGGTGATGGTGGTGCCATTGGAGTTACTGAGGATCCATCTGCACTGAGGCGGTGGATGGTGTCTGGACCAGAAGTTAGCCAGTTAGTCAACCAGTATGAGTTGGCATCTGAGGTCAATGAAGCAACTGAAGATATCAGGCATCATGAGCAGACTCGTCAGTCTCAGAAGTCCTTCACTGACAAGGTCCAGAGGTTGTTTGCTGTGATGAAGGATCTGGGTAATCCTTTTCAGGAAGAGTCCAAAGATCTGCTCACATTGGACACAAAAAACATTGCACATCCCAGTGCTGCTGAGCTTGTAAGAACTCACTTGGAGAAAGGTCAAGTTGCCTTCAGAGACTTTTTCAATGGTCTGGGTGATGAGACTTCCTTCTATAGGCCGATTAAAAAGAACAAAGTTGACTTCTTTCGCCAAGAAGCAGCTTCAGCTTGCAGTGACATGAAGAAGCAGGTACTCAAAGATGACTGTCGCCTGTTCTCACAGCTCTTTATATCCTGCCAATCACGAGAGTGTGACCTGCTTGAGTTCTTTAAGCATGAGAATCAGTCTTCCCTGCAGCACTGAGCGACACAGGGAAACTCTACTACGGCCAGAAGTCTCAGCTTGCAAACATTTTGGAAGCTACCATTTCTCCTCCTGACAAACAACCAGAATGTGGTGCTATTATCATTGATGGTTCCTCTCTTGTGTATTCATTGTCTCCAAAGACATCAAAGACCTTTGAGGAATATGCTGTCCAAGATGTAGTTCCAAAGATCCAGGCATACTCATCAAAGTATGAGCGAACAGACATAATTTTTGATGTCTACTGGACTTCAAGCCTGAAGGCTGAAACAAGGTCAAACAGAGGTAAGGGAGGTCGACGTAGAGTGACCGACAAAACCAAACTACCGCCCAACTGGAAAAGCTTCTTGCGAGACAATGAAAACAAGACTGAACTCTTTGGGTTCCTAGCAGAGAAGATAGTGACCTTGTGTCCTGACAATGTCGTAGTTGTGACCAAAGGAGAGCAGGCTCTTACAAACAAACCCATCAGCCTTGAAGGTTTAAGTCCTTGCAACCGAAGAAGCTGACTCCAGAATCTTCACACATGCTCTTCATGCAGCCAAGCAACAGATAAAGTCTGTGTTGATAAAGGCATGCGACACAGATATTCTTGTGGTTGCAGTCAATGTTTTTGCGACTCTTCAGGATGCAGGCTTGGAAAAGATCTGGATAGAATTTGGCCAGGGTCAGTCCATTAGGTGGTTGCCAATTCATGATATGGTGGTGAATCTTGGCCCAGAGAAATCCAGTGGCATGCTGTTCTTCCATGCCTTCACTGGCTGCGATGTTGTGTCAGCTTTCCGTGGTAAAAGCAAGAAAAGTGCATGGCAAGCATGGGAGGTTTGCCCTGAAGTTAGTCCTGTCTTCAAAAAGCTCAGCCAATACCCACCTATCATAGAAGATGCAGACCTCAACATCCTTGAGAAGTTTGTCATCACCATGTATGACAAGCAAAGTACTACATGCAAGGTTGATGAGGCAAGACTGGACTTGTTTGCTCGGAAGCAAAGGTCTTATGATGCCATTCCACCAACAAGCGCATCCCTCGTTCAGCATGTGAAACGGTCTGCTTTCCAAGCTGCCTGCATATGGGGCCAAGCAACAGTGTGCAAAATGCAAACTGAAAGTCCTGCCAACTGGGGCTGGCAAAAAGATGGTCAGATCTGGCAAGTTCTCTGGACAACCCTTCCACCCATTGCTCAGACTTGTGAGCAGTTGACAAAATGTGGCTGCAAGACTGAATGCCAAGGACGATGCAAATGCTATCGCTTTGGCCTGAAGTGCACACAGTTGTGTGCCTGTGCATGTGAGGGCTAAGAAAATAGAACAACCAAGTTTAAGTTGAATGTTTGAGTTGGATATTTGTATTATTATTTTTTAAGTTATGTTGATTCAAGTTCTGGATCGTAAAACATGCAGCCTATGCTTTGACACCTTTTCTGTGTTTTTATACCGTTATCTAAAAAAAAAAAAAAAAAAAAAAAAGCCTATAAAAAAAAAAAAAAAAAAATGGGGGAGACAAAGACAGCCTCTACGTGGCCTCCCCTACAAGTAGCTTACAGGTCCAAAAGCTTTAAGTGAAACTAATGTCTTTGTTTGTGAGTGTTTTTTTCATTTAATTCGCATTGTATCATCATAATATTCAATAATTTTGATTTTCTAAATGCAGAGTTGTATTTCTCATGTGCAAAAACACATATTTCAATGTATAAACCATCAGAATAGGACTATTCAATCAAAATATAGTTCAAACGCTGTTTCAAACCACTTCGAATGGCGGCCATCTTGAAAAATGGTGGCCACTTTGTTTGTTCAAGTGGGCAACGTACTTTTATGAGATAGTAGGTCCAAAAGCACTTGTGTACCAAATTTGGCGCTTGTACCACAAAGTGAACGATTTTTCATTAATGTGCTCCACTATAAAGTGAATCTTTAAAAAAGAAATTTGAGGTCTGAAAAAATCAAAAGCATTTTTGTTATTTTTTGTTTACATTTTCTGCAAATAAATGCAAATAGAAACAACATTTGTATTTGAAATTTGGGAGAAATAGTGTCAGTAGTTCACAGAAAAAAAACAAAAAAGAAGATTTTACCTAAACACATTTTTAGTGGCGGTATAACTTGAAGTGACTTCGGATAAATGTGTCTTTTAAAGTGCAAACGTAAATGCACAACAAAATGACAAGAGGTTTGTAAGAATGCCATCGGATTTTGGCTGATTTTGTGTAATATCTTTTTTCTTTTGGGATACAAAGCTTTTTTGCAACCTATGGGAAATACGTACTGTACCTGTGGGGTTAGGTGCTCTAAAATGTCTATTAAAGTACAAATAATAAGTATCTGTGAAATGGTTTCAGAGGCAAATCGTGACAATGACAGTGGTTTGGTTCCCAAACTTTTTGCGGATGCGAGTAAGACTGAACAAAAGCACTCGGGAAACTCGTTTGACTCGGGAAAGCTTTAAGAAATGGAGACAAGTGGACTATTTGACTCGGTCATGAACAGTGTCGGGTGTAACTACTTACTAAGTAATTAGTTACAGTAATTTAATTACTTTTCCCTTAAAAAGGTAAAGTAAGGGATTACTCTTATTTTTTCTGTAATTTATTACTGTCACTTTTGATGTAATTGAACTAAATACTTTGTGTAATATATTTGTCTGCCACAATGGAATTAACATCAAAATTCAAAGTCTAATTTTAAAATCCATGCTTTAATGTATAATGTAAACACTACAGTGTTACTACAAGTTTAACAGTACTCACTGTTAAACTACTCACTACTAAACGCACTCCAGATTAAAAAAACATTAAAAGAAACTATAAAAACAACAACAAAAGTATATTTCTGTCTATAAGGACTGTTCTTGTGAAAAAGAACTTACGCCTGCAGTCAATATTCTGTCTGCAAGAGCAGAGGAAGGTCTGTCTGTGACCCTCAGAGGTTTGGATGTTCACCTTACAGGAGACAAACACAGCTCGAGTGTGTAAACAGCAGGACCAGTGTGAGGAATTACAAACACTGAGTGTAAATTATCCAGTACTGTCATATCACATCTTTCTCACCGTCCCTCTAAAATACAGAGAGAGAGGGATTATTAAAGAGAATACAAGTGCTTTCAGAGGGTTTTTTTGAAAGAAAGAGTTGCTTTTACATGTTGCTGTAAGATCAGACATACCGCTTCAAACAACAACCTGCCGTAAACTCCCCAAAACAACATTTGCATGCGTTTAAAAGAGAACATTAATGTTGTTCCCAAGAGACGCGGTAAAGAACAAAAGAGAGCGTGTGAGGTCAGATGCTGATAGCGGCAGGTCATGGGATGTGTTTATCTAGTCATCTGGATGTCAAGGGTTGCCAGATCTGCCTCATTTACCTCCTGAAGGGTTCAGCTCTGGTCAGATAATCACCATTACTTGAAAATCCCAGACGGACAGAAGCAGGTGAGAACTGAACTCTGCAGGAAGGTCTGTATTTCCAGAAGCAGCCTATAGCCAAACCCACACAGATGCAGTCTGACGTCATCATAACTAAACTTCATATAAAGCTCTGCAGTATGAAACAGATGGGGGAAAGTGTGTGTATTTTGGTCCTTGAGGTCTTATGCCAGCCTGATAAAACACTGAAAGTGCCACGCACACACACACACCAGTTGCTAAGATACGATTGTTTCCTTTATGCCCCTTCAGAAGCTCAACGTTGGCTGTGCAAACACACGCACACACACCCCTTTAGCTGGGATCTGCCCTCTCGAACATACAAACAACTCGCTGAACTGTTCTGGATAGTGTAAAAGTCTCCTGCGCTGCAGCGTGTTGCGTTTCCATGGCGACGCAGATGGCTGATGTCGAGAGAGTCTCCGCGGAGTTTCGCCGCATTTATTTTCAGACCCGCTGCTTTTAGTTTTCGTTTAACATCCGTCTTCATTTATTATTGTCTCTGCAGGTTTGCTGTTGGATCAAATATAAATAACGACACACTATAATTGGCATACACAAACTGAACGGGCCTGTTATGTGGTTGTCTTTTCTTTAAGAGTAAAAAATACGAGACTTAACGTCAATCATAATGAATGTCAATGACAATAAGAAGTCTTCAAGGTACAGTGGCAACAAATGTCTAAGAGTATGCTAAACGGTCAAAAGAAACCCATTCGCATAACTGTTCATGTATAAATTATACATTCCTGTAAAAAAAAAAAAACAGAAACAATTGTGGCACTGTGTTGTGTCACCACTGTGTGTCTTAATTATGTAAACTATTAAAGCAAGATCCTGTTTTCCAAAATAGACCTCCTTTAAGAATATAATACCAACACATGAAATAGGGCCAATGTAGAGAAGATAAAGGCTTTGTAGGAATAAAAAACTGTAACTACTTTTCTTTTGCCCTTGTCCTGCATCTCTCACATCAGTTCGGTCCAGTTTAACGTGATTCACATTAACAGGGTCAGTAGGAGAGGGAAAAGAGGGCAGCTTGGGTGTTCGAGGGTTTAAGGGGGTGGGACTGAAGGGCAGTTATATGCTGTGAAGGAGCGACTGCTGTAATCAGTCAAGAGAGAGAGAGAGAGAGAGAGAGAGAGAGAGAACAGATCTATCAGCAGTATCTGTAGCTGGAGTTCTGCCTGTGTGTGTGTGTGTGTGTGTGTGTGTGAGCTCATCTCTGTGATGATGTATGGATTCTGTACCTCTGACTACTGTGTAAGCACTTTCAGGAGCCAATTGTGAGCACACACACACACACACACACACACACAGGAAGGCTTGCAATAGAGGAAGTTCTAAGCTTCAACCCTCTATCAATAAGGTAGAAAGTAATAAAACATTTGAAGAGAGAGAGAGAGACGGGAGGAATGTTTACGGTGATGTACAATATTACAGAATTGACACACATGTTTTAAAAATGTAGAAACAAACATAGCACATATAATTATTTCTCTGCCTCTTTATTAAAAAAAAGAAAACTGGAAATGTGTATGCAGTGTTAAAAAGTCATCTGTAGCTCAGTGGTAAGAGCATGGTGTTAACAACGGCAAGGTCGTGGTTGTGATCCCAGGGGATCGCACATACTTAGAAACAATTGTATAGGATAATGCAATGTAAGTCGCTTTGGATAAAAGCATCTGCCAAATGCATAAATGTAAAAGTCATGTTTTCGCTTCTTTGCCAAAGGAGATTATTTACGAAACGCGTATGTAGATCAAAAATAGCTCATTCTATGGTAATAAAAACACAACGCTTCATTATGTAAGGTCTTTATAAACCTCTGAAGACATAGTGATGTATATTATATTGCATTTCTGTCAATAGATCCAACAAAAAATGACACACTGGACATTTAATAAAGAGGCCAAAAACAAACATGTAGTGTCATCAAAACAACAAGCTAAAACAAACATTTGCAAGCTACTGTAGTGAAACATAAAATAAGTCAAGTGCTCCACACACATAAGTTGGCCAGATCATGTATTACTTTAAATCAAATGTGAACATGTTTGTGTGTAGATCAATCCGAATCCGTGATTAGCAAAGATATCTTTCATTGCCGCTTAATTTTGTCAAATGTTTTTGGGTGCTAGCGCAGCTGTTTTAGCAGCAGTCCTGACAAAGATGGGAGTTCCCTGTTTAGTCATCAGAGCGAATCCTTCAATCAGATCTCTGAATTACACATAAATATCATCATTAGCTGAACAAAGACTGAACCGAACCCGACAGCTGAAAGTGATCAGCATTTATCATAATGAACATTTCATTCCTCTTTCTTCCCTCAATGGACAACATCCTAACAGATGAAATCAAGCACAACGACTTTCAGCTGTCAGGTCTGATTCCAGCTGACGCCTGTCAGAGTCTATAATGCGAAAAATCTCTCTCAGATCTGACAACAGACAGATTTCATATGTGCAGTAAAAAATGTTTATTTAAACAGACTTATTTTATTTCATATAAAAGCCAACCACTAAACCAACAGTGTTCGGTGTAACTAGTTTAAAAGTAATTACTTACTGTCATTTAATTACTTTTCCCTTGAAAAAGTAAAGTAAGGGATTAGTTTAATGTATAATTCTCACATTTGTAAATTTGGTCAGTTAATAATACTACTTTATGTAGTTTTATATTATTTATTTGAATGAATTAAAAGAGCCGTTTCATGTCTATCCTTGAATCACTTAACTGATCAAGGTTGAAATAGGATATAGAAAGTAATTAGTAATTGTAAAATACTTTTTAGAGAGAGTCATTTGTACAGTAATCTAATAACATGATTGAATATGTCATTAGGAACTAGATATTTTGAAGGATGTCTAAGTGGTTTTGTGTTCACTACACTAGAAGTAGGCTACATTGGGTTTTTGGTTATCAGCATTCTTCAAAATCTCTCTTTTTTTTGTGTGTTCTGCAGCTTCTGGCTATAAGAGAGAAAGTAATTTTGTCAGATGAGATTACAGTTGAAGGCTTCATCTGTTTTATGCAATACAGTCATATGATACTTCAGCTCCTAATTTCATCTTCTCATGGGAAAAATGTTCGTACCTCCTTTAACAGGCACAGAAAAACACACTGCCACACCCTGTCCTGTTTCATCGGCAACTCTCTGTGTACTCGTACTGACAGACTCTGACTTGAAGGGATAGTTCACCCAAAAATGATTTATGCCAAGATAAAAATGCTAAACACAAAGAAAGACATTTGGAGGAATGTCAGTAACCAAACAGATCTTATGAATACTACAGGAGTCAATGGGGGATGAGATCTGTTTGGAAATTTGTACAGGTTTGGAACAATCTGAGGGTGAGTAAGTAATGACATCATTTTCATTTTGGGCTGAACTATCCCTTTAGGACTCACAAAAGCACAAGAGCGTGTTGGAAAGCAAACAGCTAATTTAAGAGTTTGGACCCTGAGGGAGCACGCTGTATGTTACACATTCACACACACGAGCCATCAGAAGTAAGACATGACACCTGCTTCTATAACGCCACGAATCAAGCTATTAATCTACTGAACAAAAAGAGCTCGTATTGACTTCCTCCTCCTCCAGAGCAATCTGGGAATTATTAAAATGCTTTTTCCCCGTCTGGCCGCAGTTGCGTTAATTTCCGATGACAAACCGGCTCATGTTCTTTAATGGTCTGCTGAACTTCCTTCCTCTGGTCTGAAACTATCACATGGATAGAGATCAGTAAGGAGAGAGAGTGAGTGGAAGGTTTGGGAAAAAAACATTAGAACATCAGAATATGGTAAAGTTATATTTCGTTCATAGAAATGAACCCCTCATCTTACCTTTTATACCAAAATGCATTTCTCATTACATCTCAAGTTGTTTCTGAAAGACCCTTTCTGTCTCACAGCGGTCGACTCACTTCATGTGGCTCCACAAACAAACAGAGGTCCACACAGTCAGTGTTTACTCCTTCTGTTAACTTCACATCACACTCGGACAGAAGAAAGTATTCCACATCTCTTCTATAACTTTTATCTAAAATAAACGAAATGATGCGAAGCAAGAAAGGTTTTCATTTTCTTCACCAAGCTAAACTAGCTACGGCTGTCTAATGACACAAATCTAGTGTGATTCTGAGCTTTGAAATACTGAGCCGTGTGTAGACAGACCTACATGTGGGGAAAATTGACCTTGAATTCGGACCAAACAACCAAACCAAATGAGAAAACAGTCCTGACAGAGTAAACCGAAGCTCTCCCACCACCTCCTAACCAGGTGTGACGTGACGGCACCACAAGTGATGCACACACATACAAACACACGCTTTCCCTCACATATCCGACCCTGACGGTGCCTCTCCAACAATACCAATCCTTCTTTTTGCTGAGCGTTGGCCAACCCAACAGAAGAAGAAAGAGAGAAAGAAAGTGTTCAGGGGCAAAAAAGGCTTTATTTGAGTCTTCACGGTTAAGCTGTTTGGAGTGCTGGAGATAGCGAGGGCAGCACACGGCCTCTCTCTAGGTGTGTGTATGCTGCTGATAGGGTTTTTCGAGAGGGGAAGTGAGTGAAGACACTTCCTGTTGTGGAGTCGCAGTCGGACGCTGTCACCCAGCAGAAGAAGTGATTACCTACAGTCCTTCAAAAAGAAACATCCAGAGGAGCCACAGGCTTATGGGATATATCCTGCAGCGCCTATCTGACCTGTCAATCAACACCTCTCTCTCACTCTCTGGCCTCTCGTTCATCTCTAGCTTCTCTGTATGGCTGTTCTGTTCCTCATTTTGATTCATTCTCAACAGAATACAGATTTTGGGGGATTTACATATATTCTGTCACTCCTAACTCTCTATCTCCTTCTTTCTCTTGAATTATGCAGCAGTGAGTGGAGAGATGGATCATCAGCCACTGTGCCTCAATTAATTCTTCTTCTCTGCTGACAAAATAGTCACATGTGCTTTGGTTTGGTGGAGAAGAAAACATCAACCTATTACATTAAAATACAAGCTACTGACAATATCGATCAGAATTGTATATGTATACGTTCCTGCAGACACTGATTCCTCTGCATATAAAAGCTTGAATATTTCAAAGAATCATGAGACAACTCTCATCTCTATGGAAACAAAGCACACTCACACGCAAATATTAATAGTCTGTGTACATAGAGTAACGTCCAAAAGTCTGAACACACACTGACGATCTTGGCTTCCAAAACTATTTAAAACACACAATCCTCAGCACCGCGGACAGCATCACTAACACACATCCACTGTTCAGCACCATGGACAGCACCACTAACACACATCCACTGTTCAGCACCATGGACAGAGCTCACATTTCAGAACTGCACCTCTAAAAGACAGACTAGTTGAGCCTATGAACTAACGCGGATATGCATAGAGACTGTCCTTGACGGCTGCTCCAGGCCTGAGGCCTGCTTATTAGTACCAGACTCTCGATCCAAAGAAGCAAAGATCAAATCTGTCTCAAGGCAAGGTCTGCAGAACGGCTCTGGCCCTGCTGAAGGCATGATGGACTCTAAAAGGGCCATTCACAAAAACATATTGACTAAGAAAATGTGAGATACAGTGTTAAGAAACGGTAAATAAAATTCCGAGCACATCTTCTCATTGAAAGCAGACAGAAAGACAAAATCAGACAATCAGAATATAGAGTTATGCAAAATGTGACGAAACGAGATTATACTGTGGGTGATTCATTCATAAATTGAATCACATCAAAATGTCTTGATCTGTTAAAATAAACAGAATAAGATGCTATTTAACATTAAAATTGTGCATCAAACCTAACAGAAGATATAGAGCCCTACAGGTGTGTATAAGGCAGAGGTTGTGTAGCTAGGGAACAGAAAACTCACCTTAACATGGTTGTATTCGTTCTTGCTGGTGTCAGCACCGATCGATTTATTTTCAGAGCGGGACTTCAGGACCTGCCGCAGTGGGCTGGAGACGGGCAGACCTGTTACGCTGATACCATCTGAAATCACACAGCAACATACATTAACAGATCTGTACACACACACCTGAGCACAGCAGGAGCTGAAGAGGAAAAGAAGATCACTATCTCCCATGACTTATGCGTGCGGATGAAAACATTACACCCATAATTCTTCATATTCAAAACACATGAGGAGCCCATGAGGGTGTGAGCATCACTCAACTCAATCCTCTCTCTCTCTTCATCCTCCTTTCAATCCTCGCACGCATTTGTTTGTCCAGAGTTTAATGCTCGACATAAAAATAAGAAACCGTAATGTGACAGTTTGAAAGATGATGAGGTGGAAAAACTTTGTAATCAATAAGGAGATAAAAGTGCCGCAGTGGAACACGGTTTTATCTTCCAAGCACATGAACTCACAAATTCTTTCAAGCGAGAACCATCCTGGCTATTTTTAGTTACAGTTATATGACCAATGATACTTTCATAAAAACACCTAAATCGCCGTTGCAGTGGGACCAGCTTCAAGATTGCAAGAACATAAAACCCCAAACTCAGGTGTCTACATATCTATGTATATACTCATAAATTGACTTCACTACTTATTTTTGAGCATTTTATCTTTATTTTACAGAAAGAAGCAATAATACCCCTACGTGCTGAGATATCGAGACTGTATTTCCAATAAAACGCAGAACCACACAAAGCCGTAGCTTTATTTGAAGGCGTTTCTATAGCACTGACATTTCAGAGTTCAAACCGCTTCCACTCCGTCTGAGGCAGAATAATGAGGGTAAATTGCCACGTTTGCCGTGCGCAGATTTCCCTGCAAACCTCACTCAGACGTGCCAGAGCGCTCACACAAATTCTGACAGTCAAGAAAATAGAAAAAGACATCAGGTGAAAACGTGCACGTATAAAAAAACATCTCATTTCGTTTTGTGTGTCAAAAAGCCAATTGAACCTGATTCACACTCTCTCACTGCACCGGTTTACTCTTCTCTTTGAAATTCTGCCCCAGAGCTGTTGATAAACCCCCCTGTGGTTAGAGATAGTCAGTAATGCGGTTTTGTGACCTTGTTGGAGCAGCAGAACACATCAGGATAGATCTGGTCAGATCTGTGTGTTTCAACAGCCACAGGTTCTGAAATAGGAGGTGAGTGAGTTTAAAAAGTCGAGGGACAGAAAACTTACAGTCCTCATTATGAGTCCTTTGGAATGACATCACTGCCCTTCAAGTGTGCCTGACGCGATATGGCGTAATGTCTCCTTTTAACTTTACAAGACGCCCGGACACTGGGTCACAGGAGGAGGGCGAGACAAAAGAAAGCGATATGGATCGAAAGAGGGCGGAGCTAAGGCAGTGACAAGATTAAAATGAAAGAGGGTGGAGCTTAGAAAAAACAAGAAATAGGGGTGTTGCTTAAAAGTGGCATGAGATTAGCTGAGGGCGGGGCTTAGGTAGTGACGTTCAATCAGGAGAACGAAAGTGGGTGGAGCTAACCCTGGACTAGATCAAAAGCACCTCCCACTCTCATTAAATCACGGATTTTAACCTTCGCAAGGTACTCAAGAAAAATAAAGAAAGCTCAATATCAGATCTGACAATCTACCTTAATTTTAGACTGAACACTAATGAGAGAAATTCAACGCAAACGCCACTTTAAGTGAAATCACAGAAGCGGAGCAGGCCATGCCACATGAAACACGCTCAATCGTGGCACCCACCGTTTACCAGATGTTACCCAACAAGGCTAGTGAGTTCATCTCTATGTGAGGAAGGTAAATGTTTACCTCCAGCGGACTCCCAGCGGGGTAAAGTCGTGCCGTGCCGCCCCTCGGCGGTCCGTGTGTGCCCGTCTCTCATTATGCTGCTCATGTCCTGACACTTTAACATTCAGGCACTAATGTGTTTAGTCTGACTGTCTGGCCCTCGCGCTCTGATGGAGACGCAGATTTATAGAGGACGGCGGAATGAACCAAACTCAGGCGCTGGAGGAGTATTAAAGAAACTCTCATACGCCCTGAACCCAACGCCCTCCGCGCCCCACCCTTCCTGTGAGACACGCGGGACGTTGCGTCACAGTGATGACATCACCACCATCAAAGTCTGAGTTATAATGACTGTAGGACACAGACAATGAGAGAGAGGGAAAGTGAGCGAGAAGGACGTGAGGTGAGGAAAGCAAAAAGAGAAAGTGAAATTAAATAGATATTTTGAAAAAATGTCTCCGTGGTTTTGTGGCGTGATCATCAACGTCCTTCAAAATATCTTCTTTTGTGTTCTGTAGAAGAAAGAAATTCATGAAGTTTTGAAATGACATGAGGGTGAATAAATGATCAAACAATCTCCATCGTTGGGTGAATTACCCCGTTAACAGAAGCATGTCCGTTTCAAGCATACCTACTACCGTTGCAATGTTTTTCAATTATTTTAATAAAACCTGAGATAATCGTTGTCACCGCATGATAAGATGGAATAGGAGAAGGTTTATCGGGTACACTTCACCTTTGAAAAACTGAGAAAGGAAACAATGTGGAATACAGAAAATTTTCTTAGCAAACTTCAAGCTTATCAGTCATCAGGACCCCGACAAGAGGTTTACGACACCAGTGAGCCAAAATACACACTTCATTATCAATGATCTCAAACAAGACTTGATTAAAAAGCACATTAATGGCGAGCGCGGGTAGAGAAGATATCTGATGTGGCGAATCCTGAAGTCATTTCCTGCCAAAACACAGCGCTGAGAACGGTTCTTATGACGTCACAATGAGAAAAATGAGATCAGAGAGCACAAAATCTCAAACAGCGGTGTAATCCTATCCGAAAATGTGCTCTAAACCTGTATGACTTTCTTTCTTCAGCAGAACACAAAAATTTATATTTTGAAGAACGTTGGTCACCAAACAACACCGAACCCCATTGACATTTCTCAAAATATCTACTTTTGTTCCCCAGAAGAAAGAGTCGCACAGGCTTGAATAACATGACAATGAATAAATGATGACCATATTTTTATCTGAACTGTACTGTACCTTTTAGACTTGTTTTCATCTTTTCTTGGTCTTTCTCACAGTTACAAACAAGCAGGACGAGAAAAACAATGGCGTCAGTGTTAACATTAGCATTAAATAACAGCAAAATGTATTAGCACCTGCGATAACATCAGCAATGTTTACGACTCGCTGCCCTCTACATGCAGCATTAATAGAAAGGGATTTAAGCTGTCTTATCTGCCTAATTCAGAGAAATGATTATTTCAACAATAATTAAAACATTTAGCGTCCTCTGAGGAGAGACCTCGATGAGGAGAGAGAGCGAGAGAGAGAGCGGCTGTTCGTCTCCCACCTGTTTATGTAATTCAAGTCCAAACAGCAGACATCCACAAACAACATCTCATCCCGCCGTCTGCTCTCCTTGTGTTTTATTAATACTAACACGAACACGCAAAGAGGATAAAAAGGAGAAACTAGATGAATATTTCATCCTCACAAGACTAAATGCTTCTTTGCAGGAGCAGGAGGCTCATGCCTCTTTCAAGTATTAACTCAGGATTAAACATTTTTGAGGAAATCTTGACATAACAATAAATAATAATATAAATAATAATATAATCAATCTGGGCACAGTTTGGGACGCGGCCGAGATCATTCTTAAGGGAACCTTTAAGGGATGCGTTTTCTCAGGAAAAACCTCTAAGACTTAAATAAATATTTGACAAAGCTCCGAAACATTTCAAAGAACTACTTTAAAAGCGGCATAAAAGACTTTGCTAGGCTTTAGAATACAGATCACTACTAATCTCCACTGCTTTGATGGTGTTTTATGGTGTTTTGTCTGCGAGACGAGCTTGAAAGAAAAGAATCTTTAAAGCCCACGGAACGCCCGATGATGAGGACAGTTTTCTGTCCTCCGTTTCCTCGCTTCATTTTTAAATTGCCAATAGTTTGCCACGGACATGGTTTATTATGCTTTCCTGTAGCTCAGTGGTTAGAGAACGGCACTACCAATGCCAAGGTCATGGGTTCGTTCCCGTGGATTGCACATCATTAGAAACAAATGTATAGTATCATGCAATGTAGTCGCTCTCGCTCTTGATAAAAACGTCTGCCAAATGCATAAATGTAGTATTTGCTAATGTTATTCTGACGTAAGTGTCACTGTCAGGGTGAAGGACGTTCTCATTCCAATGTTTTACTTGTTGATATTTTATTGGTTTTATTGGTTACTGTAAGAAAGAGACTGACAATGTGTAATGCACATCTGCTAAAAGTGAATTCAAAACGATTGTCTGGAGTATGAAGGATTATCCTAAAGATGACTTCCAAGCCCTTAAGTTTTAACTTCAAATCAAATTTTCATAAAAGAAATAGCATAACGGTTTGGAACAACACAAGGGTGAGTAAATAAATAAAAAATAGCATTTTCTTTTAAGTCTCGAATTGCTCTCCGTTACATCTTTAATGTTGAGAAGAGGTGCAACAGTTCCACCAGAAAAACTTTGAAGCTGTGTTCTGGACATCTCATTTCATCATTCTCTCTGGATATTTTTACCCAGTAAGTGTGAGAGATGTTTTAACTGAGAATCCAGACAGTCAGAAAGAAACATAATACAGCCAGGAATCTAAAAGAAGGAAGTAAAGAGGAAGAATCCAGAGAGGAAGAAGAGGCTGCAGTGATCACAGACGGGGTGAAGATTCAAATCACCTAACCATCAGCTCCACCATATCACCGGACAAAGTGAATGCTCCTTTTCAGTTCATCAGACTTGATCAAGCTCGTCTTTATTATGTTGTTAATGGCTTTGAAGATGCACTCATGTCCAAAAAACCAAGTGCAAATGGAAAGCATCAGATTGCTGATGTTTTATGTACCGTGTATGTGTGCGGTTGCGACTCTCACCGTCATTCAGGTCGTGCAGCAGGCTCTCCTGACTGGAGAAGTCCAGTTTGGCCTGAATCCTGATGGGGACGGTGACGGATTGACCTGATTTCAGAGGAAGGTGAGACACGGCGTCCTGCAGGTCCCAGCTAATGAACTCGCCAAACAGCTTTTCTGAAACCCAAAAGAAAGAGTTTGTTTCACTGAGATCTTTAGACCGGGGATGTTCCCGTAGGGCCGTGTCCAGTGTTTAGTTCTTACCCTAAAACAAACACACCAGCTCTTCAGCATCTTAAGGATTGCTTAAGAAGGTTTGAAGTAACCACTGTGGGACACAGACGCCCAGGAATACAAACTTTGATTAAAAGTCTTGTTTTCGGAAGCAGAGGTTCATGGTAGGACCTACTTTTTTGCTGCAGAATATTAAATGTGATTTTGTTGTATGGTTTGAATTCAAAGTGGGCCGTTTGTGAGTTAGTTTTATATATACAGTACGCAGTGATGCCATAGAAGAACCATTTTTTGGTTTCCCAAAAAATCATTCACTCAAAAATTCTTACAGTATAAGATCAATCTATTTCTTACTTTTATAATCTAAAGAAAAAATGTAAAAATGTATGTTTGACCCATGACTATCCAGCCAATTCAAAACTTAAATCACTTACCCTTTCAAAACGACCAATGTTTTTTGAAATGTCTAAACATAATACATCTTTAAGAAAAAGCACAAATAGCACTAAGAAAACTCAGATCTGTTTTATTCAATGCTGACATCTGCTATGAGATAAATCCATAAACTCGTTCGTTGTAGTCATCGCTTGCATGCTAACCATCATGTGTGTGGTTTGCCATTATTGTTTGGAGACCTAAATGTTTCTTGGAACGTTCGCTATTATTGGTTTCTGGGATCCACAGTTTATTTGTTTATTTATGTTTCGGTAATAGATTTTGGGTACTGTGATCTAGCCAATGTACATCTGCTAACATGAAGTATGTTGTTCACTGATAGGTGCACATGTTAGTGATCAATTTCAGACTATTTTATATCATCAATAGTTCCTATAAGCAATATTAAAACACAAAGAGACCTGTTGGAGATTATATGTGACTTATTTTGTAGTATATTGTATATGTGAATAAATCATCTTACATGCCATGTGGCACACTTACTACTTCCTGGACTGGTACCTCCTATTAAAAGAGGTCGGGACAATAGTTGTCCTTATTTATTCTTGCAGGCCATACCAGAATGCAATGTGGGGCCAAGTAATACATCTTTTGGCTTGAGGTGGTGCCCAATTGTTCTCAAAGCTGTTTAAAGAGTTGAATACTCAATAATGGGACATGTCATTTGAAGATTTTCCTTCATTGATGTAATTGTTTAAAGGGTTTCATGTTGGATGTGTTCGTTGGGAGACTTTACAGTTGGTAGGGTTCTTTTATTAGTGAGGCTGGCCGAGGTTATTTAGGTCTAGTTGTAACCTGGGGAGATGGGTGTCCATGCGCCATGTATTATTTTGCTGCTTTTTTTTGTTAAGGTTGCGACAAAGTAGGCACTGAGCCAACTCGTTGTTAGATTGTTTTCCTGTTTTTTGCACTTTTATACCTACGGTGTACATGTTTCCTCTCAATTTTGCCATCAATTAAACAAGTTTTTGACTATAATCAGTGTCTTCCGAGCCTTCCTAACACCTCCCCTAAACATACACGGACGCACCGCGACACCTTGTGAAATACAATTTCCTCTAGATTTTACATCTCATGTTTGATACAGCAGCAAATTCAAAGTCACGAAAGATCACAAAATTAAAAGACGGAAAGAAAAACCACAGCATAGGTGATACTGGTGAGCTATTGAGATTACAAAGATGCCCATCGGGTGACCAGCAGTGTATTCGTATATCAACTGTCACAAAACAACCTTAAGACACAAAGAAATATATTCTGTGTGCATGCGAACGTGCCCCAAAAGCGTCACGGTCCTAACATGGTGTGTTATAAACAATAACATGGTATTTTTAAAAATAGCCATGCAAATACCACGGTATATTTAATAGCATCGCCGTACCTGTTTCTTGTGTGAGTGCTGTCTATTTTCACTCCGTGACTCTGAACTTGTTTCTGTTACAGCAGTGGGTTTAAGCATGCTAAGTAATTGTTCTCTCTCTCCGTTTGCCTGTCTCGCTGCATGTTCAAAGCTTTATTTAGATGCCACAGCTCTCAAAGCTCTCTCAGGATGAATAATACAGTCAGGCCACATAACAGTCAAACGTCTGCTACACAAATTACAGCCGTGTGTCTCGTGACTTTCAAAGGTCCTGCACGGCAAGCAAACTCACCCGCCGTATGAATTTACTTCATTTAAATGAGCCAACGTGATGCAACTCCTTACTATCAAGATTTAGGTAAAAAAATACAGTGCTATGTTGATGTTTCTAATTCAAATGTTGCCCAGATAAAATCATTAATAAATATGGACTCTGATTTGCTGGACAAACCCATCAGCTATGGTATCAGAAACACACTAACAAGTGTACGAAGCTCTTTAGGCCCAAATCTGGAGTGAATCCAGATAGCTATCAACAGGTTTAGCATTTTAATTCAGTGTCTGCACTAAGGGGAAGTATCACAGCTGTCTGTATGGACCCTGATCGTCTCTTCAGAACAACACGGGCGGATATAAACAACCCAGACAGATGTTAAACCCTGTTCCACAACAACACGCTCCCGGGCATGCGGGCCGACGTCCGGAAGGGATTATATCTGGCACCGGCCCTGAAAGGATCAGGACAGCTGACTTCATCCAGGCCGAACACGCGGCACTGCCAACAGTACAAGCTGTTTTTGGAGACTGGGGAACTCGAACCGTGAGTTTAATCTCTTAGATGTATGGCCGTCTCATATCGGGGATGTAGCCTACTGCCAAAGAGAAGATTGACAATTAGCGTGTGGTATAATGAGAGTGAAAAACGAGGTGGAAAGTATGTTTTATAAGGCCAAATGGAAGTGTGCAAATGCGTTTAAGTGAATTATGATTTTACATAAACTTTACCAAACCTTGTGTTCGACGTACTTCATCACAAAAAATCCCATTTTAATATATTCTCATTTTTGAGCAGATAGACCTTCTGACATTGATAAGAGCTTTCTAATATTGCAAATAAAATCAGATTTATTGGCTTTATACATTTTTCCAGAGTAGTTGTATATTCATATAATTCCAGACTGTTAAAATTAGCATTTATTAAAAATAACAAAATAACAAATATATATATATATATATAAATATAATAAATATATATATATATAAATATATATATAATATCTATATATGTAAAAAGTTTGTGTTTACAAAAACATATGATGTAGAAGGACGAAGAGACAGACAGACTGATAGAGTTTTACAGAAAGAAACACACGCACAAAAGTTAAATAAGACTTTTTTTCTGCCAACAGCCCTCCAACCACAAGCACATTATTACGGCCATCTAGAAATATGAACCGGCATCAAATAAAACTCACTGAAAGCTGGAAAGAAACATTTATAGACACAACATCCCGGCAGGGGTTTTTATGACCCAATCCTAACAAACAACGCCAAACGCTTTATTACAAATTATTAAAACACTTCTTTATAGTCACACTTTTGAGCTCATGTTTCAAACTTAATACTGCTTTAATAGTTCTGAAATCACAGCTTACAAGAGAACTGAGAATATAACGCTGGCTAAGTAACATGACTAAGCGAGGAGGAGCTAAAGACGGAGAAATCCACACATGTACGGTAGATGACGAACAGAGAAATTCATAATTCACACACACATCTTACACACAGAGCTGAATAAATATCTTCTGTTTCACCATATTAATAAACAGTTCAAAATATATACGTCTGTTCGCTTCGAAAAACCCCAGCACATCTCTCAACAAACAACATGGATTAAAGCATCATTCCCATCTGCAGGAAAACTTATTTGCCAAAACTAGTTTTGAAACACAACGATGCTCGTCTTAGGAAACAACACTCGTGACATCATTGAGAGGTCCCGTTGCCTTTGGTTATAAAACAGTTGCATAGCCTCTAAACCATCAACGTATGTCACACACGGTCACATCAATGTCAAAAGAAGCATCATGGCTGATTTAAAAAAAGCCTGACAACTAATCTGTGACCTGTCATCAATCAATCAAAACCAGACATCAAACAACATGTGACTACCAAGGTCGTAAATTATACATCTAGGACAAAAAACACCAGCCAGCCCAACACCATCTGGAGTCAGAGCGGCAGACAGGTACAAAGATAGATTGCGGGCTAGCAAAAGAGACGTTTTGTCAAAAATGTGCATTTCCATATGTTGAGTGATAAATTGCTCGGTGTTTGCAGACAGAGATGAAAGAGCGAGCGATGGAGTCACACGCACAGAGCTGCCCTCTGTTGGCTAAAGGAGAGACTGCGACGGGAAAGCGTGTGTTTGTACACAGATGTCTCATCAGAGCTCTCTCAGCTCATCTTTAATTCATTGTTTGCTTGTGTCGGCTACAGGAGACCCTGCTGCAGACACGGCAAAACAACCGCTGTGTGTGTGCTTCAGTCCACACTCACTGAGCTAAACTCAACGGCTCTTTCTGTGTGTAAGTGTTTTAGAGTTCATCATGACCTTGGCTGCTCCGTTTGGACCTCCATCCTTTACTTAAGACACGGTGCCATCTGCTCTTCCTACGTCCATCACTGGGCCCTCATCCAGAACAGCCTACACCCTCCCACCAACATCACAGGTCCAAACCGTCTCCCTGCAGGAGAATCTAACATCTTTGAGTCCTCCAGAAGCTTTCCTGGAACTCCGAAAGCTACATTTACAGATATTTCACAATCTCCCAAGCGTATGTGCCTCTGGGAATGCTGACTCACAAAATAACTGAAATTGTGTTCCTGTAACTCAATTGGTAGAGAACTGCAGTAGCGTGTGGCTTCGATCCACAGGAAACTGGTAAAAAATGGACACCCTGAATGCACTGCAAGTCACGTTGGATAAAGAGACTGGAAATGCATTCATGTAAATATAATTTGGGGTGTTATCTGAGGTTGCATGATATCAGATTTACACAATTATTCACGATGCACGGCAACAAAATTTACTTTCTTTTGTCTTGTTTCGCACAAATCTTAAAGTTAACCCAAGATTAGGGTTGGGTATCGTTTGAGTTTTATCCACTCCAATTCTGCCTATCGATTCCGTTTCTTGTCGATTCCCAGTTTCGATTCCACAATCAACCAGTATGGTCATTAAACCTGCTTATTGACTGGTTTTGTGTATACTGTATGCTTTGTCTGATTCATTACAATTTGTATTACCATAGTTTAACTACATCACGGTTAAACTGTCGGTAATATGAAACTATGGTCAATTTGTGGTTCCTGTGCTTTATCACAAGCTAACTCATGCACATTTCTGAAAATATTAATTGATAAGAAGAAACATATCGCTTTATTGCTCCCTGAACTCTCTGTAAGTCGCTGTGGATAAAAGCGTCTGCTAATGACTAAATGTCAATTCCGATTCCTAGCCTTTCGATTCCGATTCCAAATCGATTACGAATTACGATTCCCGACCCTACCCAAGATCTTGTTTTCTGCAAGAAAAAATCAGATTTATGCTTAAAACAAGCAAAGATTTATGGGAGAAGTTCGTTTTTCCGACCCCACCAGAATATTTTTTTGCTTGTTTTAAGCATTAACATCCTCAACTCTTATATGTTCTTTTGGTAAACAAGATTAAATATCTAATGTTGCTTTTCTTGTCAAATAAATGTAATTGATTAAGGAATGTTTTTTTCTTTGTACAGCAAGACAAAAATACTAAGAAGTATTATCGCAGATATGTTTTTTAAATGTAATAGAAAATAATAAAGTACACTAGAACTTTTGTCATGTGGGAAGTAATGCAAATGTGCAACAAATGTAATGTCTACATCAATGTTTATAAAGGGAAATGTTAGGATTACTTTAATGGTGAAACTAAAGTGGCCAGTAGGTGGAATAAACAAATAGAGCGCCATCGCAGGTATTTTTTAATTTAGCATTGCGACGCTCCGCAGCACCGATACACCGTGCAACTTTAATTTAGTTGATTTGTTCAGCCGATGAATCCTACTCAAAGTACAAGTGTAGGGAGAGGGAGAAAGTTTGCAACCACTGTGGCTCTTAAGGAAAACGGTGTTCCCCTTTAGGTAAAATAACGTAAGTTACAAAACAAAGCTCTCAGACTAAAACTGTTCCAACAATACAACTTAGAACAGGACTTCAGTAAAAAGGTTACCGTTGCTCTGCAAAGCGTAAGCAGCAAATGTCATGGGTGACGTTTCCAACATCCACATCAGAGCTACACAAGACACGCTTTCTTGCGCCGCCTAAAATAAAAATAACCTGCACTTCTGTCACAGACGTTCCTGACAAAACGAATCTCTGAAACATGCACACCTCAGTTAATGTCTGCCGGGCCGGATCTTCACACCTTAATAAATGCCAAGTCCTATACAGAAAACTCACAAATGAACCGCAGCTGTTTCTTCTACATTCATGTCTTGTGTTGCTGGTGTATTGAGTCGAGTCTATCAAAGCGCGCACATCAATAAAACAGCGAGAGGTTTTTTTATCCTAATAGAGACTTTGTTCTTGTGTGTTACAGTAGTGTTGGTTAATTAGAGGATGTAATGAGAGCATCCACAGCTTTAGTCCCTGAAGGCGGCGTGTGCATCTCACGGTTTGAGTTATTGTAAAGAAATCTGTGTGTGTACACATAACGCTCCCACAGCTTCCCACAACGCATCGATTGAAGTCTTTCACAACACTCAAGAGACCTTTAAGCAGCTTTAAAGAGACCTTTGACAGTGTGCGAAGTGAGTTGTGTAGTCAAAGGAAGAGTTTACTAAAAAACATACACGTTTTGATTTATCCTCATGTTGTTTCAAAGCCATAGAAGTTGTTTAGTGGATCAAACATGAAAAACAAACCTGATGTCACTATTTGCTCTGACAGTACAGACAAAAGCATGGCTATGTTCTTGTAGGTGCTACGGAAGGAAGAATGTCAGTGGATTTGGAATCAAACAAAAGTTTAGAGATGGGAGAAGATTGTTGGTTTTTCTACATGCATTTGTATGAGCTGTGATTCATAGCTATTGCGTTTTTTATGAAAACAATTAAAGGAATAGTTCACCCCAAAATGAATAATACTAATTTACTCACCCTTATTATGTAAGGGATAATGTACAGGCAGCCGGTTGTTATGGCAGAAATAAGCCACAACAGTTGCATCACACTGAAGGGGCTTAATTCGCGATAACAGCCGGCTGCTTGAACATTATCCCGCTTATTACACGGCTACTTGCCACATGAGAAAAAACTGGACCTAAAATGTGAATTTGGAATATTTTTTAGCTCATGTTTACCGAATGCAGACCTTCGGCGAGGAAAAGCCGTTTAGTTTCGGTTTTAAACTAAGAAACGACGTTCAAACGTCACAAACAGGCAAATTGGTTTATCATTTGTAAATATCACATCATAATTAATGTTTGTTTAATATTAAACTGCCCCTCTCAAAATGGTTTGCAGCATCCGGTTACGGGGTGTTATTAGTTTCGAGCGGTTGTTATTTGAAAATAACAATCCTTGGAATGTCACAACTGGCCAATCAGAATCGAGCATTCACATGAGCCGTGGAATAAATTTGAATAAATATAAATGTATTAAAATATATATAGATATATTTTTTTTTAATAAAAAATATCTGTTGCTTTATGTTCTCATTGAACAAATCTCATTGGTTCTTGCATGTTTTGTGAAGACACATTATATGACAACTATGTCGCCATTTTTTTATTTAGTGCTAGAATGGGTTTTTATATATAAATAAACTCAAAATATTGATTCTTTCCTTCAAATAAGTATCATTTTTCTTCAGAAGACATTTTTGTTGACCCAGCATTTAGATTGAATTAATGATAGAGGTATGTGCCTTTGGGATCTACAATATATAGCCGGGGAACAAAATGAAGAGACCATTTCAAACTTATTTTCAGTTTTTCTGAAATTACTATTTATAGGTATGTGTTCAGGTAAAATTATCATTTTTGTTTTAACATGTTTCATATTGTTTCTATTTGCACTTATTTGCACATAATGAAAAGCAGGTCAGAATAACAGAAAAGATACATACTAAGTATACTCTGTATTTTTCAGATTAGGTTCAGATTCACTTTAAAGCAATATAACAGTAATATTTGTACATGTATTTAGAAAAGAATGTGATAATCTGGTTTTTGTTTACAATCTTGTCATTCAGTCAGTTTTTCACATTGCTGTTGGTCACTCCTGCCGTCTGATTTTGTTGAAATGTAACTTTATGATTATGATTTAATGAACATTTGGAACGGTCTCTTTATTTTTGTTTTACTTTACTGCGGCTGTATACATAAAAGTCATAAAAAAGTTTGTTTTCCGGTGAAGATAGTAAGCCATATATCTGTGATGGCATGAGCACGAGTCAATTCAGATTTGTGTAAATTATTCATTCAACCCAGTTCTCTCGCAACACCAAATAAAAGAAATCACTGAATCACACTGCAGTTGTTCTGGTCAATAAATAATCATTCTAGAGCGTGAGAACATCAAGGATCCAGACACACTGTCGGCATCCAAACCCTGCAGGGAATTTTGCCCGTCTACGAGCAACTGAAGCTTCTAACAGTCTGTTTTAATTAAAAGCCTTGGCATGGGCTAAAAGGGCATGTCGAGATCTTCTGCCCAGAATGAACTGGCGCTCCGTCCATTCTCTTCATAATGATCAAGCGTTTCAGTAGAAGAACTGAACGCTGGGCAGAACTAACATCTGGGGTTTTCTCAGATCCGGTTAAGGGCTTGATGAATCTAGAGCTAACTCAAAACTCTGAACCCACAAAACTGACTGAACTCACAATGACCCTCATCCAAAATGACCCAAAGAAAAAGAAGGTTATTTCATCACACGCGCTACAGAGAGAGGGACACAATGGATTAGTTAAATACACAAAGGCAGTGAAGTAAAGACAGGAGAGAAAGAACTGGCGGAGGATGAGGAGCAGCTCACAGTGAGAATATAATGAACTTCATGAAGCTTCTCGGCTCAGCTTGACAACAGACTGTTTGAGAATAACAAGTTACAAAAGACATATGAGAACTTTTATAATTACATCATCAATAAACATTATCTGTGCGTGCATGCGAGTATGCGTGCATGCACGAGTGTGTGTGCGTGTAAGAGACCAAGTGACTGTTAAAGAATTTGTGTGTCAGAAAGTGTGGCAATATGAGTGTGTGTGCATGCGATTGTGTGTGAGGGGGAGTGTGTTTGGCCAGATGAGTGTGTGTTCGTGTGTGCGTGAGAGAGTGTGTGTGGCCAGATGAGTGTGTGTGAGGGGGAGTGTGTGTGGCGAGATGAGTGTGTGTGCGTGTGTGTGGAGATGGTGTGTGTGTGAGTGTGTGTGTGTGCGTGAGAGAGTGAGTGTGGCCAGATGAGTGTGTGTGTGTGCGTGAGAGAGTGAGTGTGGCCAGATGAGTGTGTGTGTGTGCGTGAGAGAGTGAGTGTGGCCAGATGAGTGTGTGTGTGTGCGTGAGAGAGTGAGTGTGGCCAGATGAGTGTGTGTGTGTGCGTGAGAGAGTGTGTGTGTGTGTGTGTGTGTGTGAGAGAGTGAGTGTGGCCAGATGAGTGTGTGTGTGTGCGTGAGAGAGTGAGTGTGGCTGTGTGTGCGTGAGAGAGTGAGTGTGGCCAGATGAGTGTGTGTGTGTGTGTGAGAGAGTGAGTGTGGCCAGATGAGTGTGTGGTGTGCGGAGAGAGTGAGTGTGGCCAGATGAGTGTGTGTGTGTGCGTGAGAGAGTGAGTGTGGCCAGATGAGTGTGTGTGTGTGTGAGAGAGTGAGTGTGGCCAGATGAGTGTGTGTGCATGAGAGAGTGAGTGTGGCCAGATGAGTGTGTGTGGTGCGTGAGAGTGAGTGTGGCCAGATGAGTGGTGTGCGTGAGAGAGTGAGTGTGGTGAGTGTGTGTGTGCGTGAGAGAGTGAGTGTGGCCAGATGAGTGTCTGTGTGTGCGTGAGAGAGTGAGTGTGGCAAGATGAGTGCAGGTGTGTGTTCGCATGAGTGCAACCGTGTGAGTGTGTGTGTTAAATCTGTATGTACTGTACGAGTGTGTGTGTGAGGAGTAGTGTTTGTGGCAAGATGTGTGTGTGTGTGTGTGCGTGTGTGAAAGTGTGTGTGGCAAGATGAGTGTGTGTGTGTGCGGGTGTGCGTGTGTGGCAAGATGAGTGTGTGAATGTGCAGGTGTGTGTTCGCATGAGTGCAACCGTGTGAGTGTGTGTGTCTTAAATCTTTATCTGTAAAGGACAAACTGTAGCAGGTCAGAACATGTGAGACAAGCACATGTTAGCTTTAGACACATGTGAATGTACGGCAAAAGAAAAGTAAAGCACACTTTCCTGTAGTTCTGCAGAACATGTCCTTGGGTCTCCACTGGAGTGGAATCAACTTCAGTCAAACTGGATCACATCAGAGAGAGAGAGAGAGAGAGACCCCATGCTGAGCTTATGAAAGAGAGCGTTTGACAGTGGGATTTATGAACTGGTCCCAGGCTGCTGTTTTGATAAACGTAGGAAGACAACGTAGAAAGCAAACTCGTGTTATGAGTTTTGAGACGAGACGAAAAAAGTCAACCTAAAGTAATTACTAAAGTTAACGGACAAAAGCAACTTCCAGCATCACAAAGACACAAGAAATATAATTTTTCATTCGGAACGTGTTGTCGGAGGTGAAATATAGCGGCAGTGTTATACGGGTCTCAGGTTTGTGTATCAGGTGACATAAATAAAGTCTGTGGGCAGCTCAGAATGCAGTTCTTCCTCATAACTCATTCCTCAGATCTCTCTTCAATCATATGTACCCACACACCACAAACCTCTGGCTCTACCTGTAAATGTGTGTTTCTCTGCCTTTAGGCGCCCTGGAAAACAACCACGACGTGTTCAGTAGCTGCTGAGTTTGACCATTTTTTCAGAAAACATCTCTTAAGCAGTAAAACACGGCTGGTTGTGCTGGATCCTCTCAGGTGAGCCAGATTTAAAGGGCTATTTCACACTGAAGCGTCCGGTTCAGACTACTGTAGCTGTAACACTAAGTAATGGACACCGGCCGACTGGTCGTGGATCACATGGTTGACAACATGTCATATCAGTGTTTCGGATCTGTGGACTGTCCGTTCACCAGTGTTAGTTGCTTACTGTACCTTTAATTTAATCAAGTATAGCCTAAAGAATGTCTAGGCGAGTGGGACGTGACCGTTATATACACCAACGGTTTTCCAACTTTATGATGCCAAGGACCCCCTTTCTAAAATACATATCCATCCATCCATTGTTCATGTGTGAAGAAACATTTAAACTGATAGATTATTAGTAAATGTGATATTATAAAGACATGTTGTTTCTAAACTAAAATAGTTGGCTACACTCGAAGAGACATTTTCATTTCAAATGCATTTGTGTTGTAGAAACTTTCACTTGAAAAAAAGGAATGATAGCGAGAAACACTAGAGATGTTTTTCTCAATTATACAGAAAAATATAAAAAATATTGCCAACTCTGGATCTATGCACTAAAAGCCGATAAACACTACTACACAACACCTATGTTTAGTAGACTTTTGCTTTCCCTGAAATTTACTGGGGACCCCTTGCAACCCCCTGGGGGTCCCTACACCCCAGGTCAAAAACCCTGCTATACACCATTCGTGATACAGTACAAGCATCACAAATTCACATTTATTTGTCATCCACATGATCTCAGACACACTAGACGGCTCAAGCCACCCCGAGTCATTTACACTGACCCAGCATTAGTCAAGAAGGGAACTACTTTTCTCAACCTGTAAAATAAGTAATACAATATATATACATTGTTAAAAAAAACGAATAGTGTCAACACAGTATAATACATGCTTTAATACCAGTTTAAATTGATCACTTTCACCAAAAGGGCCTTAGCAAACATCACTAATAAAAAATTTTTACCATCCAAATGTACCAAAAATGACTGTATCACTAATATATGAAACACATCCAAAGAGGAATGTACAAAAATGTGTTATTTATAAGATTATATCACTGTTGTGATTTATGCAAGACAAACAGATTTCTGTATCCGAATTACTTCAGTTACTTTGTGTTTCTGTTATTTATGCATTTTGTTCCTTTAATGCTGTTTTTGTTGCTGTTACTTATAGGTCATATATTAAAACACGCACACAAATATCGCATCCAGTATTTGAGCCTTTCCATAATGTGTTATAAGACATTGTCTTTTTTATTGTATTTTATATTCCTTAATACGTTTGTTTACCCAAAAGTGACATTGCTGTTAATTTACTCGCCCCCAGACCCCGAATCAATAGTACATCCAAGATGTTGGTGGCCTTGTTTTTTCAAGAAGATATTTATGGAGAAATTTGTTTAAAGTCAAATCAATAAAAGTCAAAAACGCTAATACATTCAGCACAAAAGTATCCCTGCCCTTTGTGACATTAAACTGGCGTCTTATAAAGCGAATCAATTGGGTCGTGCAAGAAACTGAACGCTATTATGGCATCTTCAGGTGAAATCCAATCGCATTCAAGTGCCCCCACTTAGAAGGACAGATCCCTTGAAGTGCAAGTTCTGGAGGGAGATGCTGTTTTCCTAAATATAGCCGTTTAAATAGTACATAATGAAAAATGTAATCGATATTTGAGACCATTGTTCACATGGTGTACCCTTCCTTCAGTTACGTTCAAGGGCACACAGCTCAAATGTATTTTGTGGGTTATTAATGACAAAATATTTTACAAAATGAATTTCACATTTCTTATAATCAAAGTATTGGTTTACTCTCCGGTCTTTATATTTCATATCGACATATAAAACATTCACACCCATGCCTCCCGCTTTCAGATTTACATCACATAAGAGTAGAGAAAGACAGAAAGACTGCAGTAGGACTATAAATACATTTCCATCTAACTGTTGATAAGGCCAAAGAAAATGAAACCAGCAGAGAAAGAAAATACATCCATGAATTGTGTCTCATTTGGACCTAGATATGTCAAAGCTCTTGCAGTTCCTGTTGCACATAAATCCGAGATCTCCAAACACGAAATAGCTCAACCTGTCTGTTTCTCCAGCAAATGTTTTCAAGGCACACAGAAACTCGCAAATTTAAAGATTGAAGCTCTTTATCGAGGTGAGTTTCACTATTATTTTGGTTCGTACTCAAAGTAAGATTTGCTAAGAATGCAAAAACTCCTACATTTACACTGACCTGAGCCTTATCTACTGATCACGATATCATAGAGACCATAACGACTTATCAAGCAAACACCAGAACACCCTAGCAACACCTTGACAACAGACCACACCCTAGCATCAGGGGCGTGTTTACCATTTTGGGGCCCTAAGCAAAGTCAAGACCTGAGGCCCCCCACACGTTGCCTGATATTTTTGTTTGAATTGCACAGCATTACTGAGTACATGGAATTGATGAGACATACATACAAATATAAACTAGATTTATTTTACGTTGAACCACATAACAGCACAAAATTCTCTACAGTTTGTTATAAGAATAAACCTTCTTGATTTTGGGATGAAGAAGTGTCCTTTGTTTTATTCAGAACAATACAGAATGCTTTTAGCTACAGTATAAGAAAGTAAAAGGTGCAAGATTCTTCTTTTCATGCTTCTTTTCATACCATTGTTTTGCTATGAAGCTAGTACTTGATTTCTTTTCTTTAGCTTTCTTTCCTTTCTGAGCACCGCTTTGATAAGTGCGCTTCATTGCGTATATTTGAGTGTCTAAATCAAGCGTCAAATGATTTTACAGCTTGTAGCCACAAGGGGCCCCTCAGCTTGCGGGGCCCTACGCATTTGCGTGGTTTGCATGGTGGTTAACAACGCTACTGCCTAGCATTGAGGCTGAGAGTTTTGCATGGGCAACACTATTCACATCACCCTCAGAAAATGCAAAAAATGCGGTTTTAAGAGTGAACACTTATTTTAGGTTACTGTCACTTTAAGAGGTTATGCTAATGCTGATACACATCCACTGGTAACTTCACTTATAACATTAGCCACTGTGTTTAGGTGAACCTTGTGGTTTTTTGGTCAATCATTACACTTATAATGGTCTCTCTGTTAAAGCAAACTTGCATGTTGCAAACACGGACTATTTGTAAAAAAAAAAATGAAAATAAAAGTCTGTTTGTGATCCAGTGACTGATGTCGATATACATGTTAAGTTTGGAGCGTTACATCAAACGTTTTTTCTATTGTAATTGAGAAATTTGTTCTGTCGATACATATCGTTATCGTTTTATCACCCAGCCCTAACTGGAATATTCCTAAATTTAACACAACGTAGTAAAGAAATGAAGACAGAAATGTGGAGGCGCACACACAACTCAGCCAAAAGACATCAACATGAAAGGAAAGAGATTGTGTGCGTGTGTGCGTCTCAGTGTGTGTAGAGGCCACTTGCTCAGTCACCAATGCTGAAAGCAGTCTGGGATTAGAAGAAACACACACAAAGACTGCTTTTCATGTCCGTCCACGTGTGTGTGTGTGTGTGGAATACTGAGAAATGCTAAGAGCGTCTTATTTTCCATTCTCAAAAGGCGCAAAGACAGAGGTGCATAAGAGCAGACGTCTTTATTCAAACAGAGAGAGAGCACATCAAAACGCCGGAGTCTTGGGAAAATCTGATAGGGGTTGGAGTGATCAGACTAATGCACAGACTCTATTACGAGCTGGAAACAATCAGTGCAGCCTTTGAACCGCCATCCCATTACAGGCCGAGCGTCGTATCAAAACCACTGCGGCATTTACGCTCGATAGAGAGTTACCTAGTAAGTGTGACCTTGTTTTTATATCCCGGTGGGGACCTAAACCTGAATGCACACCGACACATGGGACATGGGACGTGTCACCGTGGGGACCAAAATTGAGGGCAAAAAAGCTTCCGTGGGCAAAAAAGCTTCCGTGGGCAAAAAAGCTTAAAAATCTAAAAAGGCATATAAAATATAAGGACTGTCCCCAGAGATAATAAACCAGGCATGTGTGTGTGTGTGTGTGTGTGTTTACCTTTAGTGCTGAGTGTTTTAGACGACAGCTCCAGTGTGTTTAGAGTCTCTGTACCGATGTTCTCCAGGGTGACCATCAGCTCTTGTGTTTCTCCATTAAACAGCTGTAAGGACACACTGCTGGATAAATCTTCACTGGACAGATGAGCCGACCTGAACACACAAAAACAACAACATCTTTAGCAACTATGCGAAAGTTATATGCATTCAGACCCAAAATTTGTGTTCACATCTGATTCGGTTATTCAAATGGGTCAATTACATAAAAGGATTTTCCTCGTGCCAAATTTAAAATACAAATAAATAATAATATCTGCTGCAGTTATTTAAACATTAAGAATGTGGTGTACACATAAATGCAGAAAAAAAATTAAGAGTTTTTCATCCATGAATAGGCCATATTCTTAAAAAAGGTCATGTGGTGCAAAGGTGATTTATTTTCAAATTAATTCATTTCCTTGACATGCTTAAAGTCCCAGTGAAATTTTTAATTTTAATGCCTATTTTTTTCAAGAAATATTGCAGCGTTTATTGTAAATAGTTGATCAATGTTGGTCATTTTCTTTTTAAAAATCATGTGCCCTCATAATCTTCAGTTAAAATCAGAAAATGTATTTCCGTCCTGTAGTGACCATCCATATTAAATGATGTGTGTTAGACGGCTTGGGCGGAGCATCCGTTAACTCCTCCCCTTCAACTGTCAGTCTTCTGCCAGTTCCATTTCAAAACGCAACGGCAGTCTTATGCATCCCATCAAATCGCAGAGAAAGACGAAAGCCACCGCCACGATATTTTAAATTCTTTTACACTCGGAAATGTGTCAAAATACGGAAGTAAAAACGATCACAACCTCTTGTTCACGGGGACAAAGTATTTGCATTTGCTTCATTTTTCCTGAAAATCACAAAAAACTGATATAAATGTTTTACCGTTCACTTAAGCATACTGTATCAGAGATTCATATTTCAGCCACAAAAATGAAATGGGTATTATTTTTCATTTAATAAAATTATTGATATTCTTGGTTGCACCACATGATAAGTAGTCGCTGTCCCAGATTCAGGGGAATTTGTCTTAAGGCTAAAATATACTAACTTTTAAATCTGATTTTTTTTTTTTTACATCATACACAGACTTTCTGCAGGTCCAGACTAAAAAAATTGGGCAAAATCTGAGCGAAAGTCTTGTAGTGTATTTTGGCCTTTAGACACTGATATCAAAATACATTTTAACATACTTCATACTGCAGTAGTATTACGTAAATTGCATAATTCAGATTTCTTTGGAACAGCCGGAAGCTAAAGTAGAACTTCACGTTATATAAAACACATAAATGTACCATTAAAACTGTGTCATCAACATTCTGTACCATAAATCTTCCCTCAATGTTTATCCTCTCTTAGATTAAATCCTCCTCTCACTGCATCTTACTCTGCTGTTTTAACATAGGAGCTTCCAGTTCTTATACTCTGATGTTTGGCTCTCAAATCCTTCAAATGAAGTCTTAAAGAGAAATCATGATAAATGAGTGTTTTTGTCAACTTTTACACAAAGCCACGTTCCAGCTGGACCGCACTGAAGTAACCCACCGACCGTCATTCTGACAACTTCAGATTTAAAGAATAATGATTTCCATTGTTATATTCCCAGCGGCTGCAGAACTAACTGAGATTACAGGAAGACGGACAATCCCGTCAAATGAAAACAAATGTGTGGATTTGTGTTCCTGTGTGTTTGGCCATAAGGAATTAAGCAGTACTGCAATTAGCTGTGTGCACTTTTAGACCGTTTGAAATCTTCCGACTGCCAAATCTGCCTAAAACAAACAATATTACATTGTTCATCCCGCAATCTTTTTAGAAGCAATGATAAATACTTCTGAGAAATAATTAAAATGATTCCACACAACATTCAAATTAACAGCAAAAAAAACCCAGATTTATTAAAGCTGCAATCTGTATTGCAAATGTTTGTTTATTTGAACAAAACAAAGTTACAGATTTCAGCTTTAAGCGGGTTGCCCCATCAAGGGCGACATCTTGAAATCATTCTTGCTTTATCTCAGGGCACATCAACTTGAAGCCAAATCTTTCCCTCTCCTATCTTTTTTTCTTAAGAATTATGTGCGTACACTACTGAATCCATCTCAAAACGATGTTGTATCCACGCCAAAACAGTATGTGGCGCTGTAATTCTGGCACATCGATAGGCTTAAAACGGACAAGAAGACTAGGAGCATGTGCACGATGACATCATCGTTTTAGAAAATATATGGATTGGCTGTACACACGAAAACACAAGGGTGGCGTTATCCACTCTGGGACCCGGTTTAAAAAAAGTAACTCTGTATTATATTGTTAATTTGTCATTTATACAGAAAGCACAGAACCAGAAATAATTTTCTTCTTAATTTAATGTAATGGCAGCCAGCATTTCCAGAAACACCCTTTGAACTAAAGCATCTGGAGCTCTGCGCTCCCAGCTGTTAGATAATAAAACGTTCTCACATGTAACGACAGCGTTTGTGTGTGTGTGTGGTCATCACTGCCATCATCAAGAACCCTTCCTCTCACCATCATCTTTATCTCTTATGTTTGACTCTTCTGTATTTCATTATCGCTGTTTTGCACATCAAACCCTCACAAGAGCAGATGAAGAGAGGTCTAAGACCTGAGAGAGCAGAGAAACACGGACAGACGAGAGGAGAGGAGACAAGTGTGTCAGAGAAGTGTGTGTTACAAGACGTCTGGGATACAAAACGAGGTGGGACAAGTGTGTTTAAAGAAAAGATGAAAAGAGGAGAGAGAAGGGGGATGTTAGAGAGATGAGAGAATATGAGATGAGACAAAACACGATGAGACCAGACCAAGGGTGTTTGAAAGAAGAGATGAGTAACCATACAAGAGAAAAAGAAAATAAGCATTCTGAAAAGATGAGATGAGACAAGATGAGATCAAATGAGATGAGAAGTGTGTTTAAAAAAAGATGAGAAGAGAAAAGATAGGGGGAGAAAAGGAAAAGAGAGTGAAAGAGACGAGAGAAGAAGAGAAGAGAAGTGTGCTGAAGAGGATGGGTTGAGACGAGATGAGACATCATGAGACATAATGATTGAGACGAGACAAGTGTGATTGGAAAAAAGAGAAGAGAAAAGAGAGTGAAGAGACGAGAGAAGAAAAGAAGAGAAGTGTGCTGATGGAGGATAGGGTGAGACGAGACATCATGAGACATAATGATTGAGACGAGACAAGTGTGATTGGAAAAAAGAGAAGAGAAAAGAGAGTGAAGAGACGAGAGGAGAGGAGAAGATAAGTGTGCTGATGGAGGATAGGGTGAGACGAGAGACATCATGAGACATAATGAGTCGAGGCTAGACACAATGAGACGAGACAAGACAAGTGTGATTGAAAAAAAGAGAAGAGAAAAGATAGTGGAAGAGAAAAAAAGATAAGAAGGCAAAAGAGACAAGAGAGAAATGTGCTGAAGAGGGATGAGACGAGGCAAGACGAGACAAATGTGTTGGAAAGAAGATACGAGAAGAGAAAGTAGAAGGGCTTAAAAGGGATGAGACGAGACAAAATGAGACAAGATGAGACAAGACGCAACGGGCTGGGATAAGAGGAAGTGTGTGAAAGAAGAGATGAGAAGTGATAATAGGAGAGGAAAGGGAGAAGTGTGCTGAAGAGGGATGTAGTGAGACGAGACAGAATGAGATTAGATGAAAGAAAATGTGACGAGACTAAACGTGATGAGATTAGATGAGACAACATGAGATAAGAGGAGGAACAACATGAGACTGAGAGAAGAACCTGGGTAATGATGTGCAGAGCTGCAGTCGCGGCAGTGACGGCACCACCTCCACCATACAGCCGCTGCTCTTCACCCCAACCAATCCATCCAGAAGACAGTCACTGCTCACCCCGAACACACACGAGTGGTAACCTGCACACACAGACCAAAGGCTTCAACATTAATCACAGACTTCACTAATGATGTAAAGGCACTTACGGCTCATTAAAGTCCTCCAAAACAAGCGCAGGATTTGTAAACGTTAAGAAGCGTCACAAGACTGTATTCTTTTTTAATGAGAGGATTTTTATCTTATTAAACAGCGAAACGCTAGACTTGTTTTAAAGTTTAAGTCGGCCTTGATTTCAGCATTATCGTTTGGATTAAACACACATATAAAACCTGTTGAACTCACCGCTGATGGTGATGTTCCCGGTGGTGCGCGGAACTCCGACCAGGGTAACGGGATAGAGGCCGGACTCGGCCGGCAAAGACAGAGCCGCAGGAAGAGACTCAAAATCCACCCCTGACGTCAACAAACCCTGACAAACACAAAGAGGAGAATATCTGATTTACATTAAAAAAAAAACATGGACATTTTTAAATGGCAACATTTCTCTGCTCGGCCAAAAAAAAGAAAAGGAGTGCCTGTGGAGTTCAACTTTCTCTTTCTCTTGATTTAAGCCATTATCACACACAAAAAAGACGGATTAAATGTAAAACAAACGCTGACGGCTTTTCAGCAGTTTCAGAACGTCACGCGGATGTTATTAAAAGATAAAACACACAAACAATAAACAACAGAATCATTCTGTGTCCTCTGAGCAAAAATGTGGCGATTTACATAAAGGGCCTGCATGTGTTTCCCACTGTCAGAATTTCATTACGCCGGTGGTTAAGTTTCACTGAGAAAAGCACAAATTCACCAGCCACTAATTCACAAAAAATCTACAACATAAACAACAACACTTTGTTTGGTTTGACTTCACTTCCGATTCACAAGGTCCCTATCTAGTGCTCAATAAAGCACCCTACATACTGAACTAATGGTGAACTACACGCACATTTGTAGCAATGACTGATGGGTAAATTTACCCCGTACACTTCTTCCTTCAGTCCGTGCAATCCCTGATTCTATAAAATGACCCATAAACAAGAAAAATGCAAAAACAGAAAAATACAAATAAAATGTGGGCTTGCTTTCGTCTCTCTTTTTTTCCAACACTCTAAGCATCATACAATCAATCATCCTGCTCCATATCTGATGAAATCTTTCCCAGCATGCTCTCCCATCACCCATGGAGAAAATTGCTCTTGTTCGCGGCACTGCGGTGAAAGGAAACAGCGTTACAGGAATCAGAGCTGCGGATTGAAAACGAGACGATCGCACCTTCGCAGAAGAGCCGAGGGACGGTTATTACATCCAGATTCTCTCCACCCAGATACTTCAGCTCTCCATTCAAGCTCACAGTCTCCATTCAGACTCCTGCAAATGTACTTTTTATCATATTAGACCCAATGAAGCCATTTTCGCTCGAGACTCCAGCAACCGGAGGATTGAAGAAAGATGATTTTTTTCTTTTATCCTGATATTTTGTTATCTCGTCTCCTCTCCAAATGGACAATAGATGATTCAAGCACCCGGGGTGTGCATTTTCTCTCCCAAATGAACTTTCACCTTTATCCTAAGGAAGACGTCTATACGGTGCTAAAATTATTTTCCAAATCAGTATTTTTGTCTGTCGTTTTAGTGAAATCTCAAACATCCCTAAAATGGGATGAATGTACTTGCATAAAATAGGAATCCCAATGAAACTATATTAACTCTTTCCCCGCCAGGAAATTTTCAATCAGCATTATATTCACAAAATGTTTATGCCCCCCAGAATATTTCATGGTATGAAACCATTTTTAAAAACATGTTTTTGTATTTTATTTTGGCTTTGTTTATTTTTATCAATGCTTGAATTGAGAAAAAAAAATGAGAAAAAGGAATTTGGTTAAAGACTTTGTCCAGATTTGACGAAAACATACAGCATTTGCTTGTTTTCTGTACATTTCGGTACATTTTCAGAACATGAAACGCTGCATAAATGTTTATTTCTTTGTTTTTCATTGTAACTTTATTACATCGACACATTTACATTTACATTCAAGAAGACTGAGGCTTTGGATTAAACTTGTATTTTCGTTTCACCGTACAACATCTACCATAAAACTCACACTTCTGCATATTCATTCAGAGATATTTCTATGAAGTCAAACTTTAATTATCCATCGGCTGAAGTGAGATGTGATCAGTTCTTTGTGTTGATGAAGGTTACCCACGAGCACCCATCCTGTAAAACTCTCCACTATCTAAACCCTTCGGCTCACATTATGTGGATGTCTTTGGTATCGTGTTGGGCTTATTTTAAAATAACTCATTTGCATTCCTTCCATGAAAGGTTAATTAGCTTGACAGCTAATGCTAACGATCTGTTCCTTTCTGGCCTGGATGTCCAGCGGCAGATTTTCAGTGGCTGTTACAAAAAGCCTGCGGAGAAATCTGCACTTTTGTGTGGACTTAATAATATTTCACCTGACAAAAGTTGGGCAACCCATTATCAAAGCGCACAGGCACATAATTAAACCCAGATCAGAATGAAATTAACACCGAAACACCGAAAAGAGAAACGCTTCAAAAAACTTCCTAGTCGATTTTAAAGTTACTATGAATTTAACAACAGAAAGCATATTTGTATTTCGGATACAAATCCTGCTATTGTAATACATGAGGTCATCAATGAGGTCAAACTGGCTCATCTTGGCATCATCCGTGGCGCCATCTGACACAGACTGAGACTGGCAGAGGAGCATATCGGGCACCACGCAGACTCCATCTGCGAGCAGATCGGGGAATGTCTGGAACAACTTAAAGACCCTGAAATCGTTTTTTCCCTTCTAACAAACATACACACACAACAAATGAGTTTATGAATCAGGACTGCTAACATGAAGGTTTATGGATCAGATCAACAATCGCAAAAATTCATCCCGTCGCTATAATCACAAAGTGTGTAACAACACCTAATAATGTGAAAGCTTTCCTACACAAATGAAACCATGTAGCATCATGCTGCAGCATCAGATGTGTCCTTTGTGGAAAAAAGCAATCCCAGAATGCACTGCAGCGAGCTCAACAGATCAGCTTAGGTTTATATGTCTATATATCCTATTAATTCAGTTTCTTAGGAATGTCTCCAAATGGCCGGATGCTGATAATTGGGTAAATATGAGTGGCCTATTACAGTATCCTCTCATAATGTCTCTTCATGTGGTTTGTGTTCCTCGATCAGTATGACATGGTCATGATGATCCTCTAAGGCCAAAAAAGCCCTGAAGCTTTATTTCCGTCTGAACTAAACTGAAAACTGCATCTCCTGCGAAGCCATGAAAACATATAACTGCCATATAAACCAAATGTTCTATCATAGAAAACGTGTTTACAGTCACATGCTTTTCTGTGTTTTTGTAACACTTTACAATATGGTTGTATTTGAAGAGTTAATTTGCAGAAACGGATAACTTTGTTTTTAAAACATTTCAATAATCATGTTTTTTTATTGCGTTTCCAAGTATCAAATTAAAACTGCAGTCTGGTTGTTTTGATCGAGTAATAATGAATCTAACTAACACAAAAAAACATGATTTTTTGTTAACGTTAATAAATGCATTGGTCAACATGAACTAACAATGAGCAATATAGTTTCAGCATTTATTCATCTTTGTTAATGTTAGTTATTGGAAATACAATTGTGTATGCTTGTTTGTTGTGGATTAAACATGTACACTACCGGTCAGTTTTGGGACACTTGAGTGAAATGTTTCTCATTATTAAAAAAAAACTTTTGATCTGAAGGCATATGCTAAAATGTCTGAAATTAGTTTAGTAGACAAAAATATAAATTTGCAAACATACACATTTTCTTTATGACAAAACTAACATTTTATTAAATATTTGTTTTTATTTAAATGGGTGACTTGAAATAAACAGCCAGGAGCACAAAATAGATGGGAACATCATTAATATTGTTTAAAAAGCATCTTAGGTTGAGACCTCGAAAGGCTGCTTATGACATTTTCTGCTACATCAAAAGGTGACTACAATAAAGATGATCAAATATTGTTTCAATGTTTTAAAAAAATTATGTTTTATTTAAAAAAAATAGTTGCAACATAGTTCCCAAAGTTCCTTTTGTTTTATTTTATAATTTTGATGAGTTTATTATTATTCTAAAATGTGGAACAAATATGAACACATAAGTGAGTAAGTGTCCCTAATGTTAACAAATACAAGTTTATTCTAAAGTGTTACCATTTGTTTTTATAAAAGTGAGTTTTTAAAATTTAGTTCAAAAAAAGTTCAAACGAAAACTTAAAGTGATACTTCAGCTGAAAATGAAAATTCTGTCTTCATTTACTCGCCTTCGAGTTGTTTCAAATCGGTATAAATGTCTTTGTTCTGATGAACATAGAGAAAGATATTTGGAAGAATGCTTATAACCAAACCAAATTTTGACCCCCATTGACTCCCATAGTAGGAAAATATACTTTATCATTTGTTTTTCGGTTGAACGCAAAAGAAGACATTTTGAAGAATGTAGAACAGCCAACAGTTCAGGGGCACTTTTGACTACCATTGTATTTTTTTCCTACTATGGTAGTCAATGGGATCTGTTTGGTTATCCTCTCTACGTCCCTTAAAAAAGCAACGCAACGTAACATGCACACAATGCAAACAAAATTCTATTTAGAGGCTTTTACTCGTTCAAGTAAACGCAATCGTGTGCAGTTTAACCGCCGGACATGCCTATGTTTAAGATCAACGTGTTTGCATTGATGTTTTGTTTGATGAAGTGTATGTGACAGGTCGATGCTCACCATGTTCTCCACTCGTAGCTCGAAGGGCATGGGGTTATACACCATTAACTGCACCTCACACACGTCACCCTGAACCCACTGGAAATCTGCAACACACGCACAACAAACACAAACATCATTCAAAAGTGTCACGCTCTGTATATATTCATATAGAAAGAAAAACACGTCCGGCTCTTCAACTTAAGAAGATTGGTGAATGTTGACAGTCTGATCAATAACAGCGTTCCCGGCCTGGAAACATTCGGAGTTCGCACACACTGCTCTGCAATGTAAATCTGATCAAAATACACCGCCGGCGGCCGTTGTGAATATTTCATTTCATGCCTAGAGTCGTTAATATTAATCAGCAATAACACAATCTAGTATGGGACTCTCTTCATTAAAAATCTTTATGAATTTCCTACATGACAACTCATTTCCATGAATCCTAAAATGGAGACTGATCCAAATTAAGCGTCTCCAAACAGAGTATTACGGACAGTATGCTTGGAGATTTCATGCTGAAATGAATCAGAGCCGCATCTGACGCTAATAATCCAGCATCTGAGGGACGTATGAAAATCAGAACACATGGATTCATTTCAAAGAATAAAAACCGACGTGGAAGAGTCTGACCTTTAAACAGACTATTTTTGCTACTGCGCCTTTAAGACTTTCGTACATAACAGAAGATTAACTCTCTAGAAGTTACACTTCATTCAGAGCGGGCCAAGTTTTTGCATACTGAATGAGGCTGTGATCACATGTGACTTCTTTATTAAACTTTTCTAAAAAAAAACGCCCTACGTCAAGCACCTTTTTCACAGCTTACCAATGACAAGCGAGAAGGCGAGACCTGTCGTTTTCATAACAACATGCGGGGAAGCATAGTCGGACGGTTGGGGCATAGTTTTGTAACAATGCAAGTTTAATTTTTACTTTCTATAACTTTTAAATGCATTTCTAGCGAGAAATTAGTTTTGTAGTCTTTAAATATTTGATTAGTTATTACAAACGCTCTCTGTTTATAATTCAAATAGACTGCGCTGCTTTCATGCAGAAATGATATCTTTGAACATCGTCGGCTGCTATTTGCTATATTTTACTAAAAAAACACTTTTGTCAACTTTTTCTTGACAAAAACAAGTCAAATGTGAACACAGCCTAAGTTTGTTTGTTCATTCATTTTTTTATGTCATACCATGACTACAAAAAAAAAGAGATAGTTCCTTTAGTACCATTCTCAGAGAACCTGCTTGATACTAAAAAAGGTTTTCTTATAATCATGATTTACATTATTATGAACTTGCTTTAGAGTTATGACATTAGTTCAGGGCAAAGCGTTTGCAAGGTTTCCATTACTAACACTTAACACAAATCATCGTAGTTTCCACAATCAAACACCAAAATAATAAATATTTTTCCAGTTGAGTCAAGGAATCTATTAATCCCTCCTGAAGCAGTGAATAAATCCAGAGCGCAGAGTAAACTCCAGGTCTCACTCCTGTGGGAAATTAAAGTAAGGCTGAGGAAGTAGCTTCTATATTATAGATGCTGTGAAGTCGGAGGGGGGACGGCTTTTCCATATGATGAATGTTTCAGAACAGAGCAAGAACCTGTGAAAGGATGAGAGGCTGACAGGCAGGCCACCAATTAAACGTAATATCACTCTAAAGAGAGATGCCCAGGAGGCGCTTTAAGCATTTCATTTAAGCGAGATGCCACGCAGAGGACCCACGGTACTGCTCGGAGGGAGGTGAGGTGCATTATGGGTGGTTAACGGAAATCAGGGGTTCAGAGAAGAAATGCACCTGTTGAGTGATGAATGCTTCAGCATCCTAAATGAAGATTTTTGCTTGTACGTCAAGTTAATAATAATTGTTATGTGACGAAATAAAAAGTCATTGCCTGAACTTGATAAATAACAGAATACTGTGAATTATTGAAAGACATCACAGGTTTCAGGACAGACTGACAGTGTTGTGCCACAGAGAGAGAAAAAGAGATCTCGACTCTTAACCCATATCACTGAACCCATAACTCTTCAGAAGAGGACCTGAAGGAGACAGAAGCCTGCAGACGCGTGATATATTAAACATGCTTCAAGAATACAACATAAATGTGAAGAAAAGTTTCTCCTCACAGGCAAACTTATAAATGAAAAGGATAAACACGTAACCCAAAAACACCTGTGGAGTAGAGTCTACTAAAGAGTCACAATTGTGTATATATGTATATATTTTGTATATGTTTAAAAGTTTTCTCATCTCATTTTATCCTTTACTAAGCACCGTATTTTAATGCCATCTTGTTTGTTGTTGTTGTGATATGCATAATTCTTGTTATTACGTTTAGGTATACAGTCATGTTTTGGCAATATTGTAACAAAAACACAATCATGCCAATGAAGTACTTTTAAATTGAAACTGAAATGAATAGAAGTGTAGAGAAAGGAAAAGAGGGAGAGAGAGAGAGAGAGAGAGAGAGAGAGAGAGAGAGAGGGAGGGAGTGTGAGATAGAGGTAGTAAGAGAGAGAGTGAGAGGAAGAAGCATATCATTTTAATTTATTTATTTATTTTTCCATTTATTTACAAAAACACAGAAGACCAGTTCATAATTTCATTCAAGTTTCTTTTACACCGCATATAAATTCAAAATATTAATAGACGGTTTTACTGGACGCACGCACCCGGCCCAAAGTTAATTTCCGTTCTGTGTTTGTTTATCTGTCTGGCTGCTAGTGGTTAATAGTATAGGTATGATTTAATTTATATTAATTTACATGGATATTTATAGTTTATGTACTAAATCAACTATTTGTTGAATTTGATTGTATATAAATTGCAAAATACACTTTATTGCATTTAAGTTTAGTCAAGTAACGGTTGTTCTAATGGTAACCCAAAATAATACTAATATCATTTACTCTTTTGCTTGTTTTCAGAAATAATCTGCAGGGACTCAGTTTGAGCCATGAAAGCCCACATGCGCAGAAACGTTTGTTTATGTTGTTACGAGATATTATAAATCAATATCGGCTTGGATAAATTGCCCTTTTGCCTGACCCAGTCAAAACTAAACGAACATTCACGACAACACTGAGTAAAGTCAAAGTCCTGGTCAACCAAAAGTTGCAATCGTTTTTACTTTACTTTGGGAATGAGGGCAAACTAATTTTAAAAAGAGAATGGCCCACATTGATAAACTATCTACAATAAATGCTGCAAGAATAAAACCACTACAGAATATGTTTTATCAAAATATCTACATGAGAGGGAGAGAGAGAGAGAGAGAGAGGGAGAGGTGTGTGTTCTTCTTCAAGGTGTTGTAATGTCAAAGGTTATTCACCGAACTGCGCAATTTCTTTCCATTTCCATTACATCTAAATGACTGTGAGCAGAGCAGAACATCAATCTATAGTGACCCAGAAAAAAACAAATAAAAGAAAGAGAAACTAGAGAAATCAAATTCCATCATCCGTTCACTGATTCTTCTAATCCAGGTCCCACACACACAGCTTCAGTCTGTACGTAACACCGGCAGTATTCGGTCTGACTCACGGTTACAGTGGAATACAGTAAACCCTGCTGGAGAGCGTGTGACTCACCTCCTTCAGAGATCCACCATCACTTCTTCATCTCTGCTGGTGCTCATGTGTCAGGAGCTCTCCTGAATGACTCGCATCAAGCTGGACCTCGTGTTCTCAAACCTTTTGTAGCTACACATAAGCTGAACTGTTTACTATTATAAAGAGCCGACTGTGTGCTACAAGTGGAGTTAAATGTCTTTTAAATAAGTGCCCTATGCTGTCATTGATGCTCTGCCACTTAAAAGGAGCCGTATGCCTTTCACAGTCTGTGAGGGATGCGTTTGAAACCGTAGACTGGTATACTATGCGTACATTGTGTTTGTCATTTCAACCAGTAGCCATCATCCCTTCCAAACACATCTCATGTAATACTACACGCTGCTGACTATTGACTCTGAGTAAAAACAGTGCACGACATACTGTGCACCGTGTGTAAACTACAAAGAAAAGAGTAGGTTGCATGACATTCCCGTCATATCCATCCATAAACAGGAAAAATCACGCCGGGATCTCTTTAGTATTGCAATTATTTCTCCTAGACGTCGATGAGATTGGGGCAAACATTTGAGTACATTTATTTCTTCTGAGAAAACTAATCAGAAGTCTCACAAATGTCTCTGTGAATTTAGATTTGTCAAATGTGCCATCAATAGTCAATATTATTGAAGATCATAATATGAACTCATCAAATGAACACCAATTGTACCTCTACAATCTACATTCGTTTTACACCTCCATACTCTTCATGGATGTGAACAACTCTCATTTGTTTATCTTTATTTCTCATAAGATTCTTTAGGAGAAAAACCTGAGAGACTAAGTTGATACTTAAATCAAACACAACTCCAGAACTCCACATCCAAACAATCACATTTTCCTCCGGGCAAGGTTGTGCTCATGTGTATTAGACATCGCTGTTTTTCTGCTTAAAGGGGTCATATGACACGGCTAAAACGAATATAATCGCTTTTAGATAGAATGCATCTTTTGTACCTACACTTACATTTTTGCAATTTAACGTGTCTAATACATGCACGTGCAACTTATAACACACCAAAGACACAGAAAAACCCGTATTTGCGCCATATGACCCCTTTAAACGTCCCGTAGGTGGTCAATCCGACATTGATCTACACATACATGACACCTGTGGTTTGGGTTGTGAGTGTGTGCGCGTCTGCTGCGATGACAGACAGCTCTACGAAAGCCATTATACAGTCACACGCTGTGTCCTCATCCATTCTGGATTGTGTGTTTGAGGTAGACAGGTCGTATAAAGCGCCACGCGACACACCATCATGTCCATCTCACATACACGAACACATCGAATGTTTGCTCTTTGGAGCATGCCCTCACAATAAACCTCGCGTCGTGACGTGACAGGTGAAGCTGTATTTATGCACCTGTCATAGAGAGCCATTTGAAGGGGTCAGGATGCTTTTACGGGAAGACTTTTATATTAAAGAAAAGCTTTATAAATGATGCGATCACTAACAAGCGCCTCATTCACGCGGGGCTCTTCCCTACAGCGAGATCTCCCGGCTCCAAACCACAGGCGCGCAGCGTGGAAATTAAAGTCGAGGAGCGACGTCTTGGGAAGTGCGAGTTTGGTAAACCTGAAAATCAGTGGAGTGAGAGAAAACTCCCGCGTGTGGACTCCTGCAGGTCATAACAAATGTTAAGAAGAGATGAATTGGCTGGTTGGAAAGTGCTGATTATCAGCACGCGCTCAGCGTGGGAGCACACACGGAGAAAGCGCTCATACATTAACACGCTTAATATGAATATAAATGAATTTCACAAGAGCAGACAAATAAACACTTATCTATTCTAATATAGCAGTGCTACTAACAAGTAAAAATAGATATTAGGATAAAAAAACACAGAATACAAAGCTACTATGTTTTTTCATTGAAGGGGTATCTTGGTAGGCATGCATACATTATGTAAGGGATAATGTATAGGCAACCGGTTATTACACGGCTACTTGACACATGAGGAAAAAACTGGACATAAAATGTGAATTTGAAATATTTTATTAACTCGTTTTACCTTAAGTAAGAAATGACGTTCAAACGTCACGAACAGGCAAATTGGTTTAATCATTTGTAAATATAATATCGTAATAAATTTTTGTGTAATATTAAACTGCCTCTCTCAAAATGATTTGCAGCATCTGGGTTACAGGGTGTTATTAGTTTGAGCGGTTGTTATTCGAAAATAACTACCCTTGGAATGTCGGGACTGGCCAATCAGAATCAAGCATTCAAACGAGCCGTGTAATAAGTACATAATAACACATCAATTCTTATTTTAAAGGTGTGATCTTTAAAATGTGTCTCTATATCGCCATGTTTGAAACATTTAATCGCAGGTTACTTTACATCTGGGTTGAAGTCAAATGATGTCAAATTCACATTAGCCGTGAAACCCAACTGCTCAAATAACACTGTAAGAAATGATTTCCTAACATATAGTTTTTATCCTGTTTTCCAGTAAAAGTAAAGAAAAATTCTTAAATCAGGATATATTTACTAGAGAAGCAAAATTACGTACGATTTTTTTTTTTCTGAAAAAAAATATGCTAATGGTTTAAAAAAGCTTAATTTAAGTTAAAAAAAATTACCCCGTCAGTATTTATATATATAAAATATAAATAAAAAAATGTTCATGTATTTTTTTATTAAAAAAAGTTGACATAGTGCAGCTTTAACAGAGGAAAAACTGCTGTTTGTATAAAAGGATTCCTTTCTCTTCTCTGTCTTCCTAAAGCTGGAGAACTTTTATAAAGCGCTGAAACAGCATCAGGCTGAGACGGGGTAAGAAGAAGCTCCGATAAAGATGTTAAAGAGCGTTTTACGCCTCATTACGTGCGTAATGAAGGAGGAGACAATATCTCCCCCTGTCTCCTACAGCAGTCCGCTCGGGAGACGAGATAAAACCCTGCTGTTCTTCTGGAAGACACACAACCCCAGACACCTGCGTGAGTCCTGTCTGCGCTCGCAGCCCGAGGACATCTGCCCTGTGGCTCTCGTGAAAACACAATCACAGTCTCGCCCTAAGAAACAGCAAAATTACACAAGTCAAAATTGAGAATGTACAGAGCATTTGAAGACTGAGTTGGTCTTTGCTCGTGCTATGACGTGGACTCTCGCTGTGTTTATTTCTCAGACTATAAAGTAAAGAAAATCTGCTTCATTAATGATTTATGTACGGGGATAATGTACTGTACAGTCAGCCGGTTATCATCACAAATAAACCCTAACAGCCGTGATGTGAAGTGGATGGTTTTATTACCCTAAAGAGGTTTTTGTGATAATGACCGTGCATTATCTGGTATTACTGCACGGTTAAATAAATACGTAAATGAACACGAAAAGAGTTCAGAATGATTTAAGACATAAATTTAGCATAGCTAGCAATCATTATAGGAAACTATTTCACCACAAAATGCCAAAGCTGACCAATCAGAAACAAGCATTCCAGAGAGCCTATAAAATCGCATTCTTAACTATTTAATAACATGTCAATAAAATCAACCGCCCTACATTATTACCTTCTGAACGCGGGCAAAAGCACAGCAATCAATGAACACTTTATTTAAAAACCTTACAATCTCAGACACTCAGCAATGAGAAATAATGTGGTGTTTGTCACACACTTAGTACAGAGCGATACATTCTGTTCTTGAAGATAATTCCTGAAAGTCACGCTCAACTCAAACGTCAGATTAAAGCTTCGCAGAATGAACAGTTTAGATCAGATCGTACAGCAAAACCTCGCAAAGTACACGTTGTCACTAGATATGGATGCTAATGAGACTTTAAAACACTATGCTGTTGTGTATTTGGAGTACGTCAGCCACTGTGTTTTAAAGACGCGATGTGCTTTCAATGTTAAAAATAGTTTCGCTTACCAAATAAAATAAAATCATTTATTTTAATAAAAAAATACAAAATCATAAAAAACTTGAACACCCACCCCTATCACAAGCACTTAAAACCCCGTTCATGACCAAGACGTCACCGTTGAAAAAACTCCACATTACTAAATCTCTTGGTCTCTCCTTTCTCTATTTTTGTAGATCTTTTGGCTTCAGATCTAGATCACTCGAGATGAGTTTGCATGATAAAGCTTTGAACAAAAGTGTAAATGCACGTGTCACTGTTCCTATTCCTCATACTGTGGTGTGTAACGGGTGCTTCGGGTTCTGGAGAGGTGCGCTAGCAACCAGACGTACACTTTCTGCTCTGTGAATGATGAATCTGGCGACAAAATCCCAGAGACTTACACTGAAATCACAAAACCATAGACGCTTGGAAGTGAGCTCTTCTGACGTGTGCAAGCCTACAGACCATTCACAGCATTGTGCTAAAAGCCACAAGACAATCTTAGCAACCGTGCAACACCCTGGCAACCACACACTAGCATCGCCGCAGCGAGTTTAACTTGTGTCATTTTCTAAAACTAATATGTCCTGCAACTATGTCAAAGTATATGATGTAAATTTATGGTAATCATTAGAAGTTTTGCATATTGAATGCTTGAAAAAACTGCTTAGAATAATTTCCACTCGTTTACACTAGAGAGGAAATGCAGACACGTAAACATATTTCCCCGATAATTCATTAACAAAGTCTCCCATGTGCTCTTGATTTTAAAGGGTTGAGCCCTTAGATGAAACCCATTTTCTTTCATCAAGAGACTGAAATGCAGCCTGGATGTGTTTTTCTCACTGAACGTGCCATTTAAAAACGCGTCAAGTGTTTTGTTAATAGCAGCCTTGAGCTGAGAAAGTATTGTTCAGCGCATTCAGAGTTTTACGATGCTTGAATATCAAACTGCTCCTTTTGGGCCGAGCCTCAAACAACTGGTTTGATTTCAACCATATAAAATCCCTTCTCATGATCAGTCCATAAATAAGGTCAACTACATATTTAGACATTTTTAGTAGGCTATACCTTCTTGCGCCTTCAGGGCCCTATCGTACACTCGGCGCAATGCGGCGCAGCGCAAGTGTCTTTGCCTGTTTCAGCCCGACGCGTCTCATTTTAGTCCTGCGCTTAAATATGGCATTTTAAACGCAAAAACTTGTGTTGCATCAACATTCACTTACACAAATCAGCTCAATTGCACCAGTTCAGACAACCACAAATTCAGTTTTGCACATCCCTTACCTACAGAACCCTACGTGTAACTGAATTCAGAGTTCTTGATCAAAGGCCCAAAGTTAAACATCCACCTCCAGCGAATATTCTCAGCATCTGGGGATGGAAGTCAATTCAGTCGCGTAAACAAAAATAGCTACAGTCTTGCTTCAGGATCATCGATTTTACACAAACACACAACCTGGAAGAACGTGGTCTGTTTCTCGGGGAATAGAGTAAATATATTCACTATCTGAAAGGCGGCTTGAAGGGAGAGGCCTGCTCCTCGCACACAGGGACGACAACAAGTCATACATTTATAAAATGAGTTCTGGCTCCGTGTGTCGGGCTGAGATTAGACCAGCGCTATGCAAACACTGCTGATGGAATACTGAATAATATAACACAACAGCCAACAGCCATATGTGGTTTTACCTAATGAGCCCCAAATAAACAGCCGTCGTCTGTTTGTTAAAAAATGCAATTTAATATAATCCACCTCCAGAGAGAATCCGTTTTACCGTTTCGGGAAAGTTGAGGAACTTTTTTACGATACTCATTACAGTTACTAGAGTGACTCTTGGGTGTATTTTGAAAGTCTGTATGTACGTATCGAGCAATAATTGAACTTGGAAGTGATAATAGACTATGATGTAAAACAGGATGTTTAAAGTTAAGGGCAGCTCACATTATAACGATAACTAAGAAGTATAGTTACTAGTTTTATTGTTTTATATTTATATAGTTACAGTTTTTAGTTATAGTTTTATAGTTATATCTAAAGATTTATAGTTATAGTTTAAGTTATAGTTTTGTAGTTATAGTTACAGTTATAAAGTTATACAGTTACAGTTTTTAGTAATATTTTTTGAGTTATAATTATAACCTTTACTTCCATTCTGTATAATACACGATACTGGGTTTACGATAGAACAGTACCACAATATTTTTAACAAAATGTAAAAACTTAATCTGTAATTTCAATAACAGACAAAAATGTACATGAAAATATTTTGTTGTTCATACAACACAAATTTTTTTCAATTAAACCTATAAATAAAAATGTAATATGTCTTTAACCTAATGAAAAGTACATTTCATTTAGTCACGTGCTGGCAGTAGAAATAATGACGTCATATTGTAAAAAAACAATAAAATAAAAATCTCAACAATTGCTCTAAAGATCATGTAGTAATTATGTTTGTATCCCAATTAAAATATACATTTATATAACAATAAATCAAATGAAATTTTAATAAACACGTATTAATATCATAATACATATCACCACTTAAAGCTATTCGAGGCTATTTCAAATTAAATAATTAAAAAATATGAACTATAAAATATAAACAGTATAGATAAGAGCGGCTTAAAACAACAGAACACAGGTTATGAATGACACTGTAAATAAAGAAAATCTCACAAAATCCAGAAAACAAATCAATTCTGTACATGTCACAAGAAACCTAATCTCTCCTCCCGCTTTAACATTACAACTCTCCCTGCTATCATCTGTATTCACGAAAAGCATCGCTCTCGTTTTATGATTCGAGATGCAAACGGAATCAGACAGGACCTGGCGGCCCCATGACTATTCTCCGCCCAGGCAATTACAGGAAAACCTTTCTGCTCTTATATAACATATTACAGCAGACATCATCTCAGCTTATAGAATCTGACACGGTAGGAGAGGAAGAACACGGCACATCAACTATTCCCTCAGTCTGTAGTCACGGTGCTGGACGAGCGGTCGGACGCAGCTGTTGATGCAAATATCTGATCAAGAGAGGAAGAGCAAACGCTAAATGCCCGGCAGCGCTGACAGTTCTCTCAGTTCTGCCCGGAGAAACAAGCGGCATTACAATTAGCGTTAGAGAGCCGTGAGGGCGGAGACAATTATTGTCGATGTGAGGCTCTAGATTTGTGTTGTTGACCAACGCTGTGCTTCAACTGCATTGCAGGTGTGTAAAAAAAATCAACAGTAAACAATTCATTTCTGACTTGTATGGAGTTTGTCCACAATGCAAGCAAGCATATCTTGACCATGGCTGGAAAGGTTAGGCTAAATATGCACATCGTTTCAGAAAGGTCACGAGCGGACATGAGGGCAATCCCATAATGCATCTGTGATTTTTTTGTCAGCGAGGTAATAACTCCTGAAAAAAACTATTTCCTAACGCATAAATGTATTTATGTGTCTGTGGGGGGGTTTTGGATATACTCATGACTTTTAAAATGTTTACTGACATGTATATAGAATGACATGTAACATGCAACGTTGTGATACGCTCATAAATCTTTAAATCTTCTATCGTCAACAGGTCTGTGTGAGGGTTAGAAGTAGGGTAAGGGTGCAGTAAACATCATTATCTCAGTGTTAAAAGCACAGCGTGTCTGAGAGTTCCTCATTAACAAAACTTCAATGGTCTCATGTGTGTGTGTGGCTCATCAGTACCGGTCAAATGAAATTATGCAAGTGTATCTCCTTGAGACAGTTAATGCACGACTAATTATACCACAACACTAAACTAAACCCCTGGCTCTGTGCGTGCGTCTGTGTGTGTTGCTGTTCACTTTGATAAAGGTCCTCTCTCCAGAGACATCTGGTGTGTGACTCACACTGCTTTCTGGCAAGACTGTAGGATGAACACACACACAGGCACTCACAAACATACGAGCACACACATACATACACACACACACACACACACACACACACACACACACACACACACATCACAAACATACGAGCACACACACGTACATACACACACACACACAATACACACACACACAGGCACTCACAAACATACGAGCACACACACGTACATACATACACACACACACACACAATACACACACACAGGCACTCACAAACATACTACACATACACATACACACACACACACACACACACACACACAGGCACTCACAAACATACGAGCACACACACGTACATACACACACACACAATACACACACACAGGTACTCACAAACATACAAGCACACACACGCACATACATACACACACACAGACACATGTCTGGTTTACTATCTCCGTGGGGACAGTCCATAGGCGTAATGTTTTTTATACTGCACAAACTATATTTTATCCCCTTCCCCTAACCCAACCCCTAAACCTAAAGATCATAGAAAACTACTTGCATTTTTAAATTTATTTAAAATATTGTTCCGCACAATTTATTAGCTTTTTTGCTCATGGGGACCTCAATTTCTGAACCCACAGTGACACGAGTCCCCATGTGTTGGTGTGTATTCAGGTTTAGGTCCCCACCGGGATATAAAAACATGTACATACAATACACACAGGATCAAACAAACAAACACACACACCTCTCTCTATGGTATATTCTACAGTACTGCGATTCTGCACAAACACAAACACACACAATACACACACACAAGAGCAAAAAAACAAACACACGCACACATACACACACACCTCTCTCTAAGGTTTCTTCTACAGTACTGTGATTCTGCACAAACACAAACACACACGCACACACCTCTCTAAGGTTTCTTCTATTCTGCACAAATACACACACACACACACGCACACACACACACACCTCTCTCTAAGGCTTCTTCTACAGTACTTTGATTCTGCACAAATACACACACACACGCACACACACACACCTCTCTAAGGTTTCTTCTATTCTGCACACATACACACACACACACACCTCTCTCTAAGGCTTCTTCTACAGTACTGGGATTCTGCACAAATACACACACACACGCGCGCGCACACACACACACCTCTCTCTAAGGCTTCTTCTACAGTATTTTGATTCTGCACAAATACACACACACACACACCTCTCTCTAAAGGCTTCTTCTACAGTACTGTGATTCTGCACAAACACACACATGCACACACACACAAAGAAACAAACACACAAAGAAACAAACACACACAGGAGCAAGCAAACACAAAGGAGCAAACACAAAACACACAGGAGCAAACAAACATACACACACTAGCAAACACACACAGGGGCAAACAAACACGCGCACACACACACACACAGGAGCAAACAGACACACACAGGATTAAACAAACACACAAACACATACAGGAGCAAACACACACACAAGAGCAAACAAACACACAGGAGCAAACACAAAACACACAGCAGCAAACAAACATGCACACACTAGCAAACACACACAGGAGCAAACAAACACGCGCACACACACACACACACAAACACACACATAGGAGCAAACAAACACACACACACACACACACACATACAGGAGCAAACAAACACACAAACCCACACACAGGAGCAAACACGCACATGCCCACACACACACACACACACAGCTCTCTCTAACGTTTCATCTACAGTACTGTGATTTTGCACAAACACACATTACACAGTTCACCTGATGCTCATTACCTGCTGACTCTACCTGGACAAAGTTAGAAGCACGCAGGGCGGCAGCGTGTCAGCGCCGCATAAAATATTCAAAGCAACGGAGCCTTGACGGCAAACACCATACAAGTGACATTTGTCATTGGCCAAAAGATTTTTCCGTCAACATTAAAGTCTGTGACTCAGATGTTTGCCTTGGGTGCTCGCTTCACCCCCAGACAGACTTGACACGTCCCCTCCTCCTACTCCTCCTCCTGGAATTCTGGGAAGTTATTAAGCTGCCAGATCCAACGCGGAGGAAGTTCACAAAACGTGGAACGTTTACGAGCGCTGTTTGAGACAACAAAGTGTGTGGGAGCTGTTAAGCAAGGGTTGAATGAATAATTGAAATTGTTTAGCGACCAGCAGCACCGCCACAGGGACGTTTTGTTTGGAGAATTTTCGACGGAAAGACGGGATGTGTTTGAGAAAGAAGGGGAAATGAAAGCTGTGCATCACAGTGATGTCCTGATGCTTTCTTGTCAATGAGGTGAAGGATTCTGATGACTGCTTAAAGGGAAAGTTCACCCAAAAATGTCAATTCTGTCATCATTTATTCACCCTCATGTCAAGTCAAACCTCTATGACTTTCTTTCACCTGCAGAACACAAAAGAAGATATTCTGAAGAGCGTTGGTGACCAAACAACACTGAACCCCATTGACATCCACTGTATGGACACAAAACCACTTTTTTTCAAAATATCTTCTTTTGAGTTTCATAGAAAATAAGGTCAGATACAGGTTTTGAATGACATGAGGAGAAATTGATTTTGATTTTTGGGAGAACTATCCCTTAAAGAAGAGAGGGATAAGCAAGTGTTCAACGTTTCCAAAGCGAGTGGCATTTCACTGAAGACACGCTTGACGGCTCACAACTAAACACTATTATGCAAACAAACAAAACACAAATCTATATTTAGTGTAAGTCATTTTCTTATTCTTCCTCTCAGGAAACGCTCTGCTATTTATTAAAGTGTTTGTGTGATTACCCGGGAATTAAATCGACTCTAGACGCCCTCCACAAGCCTTTCTCAAAAGTGCCCACCTGTCGATTCTCACGCCCACCTGAAACTAACCACAACCCGTGACGGATGCAGTTGACTAACCGCACTGGCGTGATCGAGAGCAAAATCGGGACCGCTGGGAGTCTCACACTGGTCATGGGATAGCACGTAAAACACATAAAAAAAAGGTGGGCTGCATTTACAGCAGACGTTGGTGGGTTTTGGCAGAAGGAAATGAGACAGGCTGGAAACAGCCATCTGACTCTTATACAACTTGATTTGTTTGAAAAGTCGGGGCAAGCGCACACTGAACAGCCATCTGTCATCATAACATTCCTGCCATATTCTCAAGGTCCCTAAGATCCAAAAACACACAACAATAGAAGGGAAAGAATTTAGATACGATCCCTAACCGACAGTCCGAGTCTAATGGAGCTATTCATTGCAACAGAGCAGGATGATTTAAAATGACAGTTTCGCCAAAAGAAGATATTTTAAAGAACCAAACAACATTGAGCCCCATTGTATGAACGCAAAACCACCGAGACATTTCTCAAAATATCTTCTTTTGCGTTGAACCAATGAAAGAGTGACATACAGATTTAGAGTACTTTCATATATGCCATGCTGCTGTTTCATAACTTATTTTTATATACCATGGTATCACTATAGTAATTTACCCAGTAAGTACCCTTGAGGACCATGTTAATAATGTGCTATACTGTCTTAATATGATACTCACACCAAACTACAGTAAATACAGTCGATTTATATACAGTTTGATCATCATTTACCATGGTGTCATGCAGAATATGATAATGCAATCTGGAGTCTCAGCATTAACACCATCACATAACCGTGGCACCGCCACATCTCCTCATCATCGCTCAGTGTTGGACCACTCAGTGTGTATAATTCACAGTTTCACATGACATAGTATTTCTTTAACACTGTGAAGTGCCAAAATTATGTTATTTGCTTTAATTAGTCTCTAAAAAATACATCCTGTGCCATGTGATTTTGCTTAAGAGCCTGAAAAACACCTTAACTTCATCCAACAACCTGCGACTGCCAGCAGTAAAAGACCCATCCAAACAGACCCTGTGAAATGTTTGCTTTCTGGGTCTTTTAAAAAGCAATGAAGCGATACAGACATAAACGCACGTGGTGCTCGCTGCTAAAATTACACGTTATAAAACGATATACATTTACTAAAAACACTTGCTTGTCCCACACCAAACCAATACTGCTCCTGTAAAACGCATTTGCCGTCACCGTACGAGAGATGCTAAAACTCAACACATCGTGTTAAATCTCCTGCACACGCATGTAGTTTACGATCTGTTAAATTCTCACGTTGTTAAATTTTCATCTTTGTCATCTGAGATCTGTGCACCGGTAGAATCCATAAGCCACCGTGCTTTCAAGCTTCTTTCACACAAGTGTGAAACGTCATTTAAAAGACAATAGCGCAGGGTTAAGTGCCGTGTGAAAACCCTTAAGGCGAAAGTATAAGAAAGACAACGGATGCTGACGTACCGATCTTCTTCGAGCGCTCGTCTCCTCTGTTGTGCATGCTGATTGGAGAGTAGATAAAGGGGCTGGCAGCCGACATCCCCTGTCCCAGAAGCCCTTTCACCTTATGAGGCCTCAAACTCACCGGTAGATTCAAAAGAGACACAGACCTATAAACACAAACAAACACATCAGTTTAACAAATCGTAAGGTCCCCAATGAAGTCAATATTTATGATTTTTGGCTTTCAGTATGAATAAATTGGTAGATCTGTGATCCTGGGTGCTCCAAAACATTCCTGAAAATCAAATTTTAAAGTCTAAAGGCCGAAACCTATAAATGGTTTCCAAGGTCTGTACGTTAAAGGGGTCACATGTCGCGAATACGTGTTTTTTGGTGTGTTGCCCTTGCATGTATTAGACACGTTCTATCTAAAAGCGAATGCTCACCCAGACCTGCCTGAAACGCCTCGTGTAACCACACCCCGGTGAATGTACGTCACTTCGTAACATGACTTGACTAAGACCACCCAAATCTAAACGCAAGTAAAGTGGGCGTACTTGTAAATCTCATTGTATCGTCACCGCCGCAGCCATGTCGCGGAGACGCTGTGTGTTTCGTTGCGAAAAGAAAGACTCTTTGTTTGCTCTGCCTAAAGATGAGACAACTAAAAACAAATTCAGTGTGGTTGACTGTTGCTTTACTCGAAGCTTGCGAAATAAACTATCAGAGCAACTAAAGTTGATGTCCTCATGCGGTGAGCCGCAAACAAATCCACGACAGTCACGCGTGTAGTATGTTAAACGGTGCAGCTCATTCACTCAGACACGACATTGCGCGTCTGCATCTAGTTATATGGACTCAATGCATCCAGGCAAAGTATTTCACTCCCAAAATAGACTAAAACTAAGTAAAACAGCAGTGCGCCACATACAAACGCTCAAAGGTACAAAGACAAATGCGCTTCACACAAACAAGCAGCTCTGTCTAATGCACCTGACAAACTGTATCGCATGCGTGCTACACGGGTAAATGTATTCTTCACACAAGCTGAATTTTTTATAGCACGTGCGACATATATGACGCACTGTACAGCCCTGGTCTGATGGCATCATTCTGCACTTGAGCTTCTCATCAGATCTGCACATTTTAAGGCACTTCAGTGGGTCTTTAAGAGGGTGCATATGTGTTTCGCCTTTCTTAAAAGTAGAAGTGTAGAAAGTGTAAAGCATAAAAGATAAAATAACTAAAATCCCATATTATCTATAAAGTCTAAACGACATTTTTTCATAAAATCATGTCCAAGTATTCGTGTTCATTTTATAGCAAAGACAGATGCTTTTTTGTTAACCGAGCGCTCTACAGCTGACCAGCTTTCATCTCCTTTCACTTCTGTTAAGACATTCACAAAAAGACACTCAGATAAACAGTATCACCGTATTCTGAAAGAAGGATAGATCTAAAACATCTGCCAGTACTGTTGCCACAGCAACACCATCTCAGAACGGCAATCCGAACGGTTTAATACTGACATTTACTCTCTTATAAGACAACAATCTCTCTCACGAGAAGGCAATATTCCATTACAGGTCGTTTCTAAAATGATGCCTAAATTACAGCTCCTGGCGGAAGACGGCGAGAGAGATATTGCACTTAACAATGTGCGGGAGACAAATATCGGGAGAAATGCAGTTTGTCTGAAGTTTTACAATTAAATATCCTTCCGAGAATAAATTAAGGAAATTATTCTATTCTTTCGACAACAAAAATGCAAAGCAGCCTTCTGAGAGGAGAGCTCTGAGAAATGAAGACTTCAATCAAGTGAACATGCAAAGCTTTACCTACTACCGGGATTATACAACTGTTAAACGGATTTATAGGCCCTTCATACACACACACAGAAGATCGAAGTCCATGGGACAGATATAGGAATATTACATTTTCTGCTTCCAATTAAAAAGTTTAATTTGACAAGGATCAAACAAAGCTTCTTGCTTTTTGAAACAGTTTCTAACACATACGATCAGATAAGTTGAGATAAATTCAATGGAATGCATCATATCTTAACTTCAACTTTAATCTGCAACTTTAGCGAGATCTAAAGTGGGATCTAGACCTCACCTGACGATGGGCAGTTTGGTGAAGGGAACAGGGGGTAGTTTGAGTCCATCGGGGAGGGTGATCACATCCATTCCACCAGGACATTTTGATGTGTAGTTCTCCAAACTTTGGGTCACTTCTTTCTTTTCTGTGGAGACAAAACAAGAGAAACAAAACATTGAAGTGACAGTACATCATGTAGCTTACAGCTTAAGCAACAGCAGTTAATTAATCGATTCATTAAAATAAACACAGTTTACTACCACAGACACCTGTTAATGTTTTATGTTGTGTTGTATTAGTTTAGGACAAATCGAATGATCTCCAAATAAATCTTTAAAAAAGAACCGGGTTAGCACTGCTTAACTACAAAAAAAACCATTGCGGTGCCCCTATGAATCCCTTCTTTTAAAAAGTTGTGTTCTTTATTAACTACATAAAAATGTACAAACTTACATAAAAACATTTAACCAAATGAAACTGCTTAGTCATTCAGGGTTTTATCTTCCAAAGTCAATAATCATACAAAAACAAAACCTCAGTCCAGACATAAAAAATATTTGTTTCTCATTATGAATGAATAATATAATAAAACACATGGCAAAGTTTAAGCATCTTTACAGTTGGTTTATGTACGAAAACTAGCAGTTCCTCCTGACAAATCAGTAGCTTTTGCGTTCCAACCCCACAGCACATAACTCACCAAACCATCGATGCGTCTAAACTCAACAGTAAGCCCCAGGGAGAAATTACCCACAATCCTCCTTCACGGGCCTCTAGTCCACAGCGCCATATAAATTTAACAAAGCAAATCATTTGAGCGTCCGTACATCACAAGCGAGACGAGCGCTGCTAACGATTGAGTCTATTTTAAGCTCCGTTTCCACAGGTGAGCATCTTACTGACTTACAGCTCTGTCTATAAAAATGTTTACGGCCTCGCACGGCCATCAATTTACACATCGCAGCCGATAAAACCAATGATCCTGGTGCCGTCTAAATCAGATCCGATGCTCAGAAAGAACTCCTTCAGCACTTAACTGGCGCGATACTCATTAGAGATGAGATAAACAGATGCGCAATATCGCTGATCTAATGTTGGAATCAGTCAACAATTAGGTTGGGATCATTTTTCAATCTTTTTATTGTTGGTCTTGTGAACACTACAGCTGTGTGGATTTATAACTATATATAATATTGGCCATTGTATTGTTTCTCTGCCATAACATACAAATAAAACAATAAAACGTTTGTAGCGGAACGCCGCCCGTTCCCTCTGGTGAATCGGGAGGTGTGACTAACTTATAGCGATTTAGCTTCAATCTCATCAATATTTCACTTCTCATGAAGGGATGCTGCTGGCACGCCGTGAAGACAAAGGACAGGGACCTCTTTTAAAATAGATTTTCACATTGAGAGAATACACCTCATGGCATCTCACGTGGCTCTCAAAACTAAAAAACTATCCATCGTGCGATTATAGGTGGATTTTCGGTCAAAATAACTTTTGAACAAATGAGTAAGAAAAAAGTAAAAACAAATATGCTTGAAACCATGGAAGCCAAATTGTCCCTGTTTACTTGAAGTTCATTTTTCTGGTCTTGATCGGCATGATTGATCATAATTCATGTTTTATCAAATCCTTTCTGTTTTTCTGTTCACTTCACCAAAACCGCTTAACATTTATAACAGCGATATACAATCTAGCCATTTCACAATCCAATCATATTTCAGTGGATAAAGTCTATTTACATGATTTCCTATCAAATCATGCCTTTTACTCTGAAATAGGTCACATTGCAGAGGTTAACTTCATTGCTGCTATTGTTTCATGTTTTCTTTAAATTGCCTGCGGAAGTAAACCAACAAACAGCATTTATTGTGTTTTTAAAAATGCATGTAACTGCACCCAAACTTCAGAGCGCATATAAAAAAAAAAATTGGAATAGATGTTTTGAGATTCTCAGAGACTATATAACTATAATTTGGTTACATAACACTAAACTCACAAAACAACAGGAATAAAACTAAGTTAGCCACTTCGCAGGGTCCATCGATTTGGAGAATATTCAAACCGACCGAATTGATTCAATGGAAAATTGTAAAGCACATTTGACACACATTTTTTTATGAATACAAAAAATAAAACCATATGACCACATATTCAAGACACATTGAACTCATATACAACGCACGGGATCAAACCCAGACAAAAACATCCCCATTTTACGCCATTATTTTACGTCATCTCCACTTTCCCGATCAATAAAAAGGAAACAAAGTTGATGAAAAAATGAACAGCTTTGTAAACCAACAACCCAAAGTATCGATCGAATCTTATTCATTATTTCAGATGTTGGCCACAATATTGTCAGATCAACTGAATAAAAGTGTTTATTTTCCACTCTGAAAAGCTTTATTGCTTTTCGAAACAGCAAAGCGCAGAAAGCCAAGGTGTCTCTTTCACTCCCTCTCATTTGAAAAGATCATACTGAAAAGATGAATGAGAAAAGGAAGCCATTAGATCAAAAACACCTCAGTCGGTGACCAGGCCAGTCAAAGCCATTCATATTCTTCCCTACGGATACAGAAGCGTCAGCACGACTGACACAGTGTAGTGAACACATCTATCCTTCAGTAAATGATGCTCATGAGGACAGATCATCTCAAAGCACAACACTGAGGTTCAAATAAATGCCCAACTGACGGGAAGGAGGAATATATGTGGCTCAAGACGGATTTTTTTGCGTAAAGGAGAACATAAAGAATCATATCACACGTCGGTTCAAAAGTTTAGGGTCACTTGACTGAAATGGTTTTCATGAACTTAAAAACGTTCATGTTTGAATGTTGGAAATGAACTATACTATTGTCCCAATTTTATTTATTAATTTCAAGAGAAAATTGGTTTTAAAAATGCTTTAGAAATGTATAACTTAGTAATAAGAGCTCAGAGAATAGATGTGAACTCCCTCCATACTTTAAGAAGCATCTGAAAGCTAGTTTTCAATTTATGTAGAGTCTGTTAAGATAGAAGAATATTCGGCCGAGATAAAACTATTTGAAAATCTGGAATCTGAGGGAGCAAAAAATCTAAACATTGAGAAAACGGCCTTTAAATTTGTCCATCAGACGCGATGTAGCAGGCTGCTGCTAAGAAGAAACGCTCTCTATTTGCTTACCGCTGTAATGACGTTGAGGAGAGTAGATGAACCTGAAAGCTGAAATTCTAAGCTTTACATAGATACCAAACTTGAGTGGGTCATTCCTAAAGAGCGGAAACCAGCGAGCGAAGTTTGTAGACATGTTTACACCCAGTTTTGCTGCATCCACTCACGAAAATCAAGTTTTTATATGTATACGGTATGAAATTTAAAAAAGGAAAATTCGCTAATTTTGACCCATACAATGTATTGTTGGTTACAGCTACAAATATACCCGTGCTACTTATGACTGGTTTTGTGGTCAAGGGTCACAATTTAGACAAAGGGTAACTACTACGAACATGACAAAATTTAACAAAGTTTTGATTTCATTTTGATTATAAAGTCTTATAGTTACATTTGTGTTATTAATTTAAGGATCACTATTTCACAATGTGGAAACAACATAAAGAGTAAGTAAGTGACTTTAAACTTAGTGACTTTAATATTCAATTAAAATGATCTGTATTCCTTAAAACACACGCAATCAATATTAATTTAATACAACAATAATTTAATTAAATGAGGGGAAAAGCGATACAGAGAGAGTGTTTTTCCATCCAAAACCGGAGGAGGAGTTTAAAATAGACCTTGATGATGTCAGCTACATAAGACTTGCGGGTAAAAACACTACTAGTTACTAAATAAAAACAGCATAATCTTATATTTCAGGGAAGAAAGCTCACGACATCTTAAGACCTGAATAGCTGCCCTATTTCACTTTCTTAAACAATCATTTTCTTCATTCTGGAAGCTATTCAAAGGCATTTCATCTGAGAAAGACACACACAGAAAAGAAAAAATGTGACTAAAGGGAGAAAAAGCCATCACAAATGATGAACTCAGGCAGACGCGAGGACTGCTGACGGGATATAAGCCCTAAAGATTGTCATATAAACGATGAATAATTCATCAGCCACACAGAGAGGGGGCGCTGAAGTCAACCGCAATGAAATTACTCATCACACACCAGAAAACAAAACCCTACAAACACATGCTGCGTCGACAAATGTGCCACAACCCTCCACCTGAGAGGACAAAAAATGTGTGATAAATTGAGAGCCGGAGAGGGATACGTTAAACAGACAACTGACTCAGAAAATTGCTGTTTTTGCTGTTCAGTGAAGAGGAAAAGATCGCCCGTTCCTACGGTCCACAAAATGTCGTCCCACTCTTTTGGATGCGAGTTGTTTCTATGGCAACTGTCAACATTTTAGGAAAGGAAAGGCCAGTAAGAAACAAATGATGATGTTTATGTCCTGTTTCTTCTGTCAAGTCAAAAACACATAAAGATGCATCCAGGACTACTACCTTCACATGATCAAATTTAGAGTCAGTCAGGTATCAAATAAGTGGAACAGAACGTATTCTGACAACAAAGAAAAGTAAATTATTAAGAGCAAACACACCCTTGTATTTTTTCAATATGACTAAGTAATGGTCATTCAAATAAAATCAGACTTTATTAATGGTTCAGTTCACCAAGAAATTAATAATAGCCGTTTCATTTACACACACTCAGGTAAACAAATTTTCATTTTTGAGTGAACTATCCCTTTAAGAGGTCACGTGAGTAGCACAAAAGTTGTGGGTATAAGCAAAAGAGATGCTTGTCTTGGCAAAAATAAAAACATTGACGAGGTTCATCATAAAATCCATTTAAAATGCATTATCCATGTTTCCGACAAGTCTCTCTCCCAAGACCTGCTCATAATATTTCAGAGACATGACAAGATGGTCCTAAAAAAAGGTTTAATTTCCTTCCTGCATCTTCCTTTGATTTTGACATGAAATTGGACATCGCCCACCTACCACAGGTGTAAATGAAAGTATCCTCTACTGAATTCAAATTCCAACGAGTTCCCGCAGGTAAAGTCTAGTCGGACACATCCATTCACAAAATGTGCTACTAACTTCTAAATAAAACTCCATTAACACGGCACACATCAGCGGCGAGCTGAAAATAAAACTCTGCGTGGCAATTTACACCTCTCATTCTGTGACTTCGCAAGTGCGTTCCTCCGCTCGCCGCCAGCTTTCTAAATGAAGCTGTTTATTTGGCATTCTTGATCTCCTCAAAAATAACAGTCAAAGACATGCTTCAAATAGCTAATTTCACACCGCTCCGTGCAGACGGCACAAGCCCTGCTGACATGTGAGCTTTGGCAAATGAAACTCAACAAAACGCTCATTAACCGACAACCCAACCCGGCCCGGCTCGATACACTCCTACATATTACTCCGTTCTCTACTCAATTTATAATGTTTTCTTAGGGATCCTAAGAGAAGCCCGAACAAAATAAAAAAATGATACAAGTCAAAGTTTGTAGTCTTAAAACTGACCACGAATTGCTCCATCAGAGTTTGTACTAAAAAAAGACCTTTTTGACTTCAAGGCTTCTTCTAAACGTGCACTTTTACAACATTTACAAAGGAACAAAAACATGCACATATGAAAGTCATTTTGGTCAAACTTTCAGCACTTTCGATCAGATTTAAGTGATAGTTCACCCAAAATGTCAAATTCTCTCATCATTTACTCAAAGTATTTCTCTCTTTCTTCCGCAGAAGACACAAAAGAAGATATTTTGAAGAATGTTGTCAGCTGTACCTCGTTCACTTGCATTGGTTTTGTGTCCAAAATGGGTGCTGGCGCTGTTCAGTTAACAACTTTCTTCAAAAAATATCTGGTTGCACTTTATATAAAGGAACACAAATTCATCATGAACTACTTGCTCATTAAAATGCATATTGGTTGTACTGTATATTAGTATGTATAAAGCACAAATTAACGCTTTATGCTTAATCCCTTTATCCTACCCAATACCTAAACCTAAAAACTACCTTTTAAGCAGTAATTAGGAGTCTATTAAGGCTAAAGTCGTAGTTAATAGTTAATAAATAGTGAGTATTGGTCTCTATTCTTAAGTGTGACCAAATATCTTCTTTTGTGTTCTGCAGAAGAAAGAAAATCATACAGGTTTGAAATGACAAGAGGTTGACTAAATGATGACAACATTTTTATTTTTGGGTGAACTATCACTTTAAAGCTGGCGGTTCACAGGTGTGTCATCTACGATCGTCCCGTTCCTCCCTCCTCCTGTAAACATCTCTTTTCTCTCTCTTCTATCACATCTGTATATGTTTCTACACCTCCGTCTCTCTCTGCATTCATTAAAGCCTCCTCCTGTGACCGTGAGCGGGTTCTTCAAAGCCCTGGCTTAAATAAAACAGAACCCAAAGAGACGGTACATCATGTGCCGTTCAAAAAAAAAATACTCTGAAGCTCTAAGTGGCACATTTATTCTGCTCTGCGATCCCATCAAGAGCTTGAGATTGACATTAAACACTGATCACTGTCGAGCCGACGTGTTTAAAGCAGACGACACCATTTCTCAAAGCATCATTGTGCCGAGGCCGTTCCTAAGAAGCCCTGTGAATAGATAATCATTATGCGAGAGTATAAACCGGACTCAGATCTCACTGTAATGTGTGCTTTCTAAAAAAGCGGATTTATTTTTGCGATAAACAGGCAAAACAACAGGAAGCCGACCTGAAACAAAGCGGCGAGTGCTTCACCTCACAGGTGGCACAGGTTTTATTTTTCAATTCAATCAAAGATCAATCATGTGAACAGCGGGGAAGCTGGCAGTCGTGTAAATGAACAAACAGGAATTTCTGTACGGCAAACAGAGATGGAGATTTTGAACAAATTCTCTCTGATGTTTCACTTCAAGCAGTTTGCGTTGTGTCTGCAAATCACTTGAATGTGAAGAACTAAGGAAATACAACTACAATGTTAAACCATAACAGTCAACGCACAAAACGACACAAACTGTCCTGGTAAACTTCAATGATAATGTAGCGATAAATAGTCTTAAACTAATATATGCAAGCAATAATGTACGGGAGGCTGTGCTTTATTGCGAATAAATAACAGCTGAAGGGCCGTTGTTAGACACAAAGCAATAAGGCACTAGCCTCGAGTATCTTATTGGATTTATAAAACATTTACCACACAATACTGATATTAGAGCCAAAAAATATGCATAAATGCAACTTTTCCATGAAGTAAAATCACTTTAAACATTCCTAAAAAAAATTGTCCCTGATCGATAGCTGTGTTTTATTGGGAATATAGTACAGCTATTGACCAATCAGAATCATGGACTTTTTTTTACACAAATTATCAAAGACATTTAAAACTTTTCTAGTAAAGTTAATTGAAACTAAACTGTCCAAAGAAAGAAACGTAAAAAAAACATAGAAAACAGTAAGGTTGTATTTTGCCTTAGTAAACTCATCAGCTAACAATGAAAAATATACTGTAGATTTTTAGGCTTCATACATTTTTGTTCATGTTAGTTAATGGCAATACAATTGTTAATTGAGCTCATTGTGCATTAACTAATGTTAACAATCACAATTTCGGATTTCAAAAAGCTTTATAAGAAAACGCTGAATATATTAAAGAGAAAATGCTCTTTAACACCACAATAAAGTTTTGTTCATTGTTACTTAATGTTAACTTATACAGTTAAATAATGGTAAAAAATACAACACAGTAAAATATTTGGGTTATTTTCAACCCAGCGTTGGGTTAAAAAAGGAATGGGTTAAATAAACTGGGAAAAAATTTATATTTGACCAAACAATGGGTTAAAACAACCCAGCCTTTTGGGCTGAACCAACCCAACGTAGGTTAAACTACCACCCAGTGGTTGCATTCGTCCCTTTCAGACCAAATCCTGTGGTTAAAAAAAGTACATTTTAGCCTTTTTTTGATGAATCTCATTGTGTTACCAAACAATTTTATCGTCACCATCAAACAACGCATGTGTTTACAAATAGCCTTGTTTTTACAGATTCAATGTAATTATTTTTTTATAAAGTGCTTTTTATAATGTTGCATCGTTTCAAAGCAGCTTTACAGGAAGACAACAAAACTAAAAGAAAAACACAGAAAAAACTAGAATACAGTTCAGTACAAGGTATAGAAGGAGTAATACCATTCTATTAAAAGCAATGTTAATGGAATTTACAGAACCCTGAGCTAATCTAATCCGCAGTCTCCCGGTGAGCAGGAGAAACCAGTCTCAGCCGGGAGGGCCAGGTCTCCTCTGACATGTTACAGCTGCACTCAATAACTAAGTAAAAGTTACTGAGTAAATGTTTTTGATTAGTAAGAAGAGCTTATTAGAAGTGATTTATTAAATGTATATTTGCTGCACATATTCATGCAATTTCCCTAAACAAGTGTCATTATAACTTAGAAACTTGAACATATGCCGGATATCTTCCACTCTAGCCTCTGATGCTTTCAGGGTCTCGTCTAAACTCCAGATAAGCAGGTTTATCCATTAAGAGCCTGAGAAGGATCGCACTTCTCTTTAGAGGAAATAAGAATGATTCGTTTGGCTCCCGAAGGAGTGAGGAATGTAGAAATGGGTTTTATCAGAACACAGGGAGGCATTGTTACTCTGACACTCTGTTGGAAACACGCTTCGACCAATCCCAGAGCTCAGCCAAGGGAACCCTGGATTTGTTCTGTCTGGAAGGAAATGATAAGCCTGACGGGGCGCAATACCCCTGAGCTGCAGACCCACTCGTGTGTGTTTGTGTTTGTGAGACAGACAGGATTACAGCACAACTCTGTGGGGACAGGACGCTGTGAAGTGGGCAGCGGATGAACAGCTCAAAAAGAACATCAATCGCTTTTCAAACACACTGAAGCTTTCGGGAAAATCTAGGTAACACACACCTGCGAGCAAGCGCATGAAAGGACGCGTACACGCATGTAAAGGGGTCATATGACACTTATATGCAAACATTTAAGTGTCGGAACAAAAGATGCATTCTATCTAAAAGCGAAAGCTCACCCAGACCTGCCTGAGACGCCTCGTGTAACCACACCCAAAAGCGACTTACATTGCATTGTACTTTACATTTTGTTTCTGACTATGTGCAATCCCCTGGGATCAAACCCATGGCCTTGGCGTTGCTAGCGCCATGCTCTAACCACTGAGCCACAGGGAAGCTACCCTCACAAATCCACGGTGTACCTGTCAGTACAATTGCTTTGGAACCTGATGTTCCAAATATGATAAGAGGCGTTACATTTCGTCACACGCTTGCAGTATTCGACCAATCACTACGCACTGGTTAACTGGCCAATCATAGCACACCTCGCTTTTCAGAGCCATTTGTAAAAAATATGTGCGTTTCAGAGAGGCGAAGCAAAGAGGAGATACAAACATACAAGAACCGATGATACCAACAGAACCACAGTCGCTTTAAAACGTTATGCCATAGTGGCTTCACAGTATGAATTAAGTATCGCAGAGATGACGTATTTTTGTATGTAAAACCCGGAAACGAGTTAGCATTGTAGCACATCCGGTTCTATCGCCCCAAAGTCAACGGGATTTTTGAATGGATTTTTTGTACCAAGAAAAATAAAGTTTTAAAAAAAGTTGTTGGAGGCTTGTTGGTGGTGACGTTGATATCGAGCGAGTGTAGTGTAGTCTGTTCATAACTAAGCTTTTACTTCTGGCGATTATATTTAGACTTCAAAAATGACTAATATTGTGTTAATCTGTAAGTGCAAGTATCAAAAACCTTTATCACAGAGTTTATTTTTTGCAATCTTTCAAAAGTCCATGGGAAAAATCTATAGGCTTTCGGGCGAGGTAAGCAGTGCTTTCCTGTAGCTCAGTGGTTAGACCAAGGCACTAGCAATGGCAAGGTCATGGGTTCGATCCCAGGGGATTGCACATAGTCAGAAACAAATGTATGTACGTCGCTTTGGATTAAATGCATAAATGTAAATGTGTGGCGCTAACTTCTAAGTTGGCCTACAAAAACACGTCATCTCTGCGATACTCTATTAAAAGTGAATTGCGTGTCTTACCCTGGTCGGACAGGAAGTCCAGCATGGTCTGCAGTAAGAAGGAGAGATGTCTGACGGACAGTCCTGGGTTCCCCATCCGTCGAGATGCATAAACCAGCTCGTGAAGTAACCGTAACTGTACAGCCGCCCATCCACGATGAGTCCCTTCAACACAGACACAAAAATCCTTTCAATACAAAACTGCTTGTGACGGATTACATTAGTTCACTAGTTTCCTGATTCACAAAAACTGTTTTTCAATGACAGCCAGTTAAAGAGATCGTATTCAAAAGCATTTTAGAAATGTATCTATGAAGTCTGCTTATGACTTCTCACTGTCCCTTATTTTTAAATCAGATTTATATCAAATATAAAATAGGAAATTTAATTCAATATTCTGCTTATGTAGCTAGTTTAATAAAACACGATTTGAGCTCTGGTGGCTAATGCATTTCTTACTGTGATGTGGGGCTGTGCAATTAATCGTAATTGTCAATTTTGGCTTCCAATGATTACAAAAACAAAATCATTGAGGTGAAATTATTATTATGCAGCATTCCATTTTGCAAAGATCTACAGCAGTGCAGCTTTCTGAAGTTATTACTTTTTTTCAAGGTATTGTGTCTCAAAAGTCAGTGAGTAAACATGTTAAATAATCTTGAGCTCAATATCAGCCTAAATAAATACATTTTATTGTCATAATTGTCATAATTGTCATAATTGTCATAGTCATAAAAGTTGTCAGAGAGGTGTCGTATAATGCACAGAATTAAACATCATTCAACAGCCGAGTTACAAAACTCCTCTTTAGACATCTCGCACACCTTTTAACCGAGACCGATGAAGTATTGTGGAGCGAAAGACACAGATTTAGAGAGAGAGAGAGAGAGAGAGAGAGAGGGGAGGTGATACTGATAACTGCTGATCTAGAGAGTCATTCTGTAATGATGGTGTGGATTTATCACACCACACCGTTTCATTTTTGCTGTTTCACACTCAATTCATGTAAATCCACACTAACCCTTAACGGGAGAAAGCGTGTCTGCAAAGAGAACCAGAAACAGCAGCAAATAACAAAACATCCCTCTATAGGAAGGTAGTTAGCCCTCAAGACAAAGCAAGTCTCTGATAGTTTCTAGGTGGCATCTGTGGACACTTTAATCTTCGTTTGCCCTGTGAGACGAGGACACATCCACTTCTGTCTCGCGCTTGCCCTACAGATGATATTCTTACCTTATTCTGTTTGTATTTGTATTGAAACGAAACCTCGGAGGAGTGTCGCTATCGATTCCTACATAAACAAAAACAACCGCAGGCACTTGATCAATGTTTCTTGCAGGAACGCACAATTTTTCTCCGGTACAAACAGTTCATATTTTCATAGTTTCAGGCAAGCAGTTACCAAGCGGATATTATTATCAAAAGTGACATTACAGTAATTAAAGGGTAAAGACACCCCCACCGGAGTCACTTTAGATTATGTGTCTCGCACAAGGGCAACAATGGTGATGGATCACACCACGTGGTCTGAATCTACCACCTCCACAGACCGTACAACGGTTTATCTTCTCATGCTCGTGTTAGATTAAAAACACAAAGTCAAAACTAAAATTTCTGTCGTGGCGTGCCGTGGGGTCTGTAAGCGCTCTGTGACGGGGTCATCGTGAGGGAGTCTCCGGGAACCGGCTTACGCTTCTCGAGGGCCTGCCGAGGTTCTTTCTCTGCGTTAACTGAAACCTCTGAATCCCTGCACACACTGGTCGAGCTAAACCCAATCCATCACAGTCTGATGATAAATTCTCTCTCTCTCTGTGTAATTGAGAGTTGAGCGAGAGAACTCCCAGGCCAATTAAAAACCCATTTTCTCTCTCTCTCTCTCTGCAATCTCTGGTGTCTGTACTGACTTCAATTCTCTTCTCTCCAGGCCGTCTAAGCCACACCTGGGTATTCGAACCGGGCATTTGAACACGGTATTTAACATAAGCTGCACCATTTGAGGCATCGTTCGCAAACGGGACGATAATAATATCAGCATATCACGGTCCTGGTGGAAAAAATCTGATATTGATGCATATGAATCATTTTAACTTCATGCTAAGTCAATAAAATGCATTGCTTATGTTGTCTTTACGGAACGTTAAAGGTTGTCCGTCTCAGTAAAAGCACGCAGACAAACATAAAATTGAGTACTTGATGAAAATATATGATGTTTTTTTTTTTATCTGTCGTTTTCTTGACTGTTATTTAAATGGCCTATTTCCATTATTTTTGATCTCATTTGTGCCAAATACTGTAATACTTTGCTCCAACCTTTTTGTAAGCGAGGGCTACCTGAAGAGATAAAATCATCCAGAGGACTACTTGTTGGATATAATACGAAAATACTTTAAACCGTGTGATGCATATTTTTTGTTATACTTAATCATTGACAGCCATAGTAGAAAGAATTGAATGGTAGTCAAAGGTGCCCCAGAACTGTTTGTGTTCCTAAATTCTTCAAATATCTCACTTTGTGTTTAACAGAACAAAGAAATGTATATAGGTTTGAAACAACCTGAGGGTGAATAAATGATGGAAGAATTATTATTTTTGGTGAACTATCCCTTTAACAAATATTACATATAATACTTGTTCAAAATCTTCGTTAATGAAAATACCAACTTCACCCTGGACTGCAAGATTCATTTATATGTTTAGTAATATCGCGGAAACGGCGAGTTTACCACATAAACCAATATATATGGACAAAGGAATCATAAAATAGTCAATAAAGGCAAAAGTAGTTTTTAAAAAGAAATGAACATATGAAAACATTTTTGGTTAACGTTTTCAGTCAGGCTGGTAACGTCATCCACACAAGGACTCAACGTTTTTAACTTCAATTCCCGCATACAGAATTACTACATAAAACATTTGCTGTTGTGTTTCCATCCAGTGAGTCAAAGAGAACAAAAACGTTCCTTCTTAATGATCTGGCGCCCAATATATGGTTTCTGCAAAAGAATAACTGTGGGTTGTCTTGTTTCATAAATAAATTTATATAATAAACGATTTGCTGCTCAGAGCACAGAGATGGAACACAATGAACTTGGATATATTCACATCGGCAAAACTTAAAAACACGTGCAAATAAACTTTCATGACGATGCAGCACTCGCCGGATCGGTTTAGTCCAGAGCATCATTCATGTGCAGCTCTTATTCTTGAGCCCTGTGCATGGCGGGCATCTCAAAAAGTTAATGCGGGCAGACCAATGCTGCAATCCTACTGCTTTCCAACATCGCACATAGCTATAGAAACAATGCTATCGAAATAAACTAAATTGAATTTCTCTCAGGCTAAAGCTACACGTCCTTATCATTCCACACATGTGCACGTTCGCAAGACAGAATATCGAAAGGTTTTCAAATGAAGAATACGGTTAAAGACCCTTAAGATTCTAACATCACAGCTCAGGGTCAGACCTCCTCTTTGCGCAGTTTTCCAACACAATGAGCAGACAGAATATCTATCACCCTCGAGATGAGCCCTTCAAAACACAAGGCTTTTCTGAAAGCACACAAAGACGACAAGGTTTCTTCTACGCCGCCTGGTGAGATTACAAATAAACCGCAGCCCATTTAAAGCCGAGTTATAAAAAGAAAACCATCAATTTATATTCAGCTCCTGTTTTACGACGGATGACTTTGAAACGAATGACGGTGAAACAGGTTGAGGCAGGAGGGCGAACACGAGATGAAACCCATCAATGGCACGCATTAATAAAACCAACAGCAGTCAAATAACTACAGTACAAGATGAAAGTTCACGTCTATCATACATCATGTATGCATAGCATCTCTATTTGACTTGAATACACATCATTGTTTACCGTCAACAGGGCAGCACGCGAGACGGAGAACACCTTTGTTTGTGCTACAGATCAAGAATGTGTTTTTGATACAGACACTAAAGCATCTTTTTACAACTGGGTGTCCGATGACTGATTTTTTACCTACTTACTCAAAATTCACCTAGAAAGAGGTTTTGTGTTACCTTTGCTGAAGTCTTTCGGGTCCAGAGAGAGGCTGTATCCCGGCAGGGTCTCCAGCAGGAGTTTGTAACAGGCCTTCCAGCCCGGCTCCGGGATGGTGGGGGCCACACACTGCATGGCAGCGACCCGTTTGAAGAAAGCAGATTTTCTGTGGAAGCCGATGAGCTCGTAGAGCTCCGAGAGGATGCTGTAGCGCTGGATCTTCTCTTCTTCTGACAGCTGAACACAGACAAACATTTGATGAAAGACCAACCTTAAAGCATCAACCACAGATTTATGATATCATGATGTTGAGTTGAAAGGTAGGCTCTGGATTGTCTAGTTTTGGGGTTAAATATTGATGTTAAAGGTCCAGTGTGTGACATTTAGCGGCATGTAGTGGTGAGGTGGCGTATTGCAAACAAAGGCTCACTCCACCCCTCCCTTGTGAAGCACTACGGTGGCGGACACAGAACTAAGATGTCGTCATGTTTTTCTTCTTTGCTGAAGGAGATAACGTATTTACAAAACGCGCTAGAGCAGTTTGTCCGTTTAGGGCCACTGTAGAAACAACATGGAGAATCCCATGTGAGTGGACCCGCAGTGCATGTAGATAGAAATAACTCATTCTAAGGTAAAAAAAAAAACAAGGCTTCATTCTGTAATGTCTTTATAAACCTCTGGAGAAATGTATGCATATTGTATTGCATTTCTGTCAATAGATCCTACAAATAATGACACACTGGACATTTAATACTGTGTCACATTTGGCACTTCATGTTAATATGGCTTTTAATGGTTCAACCAATACCTTAAAGACACTACGTCTGTTATGATTTGTCTTATGTTTGTTCTACAGTTTATTTTCTGCAAAGCTGCTTTGCCACCATGTAAACTGTGAATGTTTTTAAAATTAAATAAAAACATGATACAAAAAGTATAAATATTGATTAAACCAACATGTAAGAGTCATGGGTAAAATTGCTTAAAAGTATTCTGTGGAATTCTGGATAAAGAACTGGTGTAAACCTCACAAGAATTACCCGCACGAGATGTGCAATTAACAAGAATTACTGTGTTCTTGATCAAGGCCCTTAGGTCTGGTCTGTACTGTATGTCAATTGGGATAAAAGCACCTTCTATCTGACATCTCACTATGCCGGACAGCGCAGATCTAAAGTCAAGCGGTTTGTGCGAGTGCTCACCTGGCCCAGGTTGATGTAAACAGCGTTCTGAAGGAACTCGGATGCCTCCATGGACCGTTTCTGAATGGCCAAAACTCTGACAGCTTTAATACAAGCTTCCAGCTCGATCACTCCAGCGCTCTTATACTAAGAGAGTAAAGGAGAAAGATTCAGCGTACATTTGTTCACAAAACATTCTAACGTAAAACCTACGGGTCAGTGTTTGTCAACCCAGTGCTGCTGTACATTTGATCCTGATCCCAGATCAGCCTGTTCAACACAAATGCTTCAACCACATAAGAGCGCTGTCTGACAAATAGATTGAAATTTTCACCATTAAAATCCTGCCCTCGGCTTTATGTACGGGCAACATTTATATATCATTTATATGAATTTTAAAGACCACTTTGGATGACATAATAATTGCTAGTTCAATGCTGGAAGAACTGGGAGAAGTTTCACTACACAAACCTTTTAACAAAATACAACAAACAGAATATGTATTACCGATTTCAAATGTTTAACAAATATCTTTGAGATTGTATTATATATTTAAGTTAAAAATAATAATATAAATAATAAACAATAAATAATAAAACAAAACAAAAAAATACTGAAACTGGAAGTTTTGGCTTTCCTGATGTTTTAGGTCAAAATACAAAGACCGTATCGACTTGCACAGTGTCTAAACTGGACGCGACCGGCTTGTTGTAATGGGATTGTCGTGCCGCATCCATTGTGGACAAAATGTAAAATTATAATGGGTTCAACTGCGTTCTACTGTCTTTTGACGCATTGCATTGCATCCTGTCCAGTCTAGACACGGTGTTAAAGTTCAAAAGACATTTTATTTCCATATCTCATATCTAAACATCTCTCTATATAGATATGTAGCTTATTTGGTAGAAAATTGTGTTTGCGGCATTAAAGTCATGATTCATGGGAACACACATACATACTGATAAAATGTTTACCTTGAATGCACCATAAGTGGCTTTGGATAAAAGCGTCTGCCAAATAATAACGTAATGTAAAAAAATCTAATGATATGCCATCAAATCTATCACGAAAAATCCAAGCTCAGCAGCAACCACAGCCAAGAAGAGCCTCCAAATCTTTTCAATTACAAGTCTCTAGTGCCCCCTGGTGGCCAGTGACAGAACCGCTGATGTGGCAGAATGAAGCATTTGAGATGAATGACACTGAATAAAGACCCTTTCATAAGCACATTACTTTCACTTTGTGCTAATAGTGATTTTACAGAACTTAAACGAAAGTTCAAATACCATTGTACAAATAAAAAAAGTCAAAGATATCACGCTTGACAGATAGCACACACACGGTCTGATTCTCCGCAGTAATTCCTTTAAGACAAAGCAACACATTCAGCTCCGTTTAGATGCTATCGTTAAGTTTTCGTGCTATGCAAGATCATAATTTTAAGGTAAAGGAGAACATGGAAAATATGATGCCACAGAAAAGTTTATGCACTAGCCTTTAAATAAAACAATTGACATTATTTTATAACCTAAAGAAGTGCAAGTTACCTTGCTGTAGTATGAGATGGCCTCCTTATACTTCTCGATGATGTCCTCTTGACTTAAACAGTTCTTGGCTCGGCCGATCTCCGCGCTCGTGTCGGCACTGATCCCATTGGTCGTCAGGGCACCTGGACAGGATACAGAGACGGTGACATTTCCTCGAAAAATCTCCAATACAACAAAGCTAAAATATAGTTAAAAGACTTTGCATCATGGGCATTCTGACATGTAGGAATGCAATGCAAAAGAGCTGTAAATAAACATGTCAAATACTACAGCACACCCATGAGTTTATTTTTCAACTGAAGGATGAGTCATGCTTTACCAAACACAATCTCTGCCAAAAAGACAAACAACTACACACACAACACTTATTAAAGATGACAAGAAAATTTATTCCATTCCATTTACGTTCTGAATAAATGTTCCTTATTGTGCATGACTCACCGGTGCACGTTATTCGAAATAAATGTTCTCATCAAACCTTCTCTACCTCTGAAATGACTTTTAATGACATTAATCTTTAACAATATTACCAAACTGTGGATGTAAGTATTCATTTCAATCCCAATGATAAAACCAATCAAAACCCTATCAAATTATGACAGGGTTAATGTTCCAAATAATGCTTTAAAATAGCACTTCGGAGATCTGTATGTCTGCTGGAATAACTCTGTAACCTGCGCTACAGTGACAGGAAATCAATTACAAACGAATTTTTGTGTAAAAAAATATTTTCTTTAAAAGAGGACATTTGTGAAGAGTTTCATGTTTCTGGTTTATACCAAGACTCGACGCGTTACACTGCCCTCTGGTGGCGGAGTAGATTAAGGGCTAAAACTTTTCATCTTGTACATTATTTTTCTGGAATAAATGCTTAAATGAAAGTCATGGATGCATATTTACTGAGTCATCCCCTATGTTGTGGCAGGGGGGTCTATACGACAATTTTCATGTGAGATTTTGAGCCAATTTACAGGGGTGTACAGTATGACTTTAAAACAGATGACAGCATCATTGTTTAATTTTTCCGTTGAGATTAATAGATCCAATCTTTAAATCGGTAGACGACCATTACAGGCCAAACTTGTCTTGTGGTATCTTGAAAAGGTACAATGCCTGAGATATGAAAATCTCAATGTGACTTCATGTCCAAATTGTCCAAATTGTAGAACTTCAAAAAATGTGGGTCACCTTTCATTCAACTGAACTGATATTTCTTGTATTCAAACATGTTGTTGTTTAGACTAAACAACAGGGTTGAAAGATCAACAAGAACTCAGTATAGCAGTCAAACTCTGATTAGAGGTTCCTGATGAGGAAGGAGAATCACAAAGCACAAACCGATTGGATGAGAAAAATGACTTGAGAAACCCAATCAAAGTGTAATGAGAGTCTCTTCGCCGAGGATTGTTTAATAGAGGTTTGACGAATCAGTCCAACAGTCATTAAGTCTGATAATTGCTTCTGTCTGCATAAATCTGAGCAGAGAATCAAGCAGAAAAATGATTGCAAGAAAGACTTTAACTCAAACCAAAAGAACCCAAACACCTGTACGCATGCTCAAACACAAGAAAATAACTAAAACTACGAGACAAACACACACACCAGGGAGGATAAAAGCCATATCTAGAGCTACATGCGCTTTACTGTACCTGGATCAATGAGAACTTCCTGTGCGCCTGAAGACAGACAGATAAACGGAGAGAGAGACAGATACTGGTTGACTCTTTGGCAAGGGCTGCAGGTTAGTACAGCACACATCAGAGCTCATAATGTCTGTTATTATCTAAACATCCCTTTATTATGATAAAGCGTCAGTACGGCATCTGTCGTGGCAGACATGCAGTAAATAAGCGAGGGATTAATTATGAATAACTGCTGTTAGCAGACGTTCAGAAAGCATGCAAGCTTTAAAAAAAACACTATTATATGCTCTTTAAGTTGTAAAACACACTTCATAAATGACTCGTTTTGCAACCTGTTTACTGTAGTTTTATAAAGAATATTGTGCAGAACGTAAACACATGGATCAGAAGCACCTCTTGTTAAAATATTGAGAAAATCGCCTTTAAAGTTGTCCAAATGAAGTCCTTAGCATAGCATATTACTCACAGAAATAAAGTTTTGATATATTTACGCTAGGATATTTACTAAATATCTTCATGGAACATGATCTTTCCTTACTATCCTAATGATTTTTGGCATAAAAGAAAAATCTATAATTTCGACCCGTAAAATATATTTTTGGCTATTACTAAAAATGTTCCTGTGTTAAGACTTACTTACGTTTTTGGTCCAGGGTCGCATATGTGAAAGAAAAAAGACTAATAAACTGAAACAGGAAGTGCTATCTGGACCAGTGCTGTTTACATCCGCTAAATGGTCTACACAGTGGGTCTAAAAAAGTATTCACTTGTATCAGTTGTGTTAACATAAATCTCATTGTCAGTAGATATGAAAAATAAAACCACATGCCGTCTGCAAGTGAATTACCATTTCTGAAATCTATGACTTTAACCAATTTGGAGTCAAAGTGATTTTAGAAGACTAAAATTTTAGATCATTCTTGTTTATTTATTTTTCTAATGTTCAGACTGAATGTTTCTGCTGCTGTCTGTGGAGGAGAGAGGATGATTTACTAATGATGGAGAGAAATAAACAGCCAATGACAGCAATAGCGCTACATCTGAGCACATGCAGAGATATGTTAACACTAAGGAGACATCCCTCTTCATACTCTCAAACATTCATTCATACAAAGATCTGGATTGTAAATTTGGGTTAATTGAGACTTTTTGACATTCATCTCAATCTAAGTTTCTCGTTTTCGCTCCTTGGATATTTTGGACATATAAAAACAAGAAAAATAGGTTTTATACTTGATCAGTGAATCACGAGAAAAGGAAAGACAGAGAGGGAAGCAGTCTGAACACACTGACCAGGTCTGTGTCTCTTGCCGGCGTCTGCAGCGGAGGAAAGGCCAGGCTTACGGGCTCCGCTCTTTCCTGCAGTGCCTCCTGGGTAATGGAAGATGACAGAGGCCGAACACAATCCCTCCAGAGCAGCTGAGGAAGAAAACGTAAACAACTTGCTGTTCTTATTCAGGAGAGAAAAATGCATGTGAATGCTGCAGGTCTTATACAAAATTTTGAGCAAAAGTGTTCAACTGAATAGACTAAATTGCTAACACAATTTATTATTTAAGTATAATAAAAAAAGGTTTCTACAATTATATTTCCCATTCCTTTACGAAAACTATTTTAACTTGTGCTTAAAAACACTGGTTCAGGTTTTTAATACCAATTTCTGACCCCTGCGCATCTAAACACATTTGAAGAAAAGTCTTTCAATTATTAATCAGACCGTTAATCCATCGCTGTCTTACCTCCCAGCCAGAGGAAGTCATTGACAGATCGCAGCAGCTCCACGGCCATGTGATAATGCACGAGAGCGTCCTGCAACATGCCTGCTTGCAAACACAGATCTCCCACGTGCTTCCTCATGCGGCCCTGACACCGTTTCTTATAGTGCCTGAGGAGAAAGCACAAACACGCTTTCATTCAGACAAACGCTCATCGCTTACGCAAAGAGCTCGGCCGTTTATCAACGCAAGACACGCTGGCAGCCAAGCGCGGGTGACGTCAGCCATATTTAATTCTGGGTATTTTTATCAATGCGGCTTCATTTGGCTCTCCTTCAATGGAACATCAATATGCTGATGTGGTTCTACAGTTATCTATCATTATCATAGAGAGGGGAAGGTTTGAGTCACTGCAGTGAAAGAAGCACAGGCAGGACTACAGGGGTTTTAACTAAAGGGGGCAAAAAAGCATCTTGGTATCTATTCCACTGGATTGAGAGTTTCATGAAAATGGGGGAGGGAAAATCGTGGTTGAAGGACCCCGACAGGTACCAGGGTCAAGTGTCCAATATTAGATTTGTCTTTTTTACTGGGTCTTCTGATAGTCTTCACATACAGTAATGAAGTGTAAATTCTGCTGAGTTCGTTCCGAGCACACGGATGCCATATTCAGATTCATGCTGAAAGTGTAGATGACATGGGCACAAAAGCTTGGCGAGCGATCACTCATGAATCACCGCATGATATCCGTGCATTTCTGCAGGTAACAGGTGAGGGGTGAACTTGAACAAACACTTGACCCTGGCAGGTACCAGGTTCCTGACAATCTTGGCAGGGCTTCACATTCTTATCGTTTTAAGGATTAAGTGTGTAATTTCTGCAAAAAATATTGACTTTCCAAACAGCTTCAGACGCTGGTCTCTAAAGGGGATGGGAAAAGGCCGATCGGGTAAGAATGAAGTTATGCAGTAGATCTACCGGCTCACCTTTTCACACCCAATAAAAAACTCACAGGACAGTATGAAAGAAAAGAAGAAAGACAAATAAAACAAGGCAAAAAAAACAAGAAAAGGGAAGAAAAACAACAACAAGGATAAAACAAAAAACATGAAACAGGATAGAAAATCATGCACGGCCGTCCAAAAAACTGATCATGTAGCATGAATCTTGGGTATATGATATTTACCATTGTGCATTTGGTCTTAATGTTTTCAAATAATGTTTTATATTTATATATATTTGAGAGAAATATAGCAAAAACATTTATTCAAGAGTATCACTTTATCAGCTACATTGCAACAGTGGTGCCTAAAAGTTGTTATGATCTTAGACCCACTTTAAAAGTAAAAAAGCCACTTATATTTAACACAATTACTTGAGTTTATAAGAAAGATACCTAAAAAAAATCACTTCATAAAAGAGTTGTGTGCCAACTGTGCCATAGCATCCAAACACTGTTCTTCAGACATGAAACCCCCACATCAGTCCATCACTCGCTTTGTTGGTCAAAACAAAGTTATTAATCATTTTTCACTTTGGCATTGCATTCTGAGCAAAAACTCACCTGCTATCCGTGTCCAACCCGACAAAGTCCTTTTTCTCAAAGGGCACACACAGCAGCTGGATCTTATCTCCAGACTTATCTGTGGCTCTGTCCAGCCTTTTCGACTCCAAGACGATAAATATGGACTCCACAAAGTCCTCGACCCGTTTCTCCACTTCAGGACAATCGTCATAACTCGGGTAGAATGCCACATCCGTCCTCTGTTGCTCGGCCACCTCCCCCTGCAGCCCGAAGACCAGCAGCCGTGAGTCGTACAGAGTCGAGCCGAACACCTCCTTCTGCCCGTGGAAACGGTCCGACATCTGTGGCCACTCTTTGGCTGTGGCGCAGCTGGTCACGGCGATGAGTCCCACGACTTTGCGATGCGTCTGGAAGTCGCCCCACTCGTTGTTCTCGGGAGTGTAGTGATGCCGGTAACGGATGAAAAGGACACGCTGAGAGTCTCGGATGCTGACCTGGCTCACGCTGGTGATGCGTTTGTAGATGCGGAAGAACTGGTCTTCTGGGACGATGCCCACAGGCTGAACCACCACCAGGACTGTCTGATGGTCCTCAGCACACTGCATGTAGTCTGGGACACTCATATCTGCAGACAAAAACTCTACAGAGACAAGACATTGTTATTCATTTCTGACTGTGTTTTAAACTGCTTATTTTGTACATCTGTTGGTAATAACTAAAGCCACGACTGTAACCATTTATTCAAGATTTGTATGTGTATATAGTAAAATACACATATATTATGTTTTAACCATTAGAAACATACAGTTTAAACAAGATTCTACATATTATATTAATATAAGCTACCTTTAATCACTATTATAGCTATGACTCTATCATTACTATGTTATTGTAAGTATATGTTCAGCTTTTTTATTAAGATTATAGCCTAATATAAAGGCTAATTCAGTTCAATGCGAATCAAAGCTCAAATCAACACTACAGCCAACATAGGCAGCATTATAACATAAATATATGCCAATTATTCTCTATGGCATACAATTCAATACATATCAAGACTGAAAACGAACTGAAACTCTTGTAAACAGACACACACACAGTCCTAAACAGCCACAACAAATACATATATATGTTTAACATTAGTAAAAACGTTAATAAAGCATAAATCTCAAAAGCATAAATACACCCGCAGTAAGTAGAACAGTATTTTTCAGTTCATTCATTTGGTCAATAACACTATAGTCAACAATGCAAGACAACCTCTATTCCCAAATTAAACCACTCTCATTTCATAAAGTAATAGATGCTTTGTGTTTATTTAATAGATTGTATAAATATGTAATATTTGTGATGGTTTTAATGTACGTTGTTTCAGAATGAGGCATCTTTAAAAACAGAAGCAGGTGTAAATGTGAAACAATCCCCGGAACTAGACTCCGGAAAACGCTTCAAACTGAAACGGTCATATTTATTCAAAAAAATATATTATCGTTTAACAAAGGTAAAGATTTGTGTTTTTACTCACATAGTGTCAAATATAAACGCTTTTCCTGAAAACACAGCTGCTGTTCCTTCTTCTGCTGCAGTAACCGGAGGGTGAGTCACAAGTGCGTGTTCACGAGCGCTCCCTGCTGGACGTCTTCCAACAGGTTATAACAGGAATTGCGTTGATTTAATCGAAAATATAATGGTCTTTGTGGCTTTCTGCTGGTAAAGTGTTGGCTTTGTGAGGTGTTTCCTATCGGATGAGACCCGACAGAACACCATCAAATCCTGCTGGAATAAGACCCGACCACACCACATACAGGGATTGTGTTATCGTTTCAATATGAAACTGCTGATGATTCATAATGGCATTTGTAATGTAAACCATTATAATTTGTATTGTTACAATAAGCATATCATCATCAAACTTTATTGCAGAGTTAAGGTCTAAATAAAATAAAGAAATTGCATAAAATAAACAGAATATAGATACAAAATAATTAATTAATGTGCGTTTTCATGTATAAACTGTAAAAAAATGCTCCATTCAAAGACCGCTCACGCGACAGACCTCTGTCACCCCGTAGACACTTCCGCCCGCCTGCAGTCGTTCTCCTGCGCGCCTGTCATATGATCAGCTTCCCGTTTGTGTTTGTGTTGATGCAGCAAGCTAACCGCTTTTCATTATGAAACCAATTTATTTCTATCCAAACTAAACCTTTCGTACACACCTATCTCACATCGATCAGTTAAACGGAACACAGATAGCCGTATAGGACCGTTGAAATAATCTGGAGGCTTTTAAAAGTGGGTTAAAATGTCGATCGAGTACGAGGAGCAGCTAGCCGGAAGCCTGGTGGACTCTTTCCCGAAAGACTTTGGCTACGGTGTGGAGAACATGGACATGATGCAGGAAGACCTGGAAAACTCTCCATCTGCCGATAACAAACCCAGGATTCTGCTGATGGGACTGAGACGGAGCGGAAAATCTTCCATCCAGAAGGTCAGATGTGATTCTAGAGATCTTACAACAGTATTTTAATAATACAAATAACATTACAACGTACATGAATGGGCTCTGCTAAAAAATATGTCAATCATTTCAGGAATTTTAAGAATGTGATGGTTATAATGGAAATTGTATTGGTTTTAATATGGTAACGTGTTGGGTTGGCTTTGATGTTATTTGGTCATTAATACCTAAAGAAATTCATTTTGTTATGGTGTTAATGGTAAACAACTGATCGCAAAGGTTTTCCTTTAAATATAAGTATATATATATATATAGTATATATATATATATAAGTATGAACATAATCATTCATGTGTAATAATTGTATGTGTGTACATTTATCTATCTGTTGTTATTCTTAGTGTGTGTATAATGTGTCTTGTATATTTTTTGCCATACACACAACATCTATGTGTATTATGAAAATCTATTTAAAGTGTTTTTCCAGTCAAATAAAGTTCATATTGTGTTCTCATCAGATGTCTTATAAGTGCTTATATCTGCTGTTTTCAATGTCAGGTGGTGTTTCATAAGATGTCCCCTAATGAGACCCTGTTCCTGGAGAGCACCAACAAGATCTGCAAGGACGACATCTCTGGCAGTTCTTTTGTCAACTTTCACATATGGGATTTTCCGGGACAGGTTGACTTTTTCGATCCGACTTTCGATTACGAGATGATTTTCAGGGGCACGGGCGCGCTCATCTTCGTCATTGATGCTCAGGTGAGCCGAAACCAACTAAATATTGTGTCTGTGGTCGCGCTTAAAAAATGTGTTATTGTTTCAAATGTTTCATTTCTGAATTGTCCCTGATTTCATTCTGGGCATCTGCTTACCAAAATGCTTTATTTTTCCTTTGGCGTGAGGGTTGACCCTTAACCTCACTTTATCTCAATGTTGTCTGTCTGTCTCTCTCTGCAGGATGATTATGTAGAGGCATTAGGGCGACTGCATCTGACAGTGTCGCGGGCGTTCAGAGTAAACCCAGAAATCAACTTCGAGGTGTTTATACACAAGGTGGATGGTTTATCTGATGATCATAAGATTGAAACGCAGAGAGATATTCATCAGAGGGCTAATGACGATCTAGCCGATGCCAGTCTGGAAAAGCTTCACCTAAGGTTGCTCACTTTGATCTCATCTGATTCTTAAGAGTTGAAAGGCTCCAGCAGGTTATGTCTTTAGAAATGTGTAATGTATATTCCTAAATATTTTCTTTCACTCTGATATGAATCACAAATTGATTCATACCTTTTTTGCTTTTATTATTGTGCACTCTTATCATGGTTTGTGTTAAACTCATCCAACTTCTGTTACTCATTTTCTGTCATGTTTGGATGCTGTCTGATGTATATATATGATATGATGTCAATTACTGATGCTTCTCTTTGTTTGGGTTCAGTTTCTATCTCACCAGCATCTATGATCACTCCATCTTTGAGGCCTTCAGTAAGGTGGTCCAAAAACTCATTCCTCAGCTGCCCACACTGGAAAACCTCCTCAACATATTTATTTCTGTGCGTATACAGCTGCTTTCCTCATACACATTTGCTGAACTTATTTAAGCTCGGCTCTAGCTTACTTCAGGACGGAAGCTTAAATGAGATTCCAGATGTAGTTTTGTTGACTCTAGACAGCCTTATAGGTGTTGTACGCAGTCAGTCATTCATTTATTTTTCCTAAGTGTGTTTCTTACGTGACTTCCTCTCAGAATTCTGGGATCGAGAAAGCCTTTCTGTTTGACGTGGTCAGTAAGATCTACATCGCCACAGACAGCTCGCCGGTGGACATGCAGTCATACGAGCTCTGCTGTGACATGATCGATGTCGTCATTGACGTCTCGTGTATTTACGGGTGAGAAACTGTGGCCATTGAAACCAAAACAAATAATCCAAATCATCATGAAGACCTTTAGCTGGATTTGTTAAGCCCTTCTGTAGTGCACCGTGAATATACGGTATGATTCTATCATCTGCCTGTGTTAAGGTTCGATTTGTTTTTGGTGTGTTTACAGACTGAAGGACGACAGCAACAGCAACGCTTACGATAAAGAATCTTTGGCCATTATAAAGCTGAATAACACCACAGTGCTTTACCTCAAAGAGGTCACAAAGTTCCTGGCTCTGGTCTGCATACTGAGAGAGGAGAGCTTCGAGAGGAAAGGTGAGGAAGAATAACGGCATATTTTCGTTTTTAGGCAGCCGATCTACATCTACATTGTTTTACTGACAGCAAACTCTCTTTGATGCTCAGTTTTGAACAGAATATTTAAGTTTTATTTGAAACAACAAATCATATTTTGACCGTACAATCATTTCCAAGATGTAAAGTGTTTAAGATAAAGCCAAAAGACTTCACCTGTCTGCCATTGGCTGTTTAAACAGTTAGTCCTCCATTAAACTCACACCATTGGTTGAAATAAGGTTAAGTAAGTCTGCTTGAAAAAAAATGTTGTAGCAGGATTCACACTTTTGTGTATATCAAACATAACAAAAAGTTTTTTATGGCCTTTGCTGACACTGTATATAAAGCTGGGAGGAGAAATAATTTACCGTACATCAGTTTTGCATTTTTGTCACCCTTGATTTTTGGTCTAGCAAGAGTCATGAACAGCTGACGCAGCTGTCTTACGTTGATGACACACGCGTACCACACACACATACCCACATGACCCTGGACTGTATTCCGCAGGTTTGATAGACTACAATTTCCACTGCTTCAGAAAGGCCATTCACGAGGTGTTTGAGGTGAGCAGCGCCAACCAGAGGACTGTAGCAGCGGTGCAGTCCAGCCCACCCCACAGCAGCGGCAACGCTCTGGTCCGACTCAAATCGGCAGCGATGAACGGTACCCCAGGAGTCTGGTTTAACCCGGGACACATGGACCTCTAAGAACACAGGGCCTTTACACAAGTGCACTAAATATGCGCTACCTTACACATGAGATTACTGGAGCGCTTCTGTGGTTACACCTGCTGTTTCAGGTACACAGAGAGGACTCAAGGAGAACTACATTGCTGCTTTTTTATGATGCTATGATTTCTGTGAGTGTGTGCGTGCGTGCGTGTGTATGAGTGTGTGCAAACACAGTATCACCTAATGTTTTACAGGCAAACGGAAAATCTGTGCAATGTAACCAGGAAATTGAAAAGGCAAATAATGAAAATTGTCCTCGAAATTGTGCTTGAGTTTTAGACTGAGCCAGATTCACTAGATGTCGAAGTCAGATTCTTAGATTCTTCTTCTAGCAGAATTCCTCATTTGTTGGCCTGAGATTGCAGTGGCTTTCCCTGTTATTTACCTCTGACCTTTGTGTGGATTTTGGGGGAAATAAAGGAGAAAAGGCCCAAATTACATTTCAACGCTCTGGTGGATGTCTTACTGTCTCTGAATTGCCTTACAGCTATGAATCACATACAGAGACTTCTCCTTCAGTTATAGAATCTATCTCGCAAAATATCCTCTTAGTTTAATTAAAAATAAACAGCGAAAATTTCATCCCAGACCAACAACAAAAGTATGTAGTGTAATTTGCCATATAATGGTTATTCCAGTGTTCTGGTGTACATGCAGAATACAGTATAAAGTCTGTTGAACGTGAGATAACGGTATTATGTGAATAACCCTTACTCCTTCTTTTACGTGATTTATTATTTTATTCACGTTCAAAAATGTCCAGTTCTTGTTGGGATATAATGAGGGCTGTGTGTGTGTGTTTGCGTGCGTGCATGTGGTGTACAGACAGCATTTTGTTGCATAGATTGTGAAAGTTTTTGTTTGAATGATTTGTGCGTGTGTGTGTCCGTGTGTGTCCTTTGTTTTTTTCTAATAAAGTGTAAAAGAATAAGATATTAATTTTGTGATGGAATTATAAAGATTATTTAGAAAACGAAAATTGTTTACTCATGTTATATTTTGTCTCCGAGCACGATGAAATATTAAAGCTATATTCATTTCTGGCTTTTGTTCTTATTTTTGAATTGACCTGTGAAAACGTGCGTGTAGTAACTCTAGATGTCGCTGTTTAATAGTATTATTTCAGCGAAGTTGAATAACGTAAGCATTTAACTTAACTGCAGCTGCACTGCGCAGACCGATCGGATCATGACGTCAAAGTATCGTGAGAGTCGAGCGTAGGCTGCGATCTCGCGATAGTGTGATATAGCACGATTGCTCTGCGCACAGCTGCAACAGATTAAACCAGAGCAGTATCATTTATATTACATGTATGATAATACTTATGTTCAAATGAGTCACTTTAAGAAATAACCACGTAGATAAAGAAATAAATGCGTTAATGTATTACCTCTGCTCAGCCAGGTAAAGAAAAGCGCAGGCACGTCCTCTACTTCGCTTTGGTCAACGGCAGATTAAACAGTAGGTCCTATTAAGAGTAACAACTGGAAAGTATTTACGTTTATTTGTTGTACTTAATATCACCTATAATACCCATATGTGTTCACGAGCACATGATAAAAACAACACATTTAATAGTTTTTTAACTCTTGAATGTGTCGATTTTATAAGTAAAATAGTCAAGCTTCTCAAAAAGGGCAAATCCTCTTTCAAACGTTGATGTTTTGACAGTTTGAAGAATAAGTTTGGATGTAATGGTCCAGCAGATGTCGGGGGGGTGTGACCATCGAGCATTTGAGAAACTGCGCGCGCCTGTGTGTGTGTGTGTCAGACCGCAGTCGGATCTCGCGCATCAGACGACACACATCAGCTGGACTTAAAAACCCCGGTAAGATCTTAACTTACTTCTACGTTAAACAGTTTTGTAAATCAGACTTGTGAAAAGTTATTGGCCTAGAATACGAAGACACTTTTTGTCTCTCAATGCTGCGTAAAGCTCATCATAAAGTGGAATGCTACTCAATTTACATGTCAATCATCTGTTTGTCATCATAATTGATGACGTGTGTCTTGCCACTGAACCCCATGAAGCCTTTCTGATGTTTTTTGCTCTGTTTGTTGAGTTTTGTTTGGTGTATCTGATGTATTTATGGATTATGGTGTTTATTGTCTATTGTTTAAGCAGTGTCTCTGTCATGCTGTTTGTTTTCCCATACAGGACAATCGTTTTGGAAAAGGCTCACAGTAAGTACAGTTTGGGTTTTGTACCAAACAATGATAGTTTTATTGCACGGTGTGGGCACCCCAGGGACTTTGGGGACAAAAGCATCATGAAAAGTGACGTTTCCCAAACAGGGAGTACCGGAATTTTCTTATTGGCATTAAAATGGAATTTACCCACAACTTCTTCCCCAGACATGTTTGAATGGGTACAATTTTATTGTTTTATTATTCACAGATCTCATCCTGATGTTTCATTGATTTGAGCCTTTTGTTTCCACATATTTTGTGTGTGACAATCCTCAGAAGACATCCGCAATGAAAGTCTATGGAGATAAACTATGGTGAAGTGATTTGAATATGAATATATATATATATTGTGATCTCTATGAATTAGATATTATAGGTCTGTAAGAAAAGCTTTTAACTTGCTTTTAATAGTTGCCGTCAGATAACAAACCTCTAGAAAGCCGCATTATTTAGTTCTATTGGGGATTAGACAGGGATAGACTGTGGGATTAAGAGACGGCGCCGGTGAGGTAAACAGGACGCCTGTTTATAAAACATGGCTCGTAAAACTAAATAATACGAACATTTGGAGGTATTCTGTACCACCAGGGCATGTGTGGTGTCCAGACTCGCGCTGCTCGCTTTTTCCACCATCTAAATGCATGATGTCACACCCGCAATTTCCAGACATACAGCAAATTTGGCACCAAGCGGGAGAGTTTCCACTCACATTCAGCAAACACATGGTTACGGGGTCTGTATAGACGTGTAAGTGGCTTGCTGAGAGAAATCTTTCTAAATGAGTAAATGGCAGAAATGTGGGTTCTCTAAGAAATGCAACTGTTTTTTCACCATCTGGAGAATGGAATGTGCCTTTTTTAAGCAGAAAAATTCCTTTGTTTGCCCTTTTTTAAAGCATCTCATTCTTCTGTGCTATGGCCCTGACCACAGTGGCATTCTCACAGGGTGGTACAGGCAGAGAGGGTGGGGCTTAGACAATAGCTGGAGAAACGCCAGGCCCATAGACACGCTATGACCTCGGTATAGTGTGACCCCTCACACATAGCACACTTTTTCAAAAAATGGTGCTATATAGCACTAAAAGTGGTTCTTCGCTCGTAATCATAGAGGAACCACGTTTAGTGCTATATAGAACCATATCTTGGTTCTTCAGCGGTTCTTTGGGATGACTGAGGTGCTCTATAGCACCACCTCCGTATGAAGAACCCATTAAGCCCCTGTATGGTTCTTCAGCGGTTCTTTAGAGCACCTCAGTCATCCCAAAGAACCGCTGAAGAACCAAGAAAGATATATATACCTTAAAGTGGTTCCCCTAATTACGAGCCAAGAACCACTTTTAGTGCTATATAGCACCATTTTATTTGAGTGGGGACGTAATCCTTTCTGGGGTTACCATGGCAACCATGGATTTGTTCAAAAATGTAAAATTACTTTGGCATGAGATGTAGACTCGGGCACACCCACAACCCTACACAGAGCAAACAGTCTGGAAAATGAATGGGTGGGAAATATAACATTACACTCCTTAGTTTTTCTTTTCTTTTTCTTATGACAGTGTTGGCTTATACCAACTTATCACAGTTTTACAGTTTTGTAAACTAGATTTGTGACATATCTGATGGAAACCTACCATAGGTAGTTTTAAATTAACAGGCAAAATCAACAGTGACTTTAATGTAAGTGCGATGAATTTTTTCAATGCTTAAATGTAAAAAAAATGGTTGGGTAGTTTTCCACCCATGGTTGGGTAGTCAAATATGGTCAATGTCTATATTTGACCCAACCGTGTGTTGAAAACAACCCAGCATTTTTAGAGGCTATCATCGCTTCGAAAAAAAAATAATAGCACTCCAATTTTCTCAACAAGCCAAATTATTTCGGTATATCAATTATGTCTGTAGTGAATAAAGAAAATGATGAATCAGAGTTTTGCCTTGGCAGAGACTACAAATAACTATGGCATTTGGCAAACGTGATGGTATTTTTTGTAAGGGTGCGAGTGGTAAAGAAACACTTCTTTATTCTCACTCCAGATTTTCCTTTGGTCTCTTTATGCATGTGGGGATTGTTTTGAGATCTGTCTGTAATGTTGAAACTGATCAAAAACCTGTTGAACCAACTTGTAATTTACTCCACATGTGAATCGTAAATCCATTACGTTCAGCACATGGTTGTGTTATCAGTATTTTTTCGTTGCAGGTTTATTGCCTAAATTAGGGTAGATATAAGAGAAATGTGACGGGTTTAATCTTTAAAATATCTGTAGATAAGAGTTTTTTTTTTTATTAATACCCAGAGCTGGACGCGGTGCTAGAATCACATCTTAAGCAATATAACCTGTTTCGCTTACAATATGTTTAATAAGCGTCTCATAGTGTCTGTATTGTTTGAGACTGGCTCTAATGAGTCTCATGGCAGAAACATGCATTGTTGTTAAAGGAGTAGTTCACTTTCCAAATAAACTTTCATGATAATTTACTCACCCTCATGTCATCCAAGATGTTTATGTATATGTTTAGATTTTTTTTAGAAAATGGCCGATCGTTTCGCAGGATAAGACCTTTATTTATCGTCTGGTATCGTTTAAAGCCCTTTGAAGCTGTACTGAAACTGTAATTTTGACCTTCAACCGTTTGGAGTCCATTGAAGTCCACTATATGGAGAAAAATCCTGGAATGTTTTCGTCAAAAACCTTCATTTCTTTTCGACTAAAGAAACAAATTCCATAAATATCTTGGATGACATGGGGGTGAGCAAATTATCATGAAAATGTATTTTGAAAGTGAACTACTCCTTTAACAGTTAACAAACTTTTAACAGTGATTTTTGATTTAAGCTCCTTTATGTTCCCTAAATTGATCTTTATTCGTAGTTCTTGGAATGCAAAAATATTTCTTAACATAGTTACATTTGGCCTGCAGGTATAGTCGTAATAGTTTCAGAGTTGTTTTATTATAGTTTCTGTTTTTTAACACGTGTTGCATTGATTAAGCTTGACTCTGTAGTCCTCAGAATACCTGTGGAAATCACATTGAAGGAAAGTTTTGTTCTTGGGTCAGGTTTTACGCACCATTTAGCAGCAAGTTTCTTTGGAGACCTGCGGCTTGTGGAATATATGAGGTGGAACCGGAACAGAGACACCATTCCTGGGTTTGGGAGTGCATGGGGTCTGTGTAAATTAAAACTAGCATGGATTGTACATCATAGAACTTTCGGTTCTTGATTCAGATGTGGACTAAAGTCATGTTGATAACAAAGGTTTGTGCATTTAAATATGAACCTATATCTTGTGAGACTGTTCGCGGTTTGTGAAATCAGGTTTATTTATACGAGCGTTTTTACTTGCTAGTTTTCTATAGGCTTACATTTATACATTTACAGCTGAATGTGCCTGTTACATAAACCCATTTGTAGAACCGTTGTCTTAAAACATTTCTCTGCGTAAGCTTACGTCTATGAACCCTGATGAAGTGACATTCAGTGAAATGTCAAGGGGTTGAAAGAACAAAACTCCTCAGAACATCTTGAAAGGTCAGAAAGCTCTGGTCACTTTACAGTCTTCTAGATTTGAACATAAAGCTGTCTTTAAGCAGATTAACCAGCTGAACACTTCGGGATTTGTTTCGATCTTTACATCGTCTAACATGAAGACTTTGGGTCATTGGCATGATGTGGGATGCGTCACCTGCTGTATGATCCGGGAACTTTGAAAACATTCCTAAATTTGTAACATCTTTCTGTATATGTACAACACCTACACACCGTTCTTTCCCTTCCTTTTGAATGTGTCAGCAGGAATGAATGAATAAGACATGACACATGCACTTGGCACGTGTGTGCGGGAAGCTGAAAAAAAATGAGGAAAATCAACTAGACTGGACATTTATTACAGAGAAAATGTTGCTTGCTTATTAAAAACTGTCTTTAGCATTGGTGTCCACTGTCCAGTTTGAATGTACGACAGGAACTTTCTGTGAAATTTTTTTTGTGTGTATCTGATATTCACTAGTTTATAGGCTATACTGAACCTTAAAGGGATGCTTCACCCAAAAATGAAAATTCTGTCATCATTTACTCACCTTCGAGTTGTTCCAAATGTGTATACATTTCTTTGTTCTGGTGAACACAGAGAAAGATATTTGGAAGAATGCTTATAACCAAACACAGACCTCAATAAAAACAATGGTAGTCAAAAGTGACCCAGTTTGCTGTCCTACATTCTTCAAAATGTCTTTTGCGTTCAACAGAACAAAACAAATGATAAAGTAATTTTTCCTACTATGGTAGTCAAAGGGTGTTGAGATCTGTTTGGTTATAAGCATTTTTCCAAAGATCTTTCTCTGTGTTCATCAGAACAAAGAAATATATACACATTGGATCAACTCGAAGATGAGTTAATGATGACAGAATTTTCCTTTTTGGGTGAAGTATCCCTTTAACATCAGCAGTCTCCTCTGGCTTGGTCTTACTGCAATTCCTGACTTGTAAAAACCAAAATTGACATTTAGAAAAGATCAAGTTGCTGGAACCTTGATATGTGCTGATGTGTCATCCTTATGATGTCATCATTTCTGTCTCGGCCCTTTTTGGATGAAGCCGTTTCCATAAGACATGCAGTTAAATGTTTAGTCATTCTTTGTGAAAAAGACAAATGATGTCATGTTGCAAAGGAACGACGTCTTGTGGTGCCATCCCAAAAAGGTAAAAAATCGATCTCACGAACCTTCTCTGGATCGGTTCCACACGATCTGCACAAAGATCTCCAGATTCTGTAGCCATCTTTAAGAATCTTCTGAAAACGCATCTCTTCCATCATCTTACCGATCAGTTCTGACTTCTATCTCTTTTCTACTCTTCAAAAAAAACAAAAACTTCTAACTAAGCTCTGTATGCTGTAGGCTTTATGAAGCCAGTTTTATTGATTGCACTTATGCTTCTTGTTGTACTTACGGTGTCCGAATTGCTTCGATTGTTCACCCCATCTGTAAGTCGCTTTGGATAAAAGCGTCTGCCAAATGACTAAATGTGTAAAAAATGTTGAAACTTGATGGAGTGTTGTTTATTTCACCTTGATTGTGGTTCATTACTGTTTTATTTGATGGTATCATTATGATAGCTGAGATGTGAATAATGGATATTTATGTAATAAATGTCATACAGTTTTAAAGGTTAAAGGTTCAGCATGTTCTAGAATCCAACTTCTGTTGCATTCTTGACTCCCACAACGAACCCAAGAGGAGAAAACAGTCTGTTCTCAATATAAACAAACAAGGATGGGAAAAAAGTGGGGACAAAAAGAGGCAGTCTGGACAAACAACGGACCCTTGAGTTTGCATTTTTGTGTCATTGTTCAGAAACGTTCCTCTGCGGGCTTGTGTGTCGCACAGCTCTTGTTCAAACGGCTTTACACGCAGACATCAGTCTCTTTACATGAAACATTTACAGGACGCTGGGGAATTTACTTTCCTAAACGCCAGTGAAAAACAAAAGGTTGGTGTTGGGATTGAATAAGTGCGTGTGATAACATGGCTCGATGTTGCATCTAGGCCGTTACATAAAATAAAATCACTTATTTAAGCGACCACTGAAGTCATATTACAATTTGCCTGTTTCCAAATAATAAAGATGCTCTTGCATAAGGATGTAACCATAGCAACAGTGGAGTTAATAGATTTAGATTCACAATCACATTAGACATTTGATGGGAAATTTTAGTTTAAGCATTCAGAGCTCTTCTGTTTCATGTCTAAAAGACTCGGATGGTCTCTGGTCATTGCAGATGCAAAGGGAGATCTACAAACACTGGTGTTTACTGTGGGAATATGTCTATTCTCACGCTCTGTCTCACACACACACACACACAGTCATGATCATAGATGTAACACACATAGAATGTGACCACGTGGCTCCCACTGGAATTATATCCGTTTAATCAGAGATAATGAAACAGACTTAAGATCCCGGGTGTATACTTTGTATCTCTGTCTCATACACGAGACGCACAAGTATTTAATTTACTGCCGTTGTTTAATTAAAAACCTTTGGGTGTACTGTGCTGTAGAAAGATTTACCAAGACAGATTCATCTCTCAGTGCAGGCTTTATAAATTGCTTTGCACTTCTGTCGAATGGGAAAAGATGCGTTTCAGCACGGCTCATTAACCACAATCTGTTTGTTGTTTTTATGTGTTTATTATTTAGGACTGGAGTGAAGATCTTGACCGAGAGCATCATGTCCGAATCATTCGACTGCGAGAGCTGTAAAGATTCTCTGTATGGCAAGAAATACATCCAGGTGGATAACGTTCCCCATTGTGTCCCGTGTTACGACCGTCTGTACGGCAACACCTGTCACCAGTGTAAAGAGCTCATCTCACACAGCGCCCGAGTAAGTTCGTGTTTTGAAAATGGTATCATTGTAAAATTGTACAAAAATGTGCACGTGGTGATGGATGCATTACTGTACCGTGGTACCACCACAGTATCTTTTATCATGCCGCTGTTTGTGTAAGATTTATTCTGTGTGTATGGAACATATTTCATGATTATTTCTCGGCGAGGAATTCACAAACAAATCCCACGCGTGTGGTTTACATGTGTCATTTGTCATTGCTGTCGAGTCTCACATCTGATCATTGTCACGCGTAACAGCGCTGAAACTGAGAGCCAATCAAAACAGAACAGGCCAAAGAGAAAAGCGCCGCTCGGCCTCTGACTTATAGATCCATTGGGAGAAGTCCACACTTCTCTCTCTCTCTCTCTCTCTCTCCACCAGTCTGTGAATGTGGTGATGTGTGTTTTTCGCTTATTGTTTGTTTAAAACAGTGGAGCATAAAGAGTCAGCCACAGAGGTCACGTGTGAAGGTTTACAGATTTTTCACAATATTTTATCTGGTTTTTTATATTTTGTGGTCTCATCACGTAATAACATAAAAATGTCATGTTTCATCCTCAGAAAACGTTTTAATGTAAGAAACATGGAAAGTACCGAAAAAATGTGTTACAATAGATATCATTCTAATTTATTCAGTTGTACAGAAATAATATTTGAACCGTGCACATTTATTTAAATTGTGCACATTTGGTACTACACGGTACCGTAACCTTTTTGGTCATATTATCTTTTCATTTATTTATTTTAAAAATGTGTATATTTTTATGTTGTTCCAGTTTTTTTTTTTTATAAATAATTGCAACATGTAAAGGAAGGCAGCTGGATGCAGTTTGTCTAAATGATCAACTATCTTGTTTTTTGCTCTCGACTCTATTTAGAAAAATAAACTACAAAAAAGTACAAAATATGTTTTCCATAAACAGTCGCAGATATCAAAGAATTATAAAGCTGATGAGCTTTGCAGTGGCTCATGTCCCTCTGTTCGTTGACGGAACTGTAAATGAAATAATGATGAAGTGCATTTCTATGGGCTCAAGAATTATAGCAATCTGAAAACAACAGTTTTTACTTGTGCAAAATGTGCCTTTTTTTAAAAGCCCAGGTTTCTGTCCATAGATGTCCATCTTGAGCACGCCCACAAGATCGAAATTTAATAAAAATACCTTTTCTTTACTTCACTAACTGCTGAGTTCTATAAAATGCCATCGTTTCCAAATGAAGCCAAATGTCTTCTTGATACGTGATGTATATCCCGTGTTTGCAGTCATGTGGTGTGTGTGTCTGTCCAGGAGCTGTATTATGAGGACAGGCATTATCATGAACAATGTTTCCTCTGTTCACGCTGTGGATGTTCACTGGCCGATGAATCTTTCACCTGTCAGAACGACGCTCTCGTGTGTAATGCCTGTTACTGCAGTGAGTTTTCCTCCAAATGTGTGGCCTGCAACAAAACTGTGATGCCAGGTACGGTTCACCCCCCCACACACACACACCTAAGCTTACATTGAATGTGGAATTAAAGCGTAACTTTAATTCAATATAATTTAGTTCATTTTTATTTATAAAGCACTTGTTACAATGAAGGTGTATTTTTTCAAAGCAGCTTTAGAGGAGAAAATAAATGCAGAAAGAGGTAGAATACAGCGCAGCGCAATGTTTTAATTGGAATTAAGTAAACCATAAGCTAATTTAAAAAAAGGCAAGTCAACACGAACTAGTGACGAGGAACCAATGGAAGAAATGATGAAGAAAATGGAAGAAATAAAAACTTGTGAGGAACCGGTCGGGCGGGCCAGTTCTCCCCTGACACATTACAGCTGCAGTCAGTGACTTGGATTAGAAGTTACAGAGTAATGTTGATGATAAACAGGAAGAGCTTATTGGTAGTGATTTGGTCAACTTACATTTCATTTCAGAATTATTATTTTTGGGTGAACTGTTGATTGTACCAGATTGGGAACGATTCATCATAAAAATTGTGTCAGGAAATGATGTTTTAACAGTTTCTCACTCAGACAGAAACTGAGTTAATGAGTTTTGATCGGACGTCAGGGTGCGGCAGTGAAGATAAGAGACACATGCTCAGCCCGACGGCCACGATCGCTCGCACGCCTCAGGGCCCGACGCCAGCACACAGGCGTTACATTACCCATAATTACACTCCGTCGCCTGACTCTCTGCAGAAGAAGGAGAGACGCTGAAAGTCGCAGACGGATAAAATTACAAAGTGAAACTGACAGTTCTCTCCTCTCTTGGTTTAAAACCAATCTGCCATCACCGGCTCCCTGAGGGCGAGTTTCACGCCCATCGGTTAAAGCAACGGGTCATAATAAAAAGATCAAATGTACCGTTTTCCCACCAAACCTGTACGGTAAATGTCTAACGTGTGCATTCCAGATGCCTTTTAATGAAATACCAGCCATCCTGCTCTTTCCTTGAGAAACACAACTCCCGCCGCAGGAAGGTTGACATGAGGGGCAGTTTAACCTCAGAAGTGAGCTTGTGCATATTTGTGTAGGCAGACCGCGGCGTGTGTGTGGATTCCTCAGACGCGGTCATAGCTACGTGACAAAGACCGCATCTTGATCTTTTGTAACTGCTGTTACTTATCAGACACGCTCGGCAACCCCCAAACACATATTGTAAAATTCGTGTTTTGCAGGTCGAAGCACATTCGCTGATTTCACCAGACATGAGTCATGTGATTAAGAAAGAGCAATAATGTCACATTCTGTCTTTGAAACAAACTTGTTTGTGAGATCTCGCTTTATTGTGAAATGACTCTTTCTCTCTCAGGCTCAAAGAAGTTGGAGTACGGTGGAAAGCACCTGGCACGAGGAATGTTTTATTTGTTATGGTTGTGAGCAGCCCATCGGCGCTCAGGCCTTCATCCCTGATAAGGGCGATTACTACTGTGTGCCGTGTTACGAGGGACGGTTCGCCCCGCGCTGCGCTCGCTGCAAACAGGTGAGACTAAACAGAAAACCACGCTGCAGGACATCGAAGATAAATGCTACGTAGCAGTGGTTGCCAACCTTTTTTGGGCCAGCGCCCCCTTATCCATTTTCCAGGTCCCTTACCGCCCCCCACAAAAATAATGGGCTAAATGTCTTCATAAAACATGATTTGTTATTATAATAAAATTTTAAACGAATGCCACTGAATTGGAATAATCAGTAATCTCATTAAACGTTTATTTGTGTTGTCTCGTAAAATACCAATAAAATTAAATAAGAAGCATGTCACTGAAAGTCAAAAAACAGATTTGATTGGCCAGTTGGAATATTACCATACTTTCCCAAAGAGCAAAAACCATGTGAAGTCGAACGTTGGAACTTAGTTTCAATACTCTCCTATTCTTTCAATATTCTCTTAAATTATAAATATATATTTTAGATTTTTATAAATAAAAACCTTTTTAGTTTATAGGCCTAAATGTGTGTGCCAGTGTGTGCTTCCATCAGACGTATAACACAAGGTTTGTCATTAATCATTTGTGTTCATAATTGGGCAAATGAAAACAATACAATCTTCTTAGTATATAGGGTTAGTTTTCTATAAAAAAAATGTGAAACAAAAAAAACCATAGTTGTTTTACTTTCTTTATCAGAAAAGAAAACGTCATCACTTCTTAAAGTAAACAGACATAAAACAAATCTGACAATGTTTGACAACATTTGTGACATTTCGATATATTGCACATCCACATAGATTTTTTTCTTAATAAATTTGAATCTAATCTAGTCGAAGTCAAGTCAACTTTATGGATATCCCACTTTTTACCACTTTCATTTCATTCAATCCCTTCTATCTAATCTGACAGAACTGAGAAATATAAAATGAAACAAATGCACAGTCCTTCCCATATTCCTCTTATTATATTGATGTGTCCTCAATATGTTTCGAGTATTTTTATATTTACTGTATGTATTTGACTGGTCTCTGTTTTAGATTTTGGTGCATGGTGGGGTCACATACCGAGATGAGCCGTGGCACAGAGAGTGTTTTCTCTGTACCGGTTGTAAGACGCAGCTCGCCGGTCAACCGTTTACAACACAAGGTGAAGATCCGTACTGTGTGAAGTGCTTCAGTAACCTGTACTCCCAGAAATGTGCCGCATGCAACAAGCCGATCACAGGTTAGTGTGTATGAGAGAGGATTCTGTGACGAGATGACTCAACATCTGCTCACAGCAACACTGTGTTGGATGAGACACTGTTGTCTTGTTTGGTTTGTGTCATGTGTTTGGAGGCTGGCATTGAGTCAATCTCGTTTTGTTTTAGCTTGTGTCGAGTCTTACACCATCAGGCCCATACACAAGGGTCAAGTTTGTCAGAGTGGTTATATGTATATGTCTTTATATTTTCAGTTTAACCTCTAGCATGACAAAAACTGCACATTTGTTTTGCCTTCAAGGGTGTGTACAGGGTTTCCAGTACAAAAACAACCATGTTTAATCCGCTTAAAAAAGAAAAATAGGATGTATGTAGCGCAAAATAAAGTGAAAAGAACGTATGATAAAAACATAAACACACTGTCTCTGTCCGTCAGGTTTTGGAGAAGGGAAGTACATCTCATTTGCCGAGCGTCAGTGGCATCAGCCGTGTTTTAAGTGTTCCTCGTGTTCAGTGTCTCTGGTCGGTGCCGGATTCTTTCCGGACGGAACAAACATTCTCTGTAAAAGCTGCAATGGCAAATAACCCACGGCTCATTTCCACAGATGAACTGTAGCTTTGCGAGCAGACCTTAAATACGAGTTATGCATGCATTTATAAATGACATCATTTATATATGTAATGTTAAACAGAATTTGTAAGATACACTGTTGTATTTTTGGCATATATCACAGGGCAGCATGTGTAAACGAAACTATTCTTTGAAATGCTGTTGTTTTTATAAATGCAGGCGTCTTTTGCATAGTTTAGCTTTGAAATGCCAGTCATTTCCATCGAGTCCAATGTTTGCATATTCTTTAGACCTTAATTTTCCTTCAACTGCAACATTCCTCAACAATGCACGCTGGCCTAGATGTCTCTTGGTATGTGAAGTCGTGTGATCACTGACATATTAAACTATAAAAATGTTGCACTGCATTATACGCTGTTTTGAAAAAGCATAATGCATGTGTTTGTTCTTACATTGTGAATAGATGAATATCAATCATGCTATATTCTGCTTTATAATGATGCTAACATGACTATTTCTGATCTTTGATGTATTTTTGTGTATGAGGCCTTTTTTGTAAAATTATTATATATTTCTTTAAATATGTTGTTTGAAGTAAATACACAAAATCTAGAATTCCTTTCTGTAAAAACAAATGTAATTTAAGTGCGAAGATTCTTCATATTGTTGTAAAATGTTCCTTGAAAATTGCCGCTGTTCCCAAAAATGAAGCTGACATGATATTCATGACAATAAAAAGTCAGTTGTATCTACTTGTTGCAGATTTTAGTTACGCTTATTAAAATCTCATGTGAAAGACTTATTTTTAACTCGCTTTTGCCCCTTTACCAGATCCCACATTTCTGACTGATGTTTTGCCCAAATAAGGACATGCGGTGTTAAAAGATGCTTATGGAACATGTCACTTCCCAAAAACTGATTGATGCCAGAATTGCACAGCAGATTTCTCTCTGCAGGAAATTGAAGTGAAGAGTGCAGGAAATACAGGTAGTGACCTCATCAGCGTTCTGGATTCATCGGATAAATATATGATGAATGACACATGAGATTGTCCACACACCGCCAGTGAAGAGAGAAGAGCGGCCGGAGCTTTCTGATACCTCTCACATTTTCAGGTTTTCCAAGAATGTTGAAATTATGGGATTTAACTCAATTTCCATATCTCGAGTTTAGAGCTGACGGTTTTAGTCAGTGTTCCTCGAGTTCAGATGTGAGAACAAGAACCACAGGTGAAGTTCATCACATTAACTATGGACATGAACATTTGAAAACCAAATGTTTTCCAGCTCTGTCCTAGTGATCAGCATGTTTACAGGCATTAAAAACCTAACACACTTCTTTTTGTTAAATGTCTGACTTGGTGTTCTTTCTTAAAAAAATGCAACTCGTTTTTATATTTAATATGGCATTCTTAAGTATGCTTAAGATATATCTTCAGATACTTTTTGAGTATCTTTTTTGTTTTGAAATCCTCTTATAAACATTATTCTTGTTATTTGTTGAAAAGATTCTCATGATTTTGTCCCTTAGAAGGTATTCACCCTCTTTATAGAAATATGAAAACGTGTTCTCATTTGTCCCACGAGAAACCCTTGCTATCAAAGGGATGATGTGTTTTTGTTTGAATCCTCAGTGGACAGAACATTTATCCCCATGTCTCTGTTAAAACTGTTAGAGCTGATCAGTTTATCCAGTCATATCCTAAATTCAGCAGTACACAAATCTGTGTGAAGATACTTAACAATCAGCAATAATGCTAAATAAGCAGCCATTCCTGAAACATTGTGACACAACCACCACTATTAATATGGCTTTCAGTCAATGGGTTATTTTAGGTCCCCTAAAACTTTTAGGTGTTAGATACACCTCAAATAATGACCTTTGTTAGAAAGATGTGTTATTCTGTAAGCATTGTACCACCAACTAAACAACTACAGCACAGAGGTTTTATTTGTATTTCTGAAAAGCTTAAAATGTATCTCAAAACGAATGTTTGTTGTCAATACTCAAAGCAAATCATTTTATAAGATTGCGTTCCGATTTCTATTCGAAAAAACAGCACCACCTACTGAACATTATTAAAACGGTCTAAATATTCTCAAATTACACTCAAAATTGTGCAAATTTGTACTGTTTTCAGGCACAGTGTATCCGAAGCCCTTTAGTTTAGAACTTTCCTTAGGTTTATATTTGTATAGGTTTTATATTTGTTTTTGGATGGGTTGGCACAGTCGGGTTCGTGGGAATCAGCCCATGAGAAACGTTTGGAGCATTTTAATCTCTGGGTAAAAGGTCTTTCAAGACCCAAACTCAAAGCAAACACAAGCCAGACATGAACATCTGTTCTAAAAAAACATGAAATGTTGAAAAGTTTAGTCACCGAACAAGTCATTGTGTTATTTCACTTTTATTCAAAAACAAGATGGTAAAAAACAACAAAAAAGGACAACGACCAACTTTTTACATTAGCTATACAAATAAAAACAAAACTAAATGGTTTCCAAGAAGAGAATGAAAAGGGTTAAGATCCACTGATACATCATCCATGTGACGTCATAAATAAAAAAAGCCAAGCATTATGTGGTACAGAAACGCTGAAACGTCGCATTTGCAACACACATCATGCAGTAACAGGTGGATCACACAAGGGAGCTTCACTATGAGCACAGAATCGCAGGGAAAGATCCAGAAGTTCTGGACTGGTTCTGAAGATGAATGCCAGGTCCCATCAAGCCGAGTAATCCTACAGAATCAAATACACAACGTGCATTACAGATACACACTATCTGAGAGCAGTTTTCAGTATTTTTCAATGTACTCTCAACAGTCCAGGCCATGCGAAACTCAGTCCAAATCAGGTTTTTGTTGGACTTACCGCTCTTGGTTTCTTGTTCATCTTCATGTCAAATCTGCAAAGAGAAAAAACAAATGAAAAAAACGCTCCATTGTGAACAGATACACTCCATAAACCCGAATCAATCTCCGCATGCACTGACCCCAACCACCCACCCACACCATGAGCATGCAACCTAAAACAAAAGCGAAACAAACAAGCCAAGCGAAAAAAAGAAGAGCAAAAAAAAATCCAAAGGGTCAAGTGGAAGCATGACAGCATTCGTCCATCCAACATGGACGACCCTACAGCTCTAACAGACAGCACACATGGTAATGACACAGAAAGGGACAGAGACAGAGAGTAAAATTCAAACTTACTCAAAGTCATAATCAAACATGCCAGAGGGGCTGAAGGGGGCAGCGTTAAAGAGGAAGAGAGCATCAGAGGTTAGTGCACTACACACATCAATCCCACAATTCCTCAGTGGACTAGTTAGGGTGGAAACACATGGGTTTACATTTTGTGATGGGTTCACAAACTTTGCCCCAAATAACTTTTGCTGAAGTACCCTGGCTAGGGTGTTGGTTAAATATCTGACCCTACCTAGTGATCCCTATGTGATATAAAGTCATGCTAAGCTACATCCAACTGCTTCCAAAGCCAGACAATACTTTTTTCATTTCCACACCTATAAATGGTGAGTGACAAAAGAGAAGACAGACCAGGAAAAACGTCAATCAAAGGGAGCACTACAGCCAGAGGCATAATGTAATATACTGACCATGATTTTGACATCTAAAACTAATTTAGGAATGGTAAAACATTTCTGATGTAGTAGGGCAATGTGTCAGTCTTTGATGGTTCAGTCTTTGATATGTTCACATCATGTGTCAATTAACCGCCCTGGTGACAAACTTCTGACACAGCAAAATTTTGCATTACATCTTTAAAGAGAAAGAACTCAAAGATTAAACACAAACAACCTCAATCAAACATTTCATGATTCGATTCCCACTCAGTTTAGAATGACAGACTGATAAGATGACGATCAAACCCGTTCGGATTCAGACAGGAAGAGGTTGTGGGTTATGATTTTTCTGGAGCCCTGGGACATGCTGGAGATCAGGTACCTGTGTCTGTTCTTGTTTTTGCGTTTCTTGTGGCTGCTGTGATGGCTTCCAGAAGACGACGAAGCGGCTTTCTGGGGTTTAAGGTCCTGCAGGGCTCCGTCCGCTTCCTCTGTGTCCTCCTGGCTGGGTTCGTTCTCCTGGTTCTGGAGATCAGGGGACGTGTCGCTCTCCGTTCCACTGCCTGGCTCACCTACAAGAGTGAAGAAACAGGTTCAACTTCACACTGGTTTGGCAAAACAAAATCCGAAAGCCATTTCTTGCACATACAAAGAACTTACGCTTCTCATTCATGTGATCGGGAATTCCTCCGAGAGCGCAAACAGCCTGTTTGACAATTCACAAAACACAACGCCATTCAAAATCACACAATATCCGAAGCATAAATCATTCTTTTATCACACACAGAATAAACACTGACCGCCACTGACGTTACGGAGGATTTGCTGAAGAGACGTTCGGCTTCCTTGAACTTTCTGTTCCTCCGGTCAGTCTTGCTGTTGGAATTCCTAAAGCAGAGGAAGGTTGTGGTCACATGGCCATCTCTGAGATGTTTACACATGTTCATGAACATCAGGTCAGTTCCTTCCCACTCACTTCTGGTTTGTCAGATATCTGTCCCATCCTCTGATGATGTTCCCATACATCTGAGTGTCCTCCAGGTAACTGCCTTCAAACGCATAGATCTGTCTTTCCAAATTCACCAGAGTCTCCTGTAAACAAACACAGATAAGTCTGTGATTTAATTTCGAGTTTTATTTTGAACATCAATTATGTACGGAACTATTTGTTTGTGTTGTTGTGTGAATCTATTGTACTTTATGTGTGTGTGTGTGCGTGTGTGTGTATCTGAGGGCGCCATAACAAGAGCAGGTTTAGTGCACAGTTAGAAAAATAAAACAGACATACAGCATATTCGTAAGAAGCCATTTTAAAAGTGTTATCACAACTAGTGTAAACCCACACTTTTGGCATTTCAATATAAAAATCAATCATTTATTTAAACGAATGTTTCTGCAGCGGGTTTTCTCTCGTGCTAGCATGCTAACGCTGCTACGGCTACCTCAGTCGATTTAAGCCTCTTTTAACAAAACGCTGTGGTCATTTTTAGACTTTTGGGATACTTAAGAAAGAACAAATTTACCGCAAGCTCTTGTTTTCTCTTCACCAGCTCAGCGAGCTCACGACGGGTATCAGGAATCTGCGGCGGAGTCGCTTTAGCGTGCACCGCCATGATTGAACCGAACTGCTCAATGACCGAGAAGAGACCAAGCGGATCAATGGACTGCAATACTGAACACGACCTCCGCTGCGATAGGGGGCGCTCACGTCCGTCTCACTTGCGTTATACCGCTAACAAGAGTCAAACCTAGATACATAACACATTTTGTTAGTAAGTACAGAACATTAACGATATTCTGCGCATTACAAAAGTTTCTGTCGATGTCAAATAAGCCATTTACAGAGAGTATGCCGCACCTCCTATTTTCCTAAATGACACATTTGCGCGCAAATCCGCCTTGTTTTATGTTCTGCTGCGTTCGTGGCCGTTCTAAGCAAAGTTGAATTTCTGTAGCTCGACAACAACATGGCGCTTGTGTCCCGCTCGAGATCTCGCTCATTCTCGTGATTCCTCCCGCGTTTTGTCAGAGTCAAACTTTATTGGCAAGGTGGTAAACATTCACAGAATTCTGCGAATTGATTATCTCTGATCATAAATATAAAACAAAAGAGTCAACTTTGGGGTTGTTTCAATGTTAAGGATGTTTGTATCCTGTTTATAGAAATGCAGTCATTGGCCACTGGGTGGCGACACAACACCGTTTGAAAACTCAAGTTCTTTTCCACGTTTAATTTGAACTTTAACAAAAGTTAAAATTAAAGTCTCTATTGTGATAAAACGTTCAAATAGGTATAAAGGCGAATGAAAAAGTAACGATTCATTTATTTTTATAGTAACAACCTAAATTTACTTAAAAATCAACTGTGTTTAGAAACGGAATTGCATGACCAATAGTTCTTTTGTTGAGCTTTTTTGTTTTGTTTGTTTGTTTTAGTTTTGTAACTCGTTTGATTTATTAATGTAATGAGTTTAATGGAATTTCTCTAAATCCACGTTTGTCAACAGCGTTGCGTTTACACGTTGTCAAGACAACACAGAGCAACACCTGCAAGCCAAACTTTTTAGTTCATCTGAACAACATGAAAACTGCAGCACAAGTATTTCTTTCTTTCTCTTTTTATTATTTTTGTTGAAGAGTAGAGTTTATATATTCATAATTTCGATCTCATAGAAAATTACATGAAAAACGAAGGATGGGTAAATTACACAAAGGATGGAATCAAAGTGAGTGTTTACTGCCTTCGGTGTCCGTATATCTAAAATCAGAGTTGATTCGGTTTCTATTCAAACTCATTTCTTTGTTGTGTAAAGGTGAAGGATGTGCCTCCTCCATTCCTACAAAGTATCGAACCGTCGTCATCAATAACGAAGAGATGAAAGGATTTACCTCCCAGTCAAAGAGGTTTCAGGAGCACACAGTCAGTTTGTAAACTGATAATGCCAAACTTCATTTATGGCTCAGTATATTTTCCATTAAAATAATCTCTAGATAGACAGAGAATCTAATCTCTGATTCTCTCTCAGAGCGAGAACCCAGGACCCGGCTCATATATCTCACACACAACCACAGAGACCTGCAGTCCTTCATTTTCTAAAAGAGGAACAGGCAGCTTTGCTTCAAAGGTGAAATCATGAAAAGACAATTCAGTATAAAATAAACACCTGGACAAAAAAACTTCACATGCTATTATTTCTGTATTCACAGGCTTGAATACAATATCTAAGAGCTCAGAATGATCGGTTTCGCTTACGTTCATGTCAATTCGAGATGTTTCTGTGTTTAGGCTGGTCGTGTTCCCCGTAACGTTCGGAGAGGAAACCCAGGGCCTGATGCTTATAACCTGCAGACGTCTCTACTCCACCAGCACGTCTTCAACAGAGGAGAATCCAGAACATTTCGCCTTCCAATCGCAGTGAAGAGAGAGACACCAAAAATCCAAAACCCTGCACCCAATCAATATCATGTATGTTTCATTGTTATCATTTAGAAACGTCTTTAATTCACGTTTGTGTAATGTTGAGGCACCTGAAAATATTATTCCACACAAATGAGTATTATTTTACTTATTCATTTTGTGTATTTTCTTGAAATGATTCATGTTTTGTGTCGTCAGGTGTCTTACAGCGTTGTGGACAGAGATTCAACAGTTTCAGCTCGATGTGCGTTTCTCTCTAAAACCAAACGAAGCGCGAGTTTTTTAGACAACTGTAAAGGACCCTCGCCCTGTGAGTTAAAGACCCCTTGTCAATGTTCAACAAACATTATCAACATGGCAGTAATAGTGCCTTTTAAACACATCATACATTACGTTTCAAAACAAAAACATTGACGTGTATCATATCATATTAAGTGCTGAGTGGGAATGTTTCTCTGCAGTTTTGCATAATTACAGATGCTGGAGAGATTATGGGTTGAGTTGTATTTTTAACTCTGCAGAGAAATGAGTTGTACATTAAAAGTCTTGGAAAAATATATGATTATGCCATTCTTTTCACCAACCATAAATTATAATGGCATTAATTATATATATTTACTATTTCTTCATATTTATTTCGTTGCATGTGCCAAGCAAATTCCAGCAGCTTTTCTTTGTGTCTTGTTTTGAAGGCCACTATCAAGTGAATGAGGTTTTGGTCCAGCAGTCTCCTAAAGTTACTTGTTTTAAATCCACCGCCGCCCGAGTCCAGCCACCAGTGAGAAATGACAACCCGGGCCCTGGGACCTACAGCCCCTATCAAACCCCAGAACCGGTGAAGAGAACCATTCTACCGTACGTCCTGTCGACATTTCAAATAAAGCTTTTGGAGCCTGATAGCTGGTACATTCATTGCATATTTGAGTATTTTTTGTAGTGATGCTTTAAAGGAACAGTTTACCCTCAAACGAAAATTCTGTCATCATTTACTCACCCTCAAGTTGTTACAAAACTGTATAATAATCTTTATTATACCCAGAAACCAACATTTTAGTCTAAAACAAACTGTGAAGTAAAATTGAGAGCTGTGTTTTTAATATTCAAAGAACATGGAGAAATGTTTAGATTTATTTTACAGGGAAAATCCTCTTTCATTCATTTTTATTAATCATATATGATGATCAAAGTATTATTCATGCAGAAGGAGATATTATTTGGGGTTATCAGCACCGCCTCTGATTCCTGCTAAAGATCCGCCCCTCCCCGGCCCGGGACACTATGACATCATAAAGTACAGCGGTCCAGTCAAACAGCCCGTGTCCAGCGCCGCCTTCCTGTCTGGGACACACAGGGGGATACAGGAGAGCACAGAACAACAAATACCTGGACCAGGTAACATGCCTCAACACCAATAGTTATCACATGACTGTAGACGTTTTGTTTTTGACATGATGTTATTACACATAATGGTCTATGAACTGTACATTTCTGCCTCCCAGGTTACTATGAACCCAAGGTCCTTTCAAAGATGTCGTTCTTGTACAATCCGGAAAGAAACTGGATACCGACTTAAAGTGAGAGAAGTTTTAGTAAGCCAAATAAAAAATACCACATTATAATTGGATTACAGTGTGTAGTTTGTTTTAGTGCTTTTACATTTACTATTGTTAAACAAATATGTGACTCTGTATCACTAAACCAGTCTTAAGTAGCACGAGAACATTTGTAATAATAGCCCAAAATACATGGTATGGGTCAAAATTAGAGATTTTTCTTTTATGCTGAAAATCATTAGGATATTAAGTTAAGATCATATTCCATGAAGATATTTTGTAAATTTCCAAACGTAAATAAATTAAAGCAGATTCCAGAGTTTTTAAGTTATATCTCGGACAAATATTTTCCTATCCTAGCAATATGTAACCATATATCAATGGAAAGCTTGTTTATTAATAATAATTCATATATAATTAATAAGTAATAATACAATTTTTGAATGACCCTTACGACTGGTTTTGTTGTCCAGGGTCACATATGACAGTATCACACAAAGTCCTTCACTCGGGGCTTGAATAAGTGGCCCATCTAAAAGCAAAGCACGTCCAGTTGCTTTTGATGAACTCTTCCAGCCTTTCTGCCTTGATCTGTATGAACAAATGAAAGTCTGTCATACAGAAGAGCTTTTTTTATATTCTGAGTCACGTCTGAACAGCTGAAGGCCAGATCATACACAGCTGAGCGCCAAACCCTGGATTCCTCGATAACTGATCTCAGACCGGCTGTATTCAACGTTACATTGACAATGTAGATGTTAATGATGTGTTTCAGCTGATCCGGGGTCAGTGGCGTCTCACAGAGTAAAGAACAGCTGTTGGTGAACTGAAGGAGGGTGTGGAGATGTTTGGATCATTTAAACAATGTGAAAGCATCCATGCGGGAATTTTTCCACTGATTTGTAAATGTCCTCAGTAACTTCTGTAAATGACATCTGAATAAATTGATCCATTAGGAGTTTATTGGTAATTTAATGCCAACTAAAGCGGAAGTCAAACATTTAAATGAATCAACATTCCATGTTTATATTGCTTACAAATGTCTTTAATTAAACAATCAGTTTTATTTTTTTTTAAATTTTTAATGAAACAATGTTTTAAAGAAGAAATTAAACATCAATTAACTTGTAAGTCACAGATGTCAAAAAACCTGTGAAATTGATTTGCTGCATCTGGGTTACTGTGTGTTATTAATTTTGAGCGGTTGTTATCTGCAAATGAACCGGCAAATGTTGCGACTGGCCAATCAGAATCAAACATTCCACCGAGCCGTGTAATAATAGTTGCTAAGATGTTGTAAACGGGCTTTTAATGCATTATTAAGTCGTTGCTAGGCTGTAAGAGATGATGACGCACCTTCAGATATTTTGCACTTTCGATAAGGTTTAAATCTGTCCTGAAGCTCTATAAACGTTCTGTAAATGTATCTATGCGCTATATAGACCACTTTGCAAGATGTAAACACTGGTCCAGAAGCACTTCCAGCTTACGTTTTTATTTATTTGTTGTTAGTAATTTTTGATCTTACATTAAATCACAAATGTTAACATTTTAAATCGGTTATAAAGATTCTGTTGGTTGTATTTTGTTTAAATGTTTCTGTAACTGAAACAGGAAGTTCTTCTGGATTGAACCAGACTTGTTTATGTATCCGAAGAGGTCTATAGAGTATTGGCCAACAGTGATGTCTGAAGGGCATATTCGTACAATATTTTCTTTGAATGCCTTCTCGGGTTAGATTAAACCATTAAAATATAAATTGTGTTGTACAAAAAAGCACTAAACTTTTATTGTATTTATTATTTAACGTTTTAGCATATCGAGAATTAAATCAGTATAAATAAGAAGAAAGTTCAGGAAATCAAGAAAATATTGAATACAGTTTGAACACTTTTGTAGATTCTTGATTTTGTAATACAGTCATTCTTGTGGGTCTTGACTCATCAAGTTTTGCTCATGTTTCGTCATTTGACCTTCACTTTTCACTCCAGGTACACCTAAACGACACGTATACACACTTTTAACAATGTATTCGAATGAAGAAAACTTTGTTAAACTTTGAAGTTTTACACTTTTGACCACTACTGTATCTTCTAAAAGTAGGCTAAATGTCTACAGAAGTAGAAACTTCAGCCTTGTATTTGCTTTTTTATCCTCCAATTTTCAGTATGTGTGGTCAGTTAAATGATGTGCAGTGGATGAAATATTCAAAATAGATTGGTGAAATAAGAGACCAGTTCTGCACAATGTGTGGTGCCTGTTGGTGAGATGTCAAACCCTGCAGCTGTTCTGACCGTCAGCAGCTGTGGATGAATTCAAATGCTGACATCATCATTGTCTGATACTCATTTATTGGGTTTTTCAGTAAGTCAATGCTCTAACATGAAATGCCTTGGTGTTTTGAAGGAGATGCCAACAGCTTTGTCAGATCAGACAAGATCTCTTAGACTCAGACTATAAGAATTTGTCCCAAAGCGTTAAGACACTCTAGTCAACTAAATACTCCATTTATGTGGCCCAACCTGACCGTATTCTCACCTTCGTGGTCTCAACAAAGGCCATCTGTGTTGATCTCTACAGCAGCGAGACACAACTGAGGTGACTTTAGGTGGAATGCGCAATAACTGCGACAATGTGCTCGACGGGCATCCTCAAGGTTCTCTGCTGTGAAGATCTCTGTTGTTTAACACGTGACGGATTGGATCTATCTCCAAATTCCCACTAGCAGCAGTCTGCGAAAACTCTCCGCCTGACTGCACTGCATGTGCTTTGTTGTTTTTTGTGTCTGAAAAAAACTTTGGATTAATTATGTGAATGGATCTACCGTAGTTCTGGTGTTGTTGGCAGGGTAACTGTGTATGTATACAGAACCAGATGGCTCATTTGCTTCATGCTGCTTTAATGGCCTGATATCAACTCCTAACCGCTCCTGTTAAAGTATTAAATAAGGCCAGACTCCATTTTACCATCCGTCTGCTAAGTAAATGTAAAAAACAAATAAAATCAGATTATGATTTGTATAAAGCGATATCTGAGGCTCAAAATAAGGATAAATATATAATAATCATATACAAATAATTGTTAGTTTTGAAATGTTAGTCTACTTATTGTTTACTTTATTAAATAAATAATAAGATGCATACATACAAAACATAAAAATACTTAAAAGGGAAAGTTCATCTGAAAATGGAAAATTCTTTTATCATTTATTCACCCTCAGGCCTTTCCAAACCTGTGTGACTTTCTTTCATCTGAAGAACACAAAAGAAGATATTTTGAAGAATGTTGGGAACCAAACAACATTGGACCCCATTGACATCCATTGTGTGGGCCCAAAACCAACAAAATGTTTCTCAAAATATCTTCTTTATGAAAGTCATAGAGATTTTGATTGACATTAGGCGTGACATGAGTTGGCATACCCTTTTATACAAACTAACTCGACGGTGCCTTCTACCTTTCTCTTTTTTTTCTGTACGGTGTTCTCTGGGGCTCAAACCCTTGACCTATGCATTTCAAGTTAATTTGTCATATGTACAGATGTCAGTAACCGAAACGGTATGGACCGTCTACAGCAATAGTAAAAAAATAAAATAAAACGAAAAAAAGAGAGACATGAACACAGTCAAAGATAAGAGAGAAGGGAAGAATTGAAAAAATAAATCCCATAATACTCCAAGAATTCAGCCACAAAAATATAAGTATTTCATTGTATTTTTACAAATACTTTGAATAAAGAAAGCACACTGCATTTCCATGGACTCCAGGTTGGTCTTTATTAGAAGATTTCTAAGTAGTTTTCCATTTGAACACAGTTGAAGACGTGTGGTGTTGCTCATAGCTCAAGTCCATCCCTCTGCCGCAGATACAGCGCTAAGAGGAAAAGAGGGGGACTTATGGTAATAAAAACATTCAAAAATGTGTTCCTTTACACAACCTGAATGTCTAAAGTGTGTTTGCACGTTAGAACTAAAAAGTGTTGTGTTATTATTAAACGGAAAACAATAGATTCTATGTCAAGGCGATAGTTTAACACAATCGCTATGCGTTGGTTCCCCCCGCTCGTTGAAATGGTACAGTCCATCGGCTAGTCAGGGACCGTCCCGCAAAGAGCGACTGTATTCCGAAAGCGGTCCGTCTGCTGCAGGCAGGGTCTCGGATCTGAGCCCCTCTTTTTCCTTTTTTCCCCGTTTCCACTTTCCCCACGTTTGCTGATGTCGCACATTTCCTTGGGAATAGACAAGCGTCCGTCAAATAAAATCTTTTCCCTCAACTCAGCTGGGTGTTTGTGATCAGATTTAAAGGGCCACCCCATTGGGGTGTGTTTGAATCGTCGGAAGATCTTGGAGTTCCTCGTTTTTCGGACCCTGCGATGGAATGACGGACTGCAAAACATGAACAAAATGGAGAACAGGGCTCTGGAGAACTGTTTTGAAGAAAAACTGACGCTGTCAGAAAAAGGTACGTCAAATGAAACGATTTATTGCGCTCGACGCCTCCGCGAATGTGTGGAAAGCCCCTTGGTTAAAACGCACGGGTGGTCCAAGGGCGCCTATCGTGCCTTCGATATGTCACGTCACTACCATGTAGTATATCCAGATGTATAAAAACGACCAGCACTAGTTTGTGGGTTTTCAGAATAGCTTTGTTCTATTGTTAATTTATTTTTTGTTGTTTTAATAAATATGACCGTATTGGTGCTTGTGGTTGTGTTTGGGCCACCTGTCATTAATGCGCGTGAGAAAACAATAAGCAGAGGCCCGTTGCGCATGACCTGGATAACGGTTTTCACGTTTCTGGACAGAGCAAATTTTGGGAATAAATAGTCAGATGTCTTCCTCGTTGATTATAAGTTTTGGATGTATGCATCGTCTTGTTTATTTGTGAAACGACATCGGTGCGTGTGTTTATGTAATTAGGATCCAAGCGCAGCACCGGTATGCGCAAAAGACGTCCATGCGCAGGTCTAATAACCTGTTAAACATCCATCACAAAACGACCTGTTCAGCACCAAATAAAAGCTTAAATGACTCTCATTTTTGCAGTTATCAACTAGGCTGGAATTCATCAATGTGTGCATTTTTTGGTCAAGGATGGTTGCGTATGTCAAAAAAACATTTCCTATAGGCATGCATGTAACTATGAAGTAAATTCGAATTAATATCAGATCATTTTTAATTCATTTCGATTTTCAAGGTGATGGTGTAGTTTTATGGTTAAATCCATAGGTTTGTTTTGTGAGCTACATCATTTTGTCCTTGAACAAGATGTCTAGCCATCTCCAGAGAGAGTGTCGATGTGTTGTGTTGTTTCAGAGTATCTGATATATATATATGTATCCTGATTTATTTTTCCCTTTTTACTGGATTAAGCTTATGGAATGGCCAGGGGTATGCTTCTTTCCAGGCCTATGTACACAAATGCATGCAGTAGATCATGTATCGTCCAGCAACTCTCGCAAGATATTCTGACAGCATTCCTAGTCTAATGAATTTCTAACCCATTTTTAATTCTGGTTAACTCTCGGAGGCTCGAAACTGTAGAAACAGTGAGAAGAGAATGTATCTCAGGAGCATAACACATTCCTGTGTGATGACTGTGTACAGAGACATCCTTCTGCACGGCTCTGTCTCTCTTACAGTCTGAGATCTTTAAGTCAAAGTCAAGTCAAAGTCTGCTTTATTGTCAATTCTGCCACATGTACATAGAGAGGATTGAAATTGCGTTACTCTCAGACCCATACAAATAACACTAATACAGAATAAATACTGTATATATAAAAAAGATACAGATAAATATAGATTACTATATATATGTAAAAACATATGTATTATAATATATATTATTATTATTTGTAATAATAACTTTAAACATAGTCGTGGAGACATTGTCTTGTATCCTGAGGCTCAGAGAGAGAGAGAGAGCGAGATAGCATCCTCTGTGCGGCAACATTGATCGCTTTGTAGTGAATGTTTTGGCACCAGGACTCTCCAAGACTGAACTTGTTCAAAGGGACAGTGTTTCCCCCATCCCAGATGAGACAACACTGCTCGCTCTACAAAGACTATCAGATTTTCTGTATTCTGTGCTGCCATCTAAAGAACTTATTTTAGCCTGTTTGCTGCATTGGTGTTAACAAACTAAATCATTGATTTGAATAATTCTTACTGAAATTATGCAATAATAGATCATATATTCATAAGTATCATCTATATATCTATAACCATATTGTACAGAGTAAAGGAAATCATAAGTAAGCGTTTTGTTGTCTGTGGGCTACAAAACGATTAAATATTCTTGACTTTTTTCCGAGACGTCTTGAAGGGTTGGAAACTTTAATATCTGGCCAGAATGACCAGCTCAGCAGATTACGAAGTATTCTTGCGTCAGGTTTGCTAACAATAATTTTACCCAACAGACAGCAGATGCTATAAAAAAACATGTTTCTATCTGCCTGCAATAAAACTCCTTCTCTTACATATGTAATTGTGTCTTAATAATTTAAATCCTACGTTCTCTCGTCATAACCAGCCTTCCCCTTCTAAACATAGATCCTAGAAACATTATTTTTTACTTCTGCTTTCAATGGAAAATATGAGCGATTTGTGGCATGTGTCACACAGTTGTGGCTTTAGTTTGGTGTTGCAAGCATCGGGGTCGTCGACGTCGTTCACAAGTAATGGTGACTGTTTTTACAGAATGTCATTGGATTCGAGTAGATCCAGTAATGAGATTGGATGACTTTTGGAGATCTTTGGCAGTTTGAGAGGTTAACGGGAGGGAGGCAGGAGGAACTCTGAAAATAGAAGCAGCTGTGAGGAAGGATTTTATCTGAATGTAAGATGTTTGTTTCCAGGGGCAGAAATCAGATGATGATGTGGGTGGAAGAGGAACAAAATGAGAGAAAAGACGAGATGTGAGAGCGCTGAAGTTGCCGGATTTGTGATTAAGGATCGACGCTTAAGCATGAGTTAATTATAATGTTCATATCAAACATGTTTACGTTTGTTTTATTTTCTGAGTCAATCTTTGCAGCTTGATTTAAAGTGACTTACAATAGTTGAAATATTGTATACAATTGCATTTTTTTACTTATATTTTTCCATTTTAAGGCACCTCAATAATTTAAGTTTTTGGTTTGACATTGTAGATCCTTCAGGTCTGAGTATTGCTTTCTTGATTCTTGATGAGATTACACAAGTAAATTGCCTTTTGTAACACAATGTTTCATAAAGAAGCAGCAATTCACAGAGGGAATACAGAGATTTTCTCAGACACTGTCCTTAGAAGACACTTCTCTTTTATTTTTTAAGTTAAGTAAAGCTAACCTTTATTCTTAAGTTAAGTATAGCACCTTTTTAACGTAAATCAATATTAATAATTTATATTAGCATAACAAAGGTTATGGCTATGATTTCTAGAGAACACACTTACTGATAAAACCTTGTATGCAACCAAAAGCATCTGCCAAATGTATAAATGTTAAATTTAGTTAAATAGCCAGCCAAAGAGATTCTAAGATATTTTTTTAGAGATGTCAGGCTGATCAGTGAATTAGATTAGAAAGTAAGACCATCATTATATTAGCAATCTTGCTTTAGGAAATAACCGCATGTAACCGGTCCTGCTCGCCCCGCTCTGTGCGGGCCTTGAACCGGCGTTGATCCGGATGGGAGACAGGCGCTCTAACAAGGAGGATAAAGTCCGCAGCCTCTCGCATCTGTTGCTATAGTGTCAGGGAGTGAGGCTTTACTCTCACGGCTCTCTCTCGTTGGCCTCTTTACACTCACCCCCCTAAACCTCACTCCCATCCGGGTCACGGCACCAATGTAACCGGTCCTACTCGCCCCCCTCTGCCTCGAATCGGCGTCTCTGTTGGTCGGGGAGTGAGGTTTCCTCACGCAGCTGTCTCTCGCTGGCCTCCTTTACACATAGGAAGTGGGGAAATGCTGGATCCAAGGACACCTGGATGTCAAAATGACCTTCCTTCCTCTCTCAGATACTAATAATATCAGACGTATCACTAACCTTTAAACAACCTCAAACAGGAGTATACATGTGGTGTAGTCACTTTAACATGCAGGGAACCTGTACACTCTTAAAAAAGGTGCTTCAAAAGGTTCTACGATGACAGAGGAGAACCTTTTGGTTCCATGAAGAACCTTTAACATATACATAACATACATAACAATATAATTATAATTTATAATCCATCCATCCATCCATTTTCTACCGCTTGTCCGAACTACCTCGGGTCACGGGGAGCCTGCGCCTATCTCAGGAGTTATAATTTATAATAATTATTAAAAAGTAAGAAAGAGATGGTTCTTTAAGGAACCTTTGACTGAATGGTTCTTTGTGGAACCAAACATTTTAAGCATCTTTTTTTTTGAGAGTCTTTTTATTATTTATCTATTTTTAAGATCTCAAGATCTTTCCAGAATCTCAAAATGAATGAATGATGTCTGCTTCTAAATCGTTTCTTTCTAAGCAGTGGCATCAATTCACCTAAAGCCAAGGAATGACAGACTCTCGTGAGGTCCTCCAGTCTAACGACTGCCTCGACGTGACGGTCTCACATATATTTATTCATCCCTGACCCTATCATACATGCTGCTACTGCAGCAGCCATCCTCATATATAATAAAGCACGCTTGATCTGTTGATGAAAACATGATATAGTTTCAAAACAAATGGAAGCAGATCTGATATGTGATGTGAAAATGTTGAGAAGTGAGTTAGGCGGATTCGAACCTGCTTCGCGCCACAGTAAAAATAATAAATAATGCAATAAAATATTACTGCCGAGGTATGGCAGCCGCCAGCCCCTGCCATACCCAAATGACGCCCCTGTTTCTAAGATCACAATGTGAACCCTAAAGTTATAGTATTTTCATCCAAATTTATAGTACTGCTTATTCTTTAATAATGAAGCGTGTCATCTGCAGAATCCAGTTTTTGTTTCAGTGTCTTTAGTGTTAACCAAGCAGAATTCGGTCGCGTCTTCCCCGTGCACACGGTTGCACAATGACTGGATCGGCAGAAGACAGTGAAAATCTCAGTCTTACGTAAGCGGGGTGTGGGAATTCTTTTTGTGTTGGGACATGAACAAAACAGGATCTCCTCAAGGCCTGAAGATTTGAAATAGGCCGGAACGATGATGTGTTTACCAACATGATCTGAAAACGAGGTCAAACTATGAATAATTTCTACATTATGCATTGTTTGTGTAGTGCCAGAATGCTTTTTAATGATTGGTTAAATATGCTAATTTATGCAGATTTGTCTATTGTAATAGAGAGTTTTACACACTAGCAACAGTCTTATTATTCCAGTCAAGTAGGGAACCTTCTGAAGTCTCTTCTGTGATATAAATCACAGCGGTCTACAGTCTGTGTTTATTTTTTGCCGCTTTGTTTAAAGGTGGTCTTGTGGTCACGGGAAGGAAGTGGGATCGCTGCGGTGTGGTTCGTGAGACTCCAGTGTGCTAGGACAGCACACAAAAGAATATGGACTTTCTTCTACTTATAGTACTTGTACTTCTTTAGAAAAGGATTACGTTAAAGGGATAGTTTATCTTTTTTATGATAGGTTCTGTCATGATTTATTCACCCTCACGTGGTTCTAAACACATATGATTCATTCTTCAGTGCAACACAAAAGAAGATATTTTGAGGAATGTTATGTTTTGTTGTTCTCACAACGGAAGGCAACAGGGTTCAATGTTGTTTGGTTATAAACAGTCTATTTTCTAAAATATCTCTAAAATATCTAAGTTCTGCAGAAGAAAGAAAGTCACACAAGTTTGAAATGACATGAGGATGATTAAATGACGAAAGAATTTTAATTTTTTAATGAACTATCCCTTTTGTTTTGACAGGGGCGAAACCGACTAGTTATATTACAAACTTATGATTTCTTTTGTGTCCAAGATCATTTCATAGCTTTGAGGAAAGAAACTAAGCATTCATTTTAAAACCGAAAGACAATTTTTGTCCAGAATGCTGTTTTTTTTGTCATTTTTTGTCCAGTTGTTTTGTTTATTCTTTATGAGTATTTTGTGCACATTGAGGAATGTGTGTTAGTTTCAGATGTTGTTTAGTGTATCATGATGTTTAAAGTCTTAATTGATTTAACAACAGCTGTAGTCAGCAATGTCATTTTGACAAGAGACGTGCGTGTGTGTCAGAAAGCGAAAACAGGTTGGTAACATGTGTTTGTGTGTGTATCTGTTGAATGCTTCAGTGTGGTCACAGGACTGGACGGCTAATATTAGAGTCACAGCTGCGCAGTGGGTTTGGACCCCACAAACCCTGTGCTCAACATTATTACTGCCCCAGACTTCACTAAAACATTACTGTTGTTCCAACTTCCAAATTTATATATTTTAATTATTTATTCATATTGTGGATAAATATCCTGGTCACTTCGAACTTTCAGCAGTGGTAATATAATCTAAAACATTTCTCACATCTGTTCTACAAATATAAATGCTATGGGAAATTTGTGCATGTGTCGTGATCTCTGAAGGCGTGTCCTGTTGGGAATTCTGATGTTGGCCGACTCTTAAATTCTTTCCCTGACACGAGCATCACATCTGCTTTCATTTGTGATTGTTGTCTTCAAATAAATCATCTGTCACCAGCATTGGTTCACGTGTGGCAGGTCACCTTCCCCTAGTGAAACGGCGCAGCTTTCTGTTAGGGATGATCAGGTTTGTTTTAAAACGCGAGTCATGGCGGCTCGGGTAGGTGGCGTTATTTCCTCTTGCCTTTTGGCTTTGAAGTGACTCAGTCGAGGGCATAACACATCCTTCCTCAATGAAGGAATGACCTCAGTATCAAGTGACTCCTAATGGAAGGAACATGCAAGGAAGTCTGGGAATAATAAGGGCATTTCCTCTTAAATATAGAGCTGTGCTTTCTGTTTGGCTGCGTTTAGACGAAATGTAAACCTGCCATTAAAAAAAAGGATTTATTGAGCAAGTGCAAACTGACGTGTTCTTGGCTGTCTTAATTGTATTTTTTAAGGTTTACATTTTAAGTACCAATGTTTACATTAGTCCCTTCAACTTCATATTTTTAAATTTGGCAAATGGTGAGTTGCTGGAACTTATAAAAATAAGTTGCGTTCGCTCTTCAAAATAATTGTGCTTCAAAATGCCATATAAGAACCTTTTTTGTCTAAATTTATTTGTGGTGAAAAAAGGTTCTTCAGATTATAAAAAGGTCAGAAAGAGACTGAACGGTGAACCAAAAAATGGTTCTTCAATGGCATTGCTGTGAATTTTATTGTGAATTTTTGTTCTTTTTAAAGGGTTGAGTTCAAAACTACATGTTTAAAATGACATGGTTTTACAAGTAATGTAAATGTATATATATATATATATATATATCCTCCTTATATTTTTCCAATTCACATTGGCCAGCATCTAATAGTGATTCATAATTTGAGCTCTCGGGTCAGACTTTGTGAGAAATATCAGTTTGGTGTTCTTTGACTCATATACATACATTTAGATAGTAAAGGCAGATTTTATGCACATTTGATAAAGATAATATCCCTTGTTGAAAGTGATCTCAGGTCAGAGACTTTTGCATGTTTGCTTTGTTATCCATCACCATTAGTGCTGTGAAATTCTAATATCCTACACTAAACATCATTGTGCCGTAAATGAGTTAAAACATTTATTACTGCCGATTAGATCCAGACAATTGATCCGTCGCACAACAAACCAGCATGAAGCGTTGTCATCTCGATAGGAGACCAATTACAGAAGTAATGGTGTGATATTACGCTTACAGACAGAGTTCTGCTTTAAATGCTGCTTTGTTAAGTCTGGTATAAGAGGGTAACCGTCAAACCACATATACGGCAATCTCACAGCCATCAAGATATATAGCTATAGGTTGTGTTTTTACAGACTTTCCCTTTGTGACTTCATTCAGTAGCAGAGCTGAAGAAGCCTGTTGAAATATTCAAGATGTTTGAATGATTCAAGCGTTCCTCTGGTGTTCTGTGTTTCAGGATCTGAGTGTGTGTGTGTCTGCATGTGTGTGTAACCCGCTTCATCTGGCCTGCTGACCACGGTCAATCCAGCAGATACTGCAGAAGAACCAACCCTATCCTACAGGAATTCATAACTATTTCACGCGGTGGCTTATTCGTATGAATTCCTACGTTGTGAATCATACAAAAACAAGCAATTACTAGAGAAAAACAATACTGACGCCCCACCCCTGACCCCGTCCCAAACCCTAACGTCACTGGAGCGAAAGCAAATCGTACGATAATGTACGAACGAGATCGTATTGCCCAAATTAGCCACTTGGTAAAATTGTTAGGTTTTGCCATGAGATTGTGTTGAAAGAACCCGAGAGAAACAGCTTTTCAATGTTAGGGCTCTCGATCTCCAATGCTGTTTCTATTACACAAACAATGAAAAAAAACAATGATTTTACAAATTAAATAGTTTAGAAGATGTCTCGTCTCATGCAGAAGCTCTGTCAAGACTGCAGGACAGGTAGAAACGAGTGTTATGGTTTGTAGCACTGATGTACTGCAGAGTTTTTAGGCATCACGCAGGCTTCAGCTTTATCAGATGTACACACTTTCTGTTCTATCTGTATTTAAGATAGAGATCTGTGCTCTGTGGAACTGGGTCGTTCTTAGGACACGGGGCCATGTCTGCCCTAAAAAAAGCCCCCATTGACTTTCCATAGTAGCAATAAAGTACATTTTGAAGCGGACTACTCCTTTAAATATATTAAATAATGTGACTGTTTCAGTAGATATCATGAGGATAGAAATAGGCCACAAATGCCAGTTTTCTAAAAATGTTCCCGTGCAGCTGCCCTGTAGAGTTCACAGTGCGGTAGCAAAACACTTAGTATTGAATTTGAGCATTAATTTATAAGTAGAAATATGTTTTTCTGTCCTTGTTTAGCTGTGGGTGTCCTCTCTGTCATAGACGTGTCTGGCAGAATACAAGCGTCCTGTGCTCATGTTGTGCTCTGTTACCATCCACACACACAGAGGAGGACATACCGCACATGCCCGAGGTCCGAATGACCCAATTCCACCGAGCCATGTGCTCTTCTCTCTTCTGTACACACACATACAGACCTGTGATAAGAGTATCACTGACCCACTTCACAGCAGACCCTCAGAGAGTTTTTAAAGAGAACTGCTTTCGTATACGGAAAACTACAAAATTACAAACACAGATTTTCTACTTTTGTTAATCATAATCTTCCCCCAAACTCGATATAGAATATGTTAGATTTGCTTCAGAGAGTAGAGTTTTACTTCTCAGGAGAGAGTCTGTAAATCTCAGCTCCTTTTATGGTTGATTAGGGATTGTTGGGTCTATTTTTACTCTTGAGCATCCGTCTGAGGCAGAAACCTGAAACCTGATGGATCCGTGTCTGTGGGCTGAGGACTTTAGACTCAGACGCAGGTGTCTGTGTGATCTGGCATGTTGAACACGGCTGTGATGCCCCCTGCCAGCACTGAATCTAAACTTTATTACATCTGTGAATCAGAACTATTTAAATGAGGTTTCTTGGCATCTTCGTAGTCTTCTTTAAGCCAATACTCCAACACAGAGACTGTCAAAAAGATTTTTCGTCTGAATTGCTGGAATGTTTTTTACCTTGTAGATGATCTGTCTAGACATGTTGTAACCCTTCCTCATGCTTTAGTCCTGATTTAACAGCTGATTTGATCTCATTGACCCCCGCTCCAAACATCCCCAGATCACAGATCTCTTTAACACTACGGTGCTTCGCTCTAATCTTGACCTCGGTCGAATATCTTCACCCAGTGCATCTTGGGAGATTTTAGTTCTTGGTTCCTGTTGATGAACACAACAATAATACATTTTTTCATCGTGTGATATTTTCACCTTTTCATATTTCTACTCAAACATCCCCAAAAAAATCTATCATTTATTTACCCTCATGTGGTTCTGTACAGAAGATATTTTGAGAAATGTCTCGGTGGTTTTGTGTTCATACAATATAAGCCATTGGGTATAAATGTTGTTTGATTATCGGCATTCTTCAAAATATCTTCTTTTGTGTTTGCAGAAGAAAGAAAGTCATACTGTGGATTGACACAAGAAAATTTATTTTCATTCTTGTGTGAACTATTTCTTTAAGATCTTTATGCAATTGACACATCATTGTAAATAATAACTAAAGGCTGTTTTGGGGGGGTTTCTCTTAGTTTTTCATGCAACAACTGATCTTTAAACTTTTGACTCAGTTTGATGATTTCATTTAATGTTCTTCACTTCCGGGCCGTTGTGCATCCCATGTGATTCACCCCGATACGTAAATCCTCAGTGCTGAATCTGGTGTATTGTTCTGATAACACATTTCTTTCTGCTCATTGTATCTCACAACATGCATTATGTGATAGCAGCTTAATTACTCTTGTGATGTATTCATTCATTCCTCCTCCTAAATAGAGTCATTACACATCTGACCGTATCAGCTTCTTAGCAGATGAAAAATGGGTTGCATTCTGTTTCTTCCCAGGGCCAGATGGAGGGGCTTTGTTAATTCTGACAGTTTTCCCCCTTCAGTCACAGTACAGGAACAGAAGAGGAACATTAGCCCGCCGCTAACCTTACAGACACAACACGAGACCTCCGGGGCAAACTCACGAGGGAATTATTATTGGACTTTGATGTGTGGCTTTTCTTTCTCAAGAAGAGTGAGAGATCTCCTCTCTGAATAGAGCATTCTCATAACAAAGAAAAATCACAGATCTCTTTAATATCTCAGTTGTTTCTCCAAGGCCTCGGTGAGATATACTTGAGGTGTAGTTACAGTACAAACATACGTAAAATAGTCGTGTCCTCAAAGTTAATTACATTACATCAGTATGTGATACAATAAGAACAAGTAATGAAAGTATTTTGTAGCGAATATATAAATACAAAAAGTTATAATTTAATCTGTTCTGACTCAATCATGACACTTAATCCTGAGTGATTTTGTCTTCGTCCGTTGTTGTTTGATGAACATTGATGAAGATCTTTATTATGCGACCGCCCCTTAGAGAGATGCGTTTTGTTTCCAAAACTGTTGGGGCGTTCATTCAAGACATAATGGATTACTTTTACAAGGATACTTGCTAATATGGGCATTTCATTTTATGTGCCTATGTTTGTTTTAGAGTAAGAAGATGTGAAAGAGAACTCAATTCAGTATTTTGCACATTGTCTGAGTTGCGACTTGCTGTACACATTTTTCAAAACCTCTTAGGATTGATTTCACTAGCCCGAGGGTCTCTCTTGAGCCCTGCTTAAAAGTATATTTTATGTCAGAGCCGATAGCCTCTGTGCTACGTGTGGCGTGGTTGCGCTTGAGCGACCCGGTTCGATTCCTGTCTCGTGGTCCTTTACCGATCCCACCCCAGTTCGCCTTCTGTCACGTCCTCTCTCTGTTCTGTACAAAACAAGGCAAAAATGGCCAAAAATACATCTTTAAAAGTATATTTTATAAACTAAAATGTCGGCCAGTTTAGTCACAAGTATTGTAAGAGTCCACCTAAAATTAGTGTACCACATGTATACTTTTTCTGTAAGTGTATCCCTTATGTGCTGCTCAAAAATGATCAAAATTGTTTCACAGATGTTTACTTTATCCCTGACAACACAGGTAGAACATGTGGATAATATTTGTCATTTACATTCTCAAGTGTAAAAAATGCACCTTTTTCTAAAAAAATCTTTAAAAAGAAAAAGTAAAAAATTGAAAACAACCGTCCCACAGAACACCGTGCCAGAGTTAAACAGTGGTACTTGAGGGTCTTTTTGGGTCACCATGGGTTGTTTTGGTTTGAGATGCAATGGATTATTTAGACTTATTTTACTCCATATAAACAGTAGACGTGTCGTTTTCCCCACTGAGCAGCCTTACGTCTGGTTTAAGTCTTTCTCTCATGGATGCCATGAGGTCTGCGCTGACGACAGCTGCACAACCAAAGATCCCAGAACACAACTGGAGAAACAGTTGAAGCGGATGTTTAGACCCGGTGCTGACCTCGTGTTTACCCCGTGTGTGCTCACAGGTCAACTAACGTTAAATAACCCTATTGATAAAAGCTGTAAACTTGGTGTGACACCATTCAGACGATTGACACCAGGTCAGAGGTCAAGTGGTCTAGTCGATTTTAGTTTTTTGAAGTACAATCACACTATAATGTTTCTGTAACACCACATAGAAAATTGACACAGAGATGTTTGTACTTGCTGACGGTTTCTTTGTGTTGCTGTCATTCATTTGCGTTGTTTTGTTTGAAAATATCTGAATATACTCAGTCAGTTAAAGCACTTATTTTTGCCATACTCTCCGTCTCGCTGTTTCTGAAATCTCTTTTTCATGATGTTTCTAACATGTTTAGTCAGCCGGTTATAAGAATCATGTCATGATCATGATCTCAACTCATATGAAAGCCCACAGTCATGGATAGTGTTCAGTTAATACTATTATTAACCTTCTAACTTGTGAAGAATGATTTTTGTCACTTGAGAAATACCTTTGAGCTGTAGGTAAATGTCTTCTGAAATCTAACTTTTATCTCTCTTTCTTTGTTCTCTGTTCTGTCACTCCATCAGCTCTCACATCTCCTCCAGGGACGGGTGACACGGTTCGGAAAGACAATGAAATGGACAGCGAGATCCTCAAAGCTGACGACACGACCATCACAGACTCCTCCTCCCTCATAACAGACCCGCCCTCAAAAACAGAGCCAATCAAATCTGATCCGAGACCCACCACCCCTGGAGGCACTTCCCCCTCACCATCCAAAAAAGGTGAGGATAGTAACTGATACACCCCTTCTGAAAATTTGAAGTGTGAATGCATGGACAGTTAACGGCTGATATTACCCACGACTCACCGCGAGAGGGCGGAGTTTAGTGACGCTCCACACTCCATTTAATACAATTAAATAAAAGATGTTTCACTTAATTAACAAATGTGAGTATACAGTAAACATTACATATGAAATAATGAATAAATAAACACTTAAGTGCAAAGAAGAGATGTATTTTGATGTTCGTGACAGTTCATGATCACAATGTCGTCTAGGCAACAACGGCCACTTCTGTTTCGTTTTAGTATGTCCCAGTGCGTACACACAGTTTTGCTATGCACTTAAATAACAAAAACAGTGCATACTTTTAGTGCATATATTATAAGTAGGTGAATTAGGAGGCAGCATAACCCTCCAAGGATGCGAGGCTTATGATGGCGGATGCGAGGCAGATGGGTTGCCGTGGCAACACCTCCATCCGCTTAGATTAAACAGTGATGCATGTTTCTTAACGGAAGGATCGGTACATGTGATAAATGTTATCAGGAGCATGTGATCACAGTTATCCCTGACTCATCACATTTCTCTTAAATGCATTGTGTGAAAAGCACCTCTGCGGTTAGAGAGCTGCTGTCACTGTTATCCTGAATCAATAAATCCTTGACAGGAACAAAATGGAAAATGTCACTTACATGCCTCTTATTTGCAAGGAAAGAATGAGGAGGGCAGGGGAGTGAATGAAAAATGACTCAGTATATGTCTGAGGTATCAGTCAGACCTGCTTTCATCAGTTTCAAAGCGAGTATAATCTGATTCTGCACTTTTCTTACTTCTATCACATGTCAAATACTTACATGAAACATATATTTTAAAATACTGAAACAGTTGGTTGTATTCATATATAAAACAAATATATAATATTTAAAATCAGTGAAGTTCTTTAGTGAATGCATAAATGTAAATACAAATGGTGCATCGTGAATATAAACATTTGTCATACACAAATATTTAAAGGGATACGTCACCCAAAAATGAAAATTCTATCATCATTGACTCACCTTCGAGTTGTTCCAGACAGATCTCGCCCCCCATTGACTCCCATAGTAGCAAAAATTACTTTATATTTTTTGTTTTGTTCTGTTGAACACAACAGAAGACATTTTGAAGAATGTAGGACAGCAAACAGTTCTGGGGCACTTTTGGCTACCATTGTATTTTTTCCTACTATGGGAGTCAATGGGGGGCAAAATCAGTTTGGTTTTCTTCCAAATATCTTTCTCTGCGTTATTCAGAACAAAGACATTTTTACAGATTTGGAACAACTCGAAGGTCTCATTTTTGGGTGAAGTATCCCTTAAATATACAACTGTAAACAAGAATCGTATATACACAGTATGTTTAAATATGTACAGGTAAAGTATTTTTATTTGCTTTCTCTTTAACAGATGGGATAAGTTCAGCGCAGCGTCAGAAACAGGCCAAACAGAGACGAGAGGAGAGAGCCAAATATCTGGGTAAGACACGATAAACGCAACCGTCTGTCGTCCTGGGACGAGTTTAGTCCTGTAGAGTTAATGATACGGTCAGCCTGCACAAAACATTTACTCAGCAGCACCTTAACATACATGAAAATAAAGCCATTACAACTAAAGAATTAATGTAATGACAATATTTATCCAATTCCAAACTATAAACAGTTCCCATGTGACATGTGAGGTGTTTGTCGTTTGGATCGTCCAGTACATGACTTACAGGCACTTTACTGATGCTGCGTGAGCCAGACGTTCTCATTTATACATCGTAAAATCATGGTAGAATCTTTTCTGTAAACACAGTGTCTGATGTGATTGACACATGTGCTTGTGGTTTGTGTTTACTGCTGCAGACCAGAGAACGCAGGAGCAAGGTAAGATATGTCATCTGACTCGAGCGCATCATTTCCATTCAGTCATGTGCGTTGCTTCTTGGCTCCTTTCGTTTACTTTGGTTGTGTCAGTTTTGCTTATTGATCTTCCTTTGATTACGATGTTGTAAGTTATCATGAGTCAACGATATTCCTTTGTGAACAGTTTTTTATTTTGCACCATTATTCCTTTTTTATTCTCACTGGTTTCTTCTAGTTAAAGGGATAGTTCAACCCAAAATAAAATTTTGTCATCATTTGTTCAACCTCATATGGTTGTAAACCTGTATGCGACTCTTTCCTCTGTGGAACACAAAAGAAGATATTTTGAAAAATGTGGTTTTGTGTCCATACAATGGAAGTCCATGGGGTCCAACGTTGTTTGATAATCAACGTTCTTAAAAATATCTTATTTCGTGTCCTGCAGAAGAAAGAAAGTCATCCAGGTTTGAAATGATAAAATATTGTTCATATTTTATCTATTTAAATGATTATTAAAAACAATAAAGGAATATACATGTGATAGGTAGATCAGATTTTTTTCACATTTCTGCGCTTCATGTGTCAAACCTTCATGTGTAGTGGAATTTTATATTGTAAAATATGTTATATGTATATAAAATGATAAGGAAATATGAAGCACGTGCAGTTCTGTGATCATTATCATATATGACGTTGTGGTCATATGAGATGATGTTTGTTTTGCACATCAAGAGGTTAACACAACAGTAGCTAACATACATGATGGCATCATATAAACATAGACAATTTCATCCAACAAAGGATTGTGAAACGCATATTTTATGTCTCGGTATATGAACCGTGTCTCATATTCTCAGTCCTCCAGGCACAGAATAAAACTGTGCCATGAGTTCAGTTTCTGTCTCAGATTAAATGTAATTACGACTGAAATGAGCTCGACTATCTCGACTTCACGTTCAGCTGTAGAGAGGCTGATAAACCGGCTCTTTTCTCCACATGTGGACCAGAGCGTTATAGGCTCTACTGTATGTAGTCTGACATAACAGCTCAAATAGAAAAACTGTAGCTTTAGAAATCTTGTGTGTACAAAGAGCTAAAGCTGGTTTAGCTTTCAGAATGAAAGTGTGAATTGTAATGTTGGATTTCAGCAACTTTGAGCTGCGCTGGCTTTAAAATCTGTTTTGTCGTAAAGCATACTGTATAAAACTAATAGGATTAGCGGACGGCGTTAGCCGCAGTTTAAAGTGAAAGCTGACGTTAATCTTCAATGAGAATCATTACATTATTTATAGTATTACATTTACAACGAATAACATGATATCTCTATACAGTAAGAAGCTTCTTTGTGAGTTACAGCACATCTCCTCATTAAGTTTCTTGTTTTATTTGATATAAAATTGAATTATTTGATATTTAAAAGTCTTTTAATGTAAAACAGGGTAAATACAGTGGCAATATTGTGAATGAAAGCCGGTTCTCCGTATTTGTATTCCTCAAATCAAATCCCATCTGGACTGCTGTGTAGATGTGTGTAGTTATGGTTGAGGGACTGAAAAACAGGAAATTCCTCAGTGTGATGTCTTTAAATCGGGCCTGCGAGCAGAACTCAGCCAGCTGTCGCCCAGCAGCCCCACACACTTAAATAAAGAACTTTGATTGGCTTTTAATTGTGAGACGAACTTTGTCTCCTTTGTGTCTCGCCTCGTGAACGAAAATTTCAAAATGCTGTTTCGTCATTATTGACAATAAACATCTAAAACAAAGTTTATACTTGAATGAAGCAACTGCATTTTTGTATTTTATGTTCTCTGAGATTATCGCGGAAAAAAATAAACATTAAAATTTAGATGATAGGTTATTTTCTATCCTGGTTTTGACCCTTGATGTTGTGTGATGGGTGTGTCACAATCAGACTCGGAAGACACAACCACTCCTATGATTGACAGTTTTGCATATTAAATCACTGCTGTTATTTATTCATTGATTTACAAACTTTCTTTCTGTATTTGAACTTGTATTTTGAGTGTGATTCATCCAACAAAAACTCATGAAAAAACGTGACTGTTTTCTGATGTGGTTAAATGTGCAGATATCAAAGTTTCACTACATGAATTCACCAAATACAGTATTATCGTGATATCTATTGGAGAAAAAATATTATTTTAGTCAAATTCACCTTTAATCCAACCTAATCTCCTCGGCAATTCGTAACTATTTTACGAGGTGGCTTATTCGAATGAATTCATACGTTGTGAATCGTACAACAATAAACGATTACCAGAAGAAGAAAAAAAGTCACTGTCGCGAAAGCAACTCGTACCAAAATGTATGAATGAGATCACAAATTCATACCAAATTTAATCACATCAGAAAATAGTTCATGAGTTTTTGTTGGATGAATCACACTCAAAATACAAGTTCAAATACAGAAAGAAAGTTTGTAAGTCAATGCGGAATAAATGAAATAAATGAAAACAATACAGTACGGGTGATTTTGGTTAAAGTGTATTAATACACAAGGAATAGGGTAAACATGGTAAAAATACTTTTCCTGGCACTTGTGAGTTGTGACATTGTGATATTCAATATAGTCAGCACTGCGTCATCTTTTATTTTCGGAAAGCCTTCGACTTTCTCAATTCATGACCCCGCTTGAGCAATACATAAAGACTGTACACAGAAAACACAGGCTCACTGTTCTCCTCTCGTCCTCTCAGCGACGAAGAAAGCTCAGTGGTTGGAAAAGGAGGAAAAAGCTCGACGTCTGCGTGAAAGTCAGCTGGAGGAGCGCAGGAGGAAAGCTGGAGGAACAGCGGCTGAAGATGGAGAAACGGAGAGCCCTGCTGGAGGAGAAACAGAGACAGAAACTGGAGAAGAACAAGGTCATTTAATGCTCATCACATGCTCAGTTAACTCAGACCTTTAAAGTGGTCAGTTTCTGCATATCTCCTGTTAATCTTGAGTACTTACAGAATAGTATCGCACCCTTCAAATATCCGTTGAGTCTTTAGTTTGATCACATTTATAAAAGACAGATACAGCTGTACGATTATTTCCCAAAACATAAGACAAGTTGGCGGGCAGGGCGGAACTAAAGCACGGGCCAACAAAACATAGACATATGACTCAGTTTCACTCACCGCGTGCGGTTCATGTCCGCCATCTATCGGTTTCAAACAATCTCCAAATCTTGCGTTTGATCCACCGTTCATGTAACATTCCTCACCGAAATGCAGTGAACAAACAAACACAGCTGAACTTCGCCAACGCAGTGCTCTCTCTCCTGCTCCAGCTGGTTGACGTGTGCGCATGCTCCTTCTCCCGCTCTCCTCGGTTGACGCGTGGCCGTGCTTTTCCGGGAGAACTGGCCAATAAGGGACTAAGAAAAGTTGTTACAAAAAAAACATTCCCCGAAACCTATACGAACGCTGGGGGAGTGTATCGAGCACAGAAATACTGCCTCATACGATCATGTGACTGTCTTTGTTTTTGCAGGAGAGATATAATTCCGCCATTAAGAGGTCAACCAAAAAAACCTGGGCGGAGATCCGTCAGCAGAGGTGGTCGTGGGCCGGCGGGTTAAACCAGACCTCACGCAGAGAAAGTAAGTGTCATCCGTCATTAATCTAGGAGAACTAGAGATATCAGAACAATATATTGAAACTAAATCGTTGTTCTTTACTTCTTAGGATTTAGTCTTTGTTGTGTAAGGACAGGTTTGGTGCTGTTTTATTGCTGTGTTGATGTAGGCAGATTAGTCTTCACCCTCTGGTTATCATTTTGTTGCTCTCTGCTTTAAGTTCTAGTGTTTTTACATTGATGTTTGAGGGGGAAAACCATCTTATGACAATTTCACCACCACAAATCTTGATAATCATTGACATCAACATCATTTCTATTTAGTTTTGTTTCCTTTGAACCATCGATGGATTTTTTTGTAGAAGATGTGCTGGAGGTTTCGGGTTCAGGTCTTGGATAGATTCTCACATGTCCTCACGTAGACCAGAGAATAGATGTTATGAGATCATAGCACAGGTGTTTTACATCCGTAATGTGATGGATGTTGGTTTTATTGATGTTTTTGTTTAGTAATCTAGTAGTAAAAGGGTTAAGATCCTTTAATCCTAAATGAAAAGATGCAGTAGTGATATATTTGCCATGTTGACCGCTTTGAATTATCGGCATTGTTCCATAACTCTATTCGATTTATTTCGCCAGTTAAATGTTTTGTTAAAGGAATACAGTTGTTTTGTGAATTTTGTGTTCACAATGTTTACAAAAAGTGTCATCATTTTAGAATAATATTAAACTCAATCAAACCAATGACATGGAAACATGGGAGTTATTTAGTGACTCAAAACGTCTTGCAACTCTTCAAAGCAGACTCATCATGAAGTGCACTCTGGGATACTTTTAGAGAATATCATTGTGTGACTCTCTAGTTCAGCTCTCAAAAAAATTAAAACATTTGTTAATAAGCTCATTGTAATAACAATTATTCTTAAAAAATAATTTGACTTTTTTAGATTTTAAGCTTTAAAAAAGTTTGTGCTTTGATTTTTTTTATTTTTAGACCACTCCATTATTTTTTAATTCTCTAAATATACTTTTCATAGGTATGTGTTGAGATCCGAACTACTAAACGATATTTTCCCCAATTCCATTTAAAAATATAGTTTTTAGTTCACATTTATTTGCCGAAAATAAAACAGTTTTCAGACCTCAAATACTGCAAATATTCCCTTTCATTATTAAACACTGCTAAAGTGTTTACATGTATTAAAGAAGAATTACAAAAAATTAATAAAATAGAATAACAATAGTCAAAGATTTCATTCATATTGTCATGCTCTCTCTATTTTTTTTACGGACAGCAGATTGAATATAAAAATGCTGGATAAAGCGACATTTGGAGTGGTTTCTTAATTTTTCCAGACCTGAATACATCAGTCTTGCATTACAGATACCTGCATTTGACATTGAAAATAAACGCAATGCTGTGTTACAGGAAGTGATGTAACATCATGTTAGTATGTTTAGGGTTTTGTGGCTCTGATTTTGATTTATATATCATCTAGATATTTAACATCCGAGCACCTGTCTGAACCTTAGTATTTGAGGTGATTATATAATTCCCTTCAACGTGAACACTTGTGAAGTGAATCATGATGTAAAAATGGTTGTTAGCATGAAATTTCTTACATGATGACATGTTTATGTAAGAATGATCGGACCCCTCCAGCTACCCCCCGCATGAGTCTCCAGGTGTTTTTTTGGGAGTATTTGGCCCTCTCTCCCGTCGCTCGCGGGGTCAGTATGAACGCTGTGCTCTCTGTGTTGCGCTCTGCAGGCAGATGCTCGGCCTTCCACGGTCAACCTGCCGCGGCAGACGGAGTCTGTCATTAGCAACAGGCTGTCCAAGTCCTCGGCCACGCTGTGGAACTCACCTTGCAGAAGTAAGACCGGAGCGGCTCACCTCCCCGACTCCTCCCCCAAACCCCCGTCTGGTCTTTTGGTTCTTCAGTTCAGTTTTTCATGACATGATTTTCTCTTTTTTATTTTCTGGTGGTCTGCTTGCTCGAGCCTGTGCCTGGTGATTGGTTCATTCTCACACCTTCCTTATTCACCCCACCTCCCCTGTTTACGTGTTGCATCGTGGGTAATCGTTCAGTGCTCTTTTTGATTGGTCCTCACATTGTTACATCATAGTCTGGTTCTTTTATTTGTGGTCTAAGTGGTGAAAAAAAATCTCCTTTTAGTTCATTTCTTTCTTATTTTTTGTGTTCAAAGCCATTGTATTCACTCCCTGATGTGGGTCGTGGTGTTTGTAAGTCTTAAAAATATAATGTTATGGAATGATGGACTGGTTTTTAGGTGTTTGCTATGCTTGAAATAAAAAAACGCTTTATGATATCAATAATATTTTCTTGTTAATTGGCTAATATGGTCTTACATGTAAGTTGAAAGACAACCTACAATAAAAAAATGTTCATTATTTATTTCACCCTCATGTCCGAACCTGTATGTGACTCTTTTTCAGTGGAACACAAAGGGAGATATTTTGAGAAATGTCTCGGTGGTTTTGTGTTCACACAAGGACAGTCAATGGGGTTCAATGTTCAAAATATCTTCTTTTGTGTTCTGTAAAAGAGAGAACGTCATACAGGTTTGGAATGACATGAAGGTAAATAGATGATGTCAGATAATATAGATAACTGATGTTGCAAAACAAAATTTACAACAAAATTTCAGCATTGTGCTCCGCATGAGAGTTTGTGCCTGTATAGCTCATGGTATGAAACGAGTGTTTTTGAAATCTACTTCATCTTTAGAAATGACCTTTCAGAGATATGACATCACTGTAGTTTATACGCCATTTAAGATTAACACCTATGTTCCCGTTCCAGAGGCTTTCGGCCATATTGGCACAAGCATCCTGGAATTCGAGTTCTGTAGTTGTGCATTTACTGTTTGTTTGTGTATCGTTTGCTTGAAGATTGTGTGGAAGGATGAATCTATAGAATATATAGAGATCAATCCTTCCGTTACAGTAGTTCAGCGTTTTGCCGCAGTGGGGGAGAAGAAGGCAGCTGTTGCCTAGCAACGGCCAGTGACCGGCCGTCACCAAATGTTGTAAATTTTCTTGTGTTTCTGAAGCATCGGAACACGACCTTGTTACTTTGTGTGACGCTACAATGAGAACAAAACATAGACGCGAAAATGGAAATGCACAGCATTGTTAAGATGTAACATGGTGTGTGTGTGTGTGTGAGCGTGCGTGAAATCTGCAGTATGTGTGTGTGTTTGCAAAGGAGCGTGGGATAGAAGACAGATTTTGTGTAGGAGTGTAGATGGTGCCACAGATTCATCTCCAGCATCCCCGAACATGTTTTCTAATACTGTATGTATACAGTAGAGATGCATCAAACCTGTCCCATCTCCACACACCCAAATCTGTCATTCAGTCGTGTGTGTGAACTCATTTTAATGTTGTTTCAGAACGTTAACACAGCAACATCCCATAATTTGCTGAAAAAAGAACAGTTTAACCCTTATTAATTGTTTGTCCTGGGCAGCAACATAATGCCAAATATAATGCTCTGCTTTTCAGATTTGTCTCCCACTTCCATGAATTAAAAAAAAAAAATTTAAATGATGCTTTTATATGAGTCTTATTAATATAAGCTTGGGTATTGGTTAGATTTAGGAGTAGAAGAAAGTAAAAACCATTGTCTCACATTTAAATAGCGTCTGAAGTCTGGTGTGTATGAGCTTATGTAGTGTGTGTGTCACATCTCTTTGGAAATTTGGAGATCGTTTGCAACTCAAAATTCACAATAGTGTGAAAAGTGTACAAAACATCCTCACTCAGGATCACAGCCCGCTCTGATTGGTCAAGCCCTCAGTCATGTGATTGCTTCATGTACCTGAGGTCCTCTGTGGAGTGACCTGCTGTATGCGTGTATGTTTGTGTGAATGCTAACAGCGCTCTCTTGTGTCAGCCCGCAGTTTACGCCCCGTGGGAGCCGTGGAGAGGTCGTATCCGCCCACTCTTTCGTTTCTGGCTCGGAGTCGGAGCGTGGCCACTCTTCAGAACAGCAGCGACCCCAGTGAGTCATCGACACACAATACATCACATCCCATTTCTGCCTGACCTTAACAACAATCTCTGTCTGATCTCAGATCAGTGTTCCCGCTCGGCATCGGCGTCTCGTCTGACCGCCTGCTCTCATAATCATCCTCACCAGCACAACACTGAACGCTGGAGAGTTTCAGCCAGCACGCCTGACATCACACAACGCCAATCCAGACGCAACTCAGCACAGGTAAAGCAACCGCACAGAAACATGAAAACACTCTTAAAGGGGCTGTGTCAGGAAAGTGTTCAACCTGCTCGCATGAGTTTGATGGAGTTCCCATTTAAAGTAAATAAATAAAATACAGCTTAAAACAGAACAAAATGTTGGTTTGCCAGTCTCCCAGCCTGGTCTGGTCTCCCTTCTCAATCCACTCAGAACATCTTTATAACTCAGCTGCAAATATGAAGAACATGGCCCCTTTTGATGTACAAACAGTCAATGTAATATGAATAATAACGCATTACTGTTTCCATCTAGCTTGAGAAGAAGAAGAAAGAAAAGAAAGACAAAGAAAGAGAGAATATTAAAGAGAAGAGTGCTTTAACTAAAGAGAAGGTGCAGAAGAAGAGACCGTCTCAATCCATCACCAGAACGACGACAACAACAACAAAAGCCAGGTGATTCACACACACACACATTACTTGACACACTGTCTCACACACACTCACTCACACACATAAACTCAGTCAGACACAACACACATTCAGATAAAACACACGCATGTGTGTGACACGAGTCCCCATAAGTCTGAGTGCAAAACCCCATCAGGATATAAAAACAAGAACACACACACACACTTGACTTGACTTAACTTAACTTGACACTAACAAAACACTCAGATACAACACACACACTCTAATATAAACTCAGTCAGACACAACACACAAACATACACACACACACAGATACAACACTCACACAAACATACACATTCACACACACACGCACATTTGACTTGACTTGACACTAACCTAGACACTCAGACACAACACACACACACACTAAGAGACAACACACACAGTCTCACACACACTCTAACATAAACTCAGTCAGACACAACACACAAACATACACACACACACACGCACATTTGACTTGACTTGACACTAACCTAGACACTCAGACACAACACACACACACACTAAGAGACAACACACACAGTCTCACACACACTCTAACATAAACTCAGTCAAACACAACACACACACTTGACTTGACTTGACACTAACATAAACACACAAACACTACACACACACACACTTGACTTGACTTGACACTAACATAAACACACAAACACTACACACACACTAAGATACAGTACACTCGGTCACATACATGCAGTCTCACACACACTGTCTCACACACGGTCTAACATAAACTCAGTTAGACACACACACACTAAGATACAACACACACACGCACACACACACTCATATGCAACACGCACACAGACACAAGACACACACAAATACAACACACATTGTCTCACTCTCACGCTATAATAAAATCTCAATTTTTAGAATTAAAGATAAAACAACGTTTTTATTTATACATCATGTTTTCAAATAAGGATTAAGGACAAGTCAATGTCTGGGCACACTGTTATTCCTAATTGGTTAAGCAGCTACACACACACACCACATGCTCACTTAGCCCCAAGTTGTGTGTTTCCAAATCTTGTGTTAAATGTTAAATGTTGTCTTCTCACGAGGCAAACAGAGGCTCCGATCCAACCCGGCAGGGACTCCAGCAAGCTGTTCGCTCTTTTATACTGCTCTGTGTTCCACTGCTTTGTGGAAAAGTAATAAATTAGCCATTAAATGAATTTGGTTGTGTTATGATCTGCCTGTGTCCTGACTGCTGTCAGCCACAACACCTTAGCAACCGCATTACAATAACCTGACAACCACCAACCGCAAATAAATGAATGCATTCGTCTTCTCTTTTTAGCTCAAATACGAAAGCAAAGAACAGACCGTCATCACCTGCCCCGTCCAGGAGTCGCCCTCTCTCACCCAACCCCGCACCCAAAACACCCTCGTCTTCTGGCCGGACCCCTCCTGGCACCAAGACCCGGCCTAAGAGAGCTCAGACCCCTGCTCGCGTACAGCCCCCTGCAGTCGCTGCCGTCGCCGTGGAAACAAAGGAGCCCGGTCAGGCTAATACCCCTAAGGATACAAAGAGTGAGTACGATCGTCATGACGACCAAAGCAAACAGGCACTGTAATGATCTCTTTGAGAGCGGATAAATCCGCCAGACAGCTTTCTGACTTTTGTTGCTTTAGGATGTGTGAGAGTCAATGACGTGATGCTTTTTGGAAGACCCTCATGAGTGCGTGTCAAAATCATGGCGTTTTACATATTTTGACCACTTTGTGACCTCTTTGTGATTTTTTTATGAAATAGTATGAATTAGAAAACTTATTGAAAATATTGAAAAAAAAATTGTTCAACTCTTTCATAAACTTCACCCCCTTTTTTTAAGGCATGGATGTGCCTGACATCACCCTCTCCTCCGCTCCGGACACGCCCTCCACTGCCAATCCACCAATCACAGCAGCTCCTCAAACACCAGAGGTGACCAATGCACCGTCTGCATCTTCACGTTCCCTCTCTCCCGAACCCAGCCCGTCGGTTGCCAAGCCGACAGCCGGTACCAACGACCCGGAGGAGGCGGCCCGAGTCCTGGCAGAGAAGAGGCGTCAGGCCCGTGAGCAGAGAGAGCGAGAGGAGCAGGAGAGACGAGAGCAGGAGGAGAAGAGCAGGTCAGCTGCTCGAACACATGCTGATTTTACTGTAAAGATGTTACCGTAGATGCTTATACTCTCGTCTCCAACCAGGGTGCTGCGCGAGGAGCACGCCAGACGTGAGGAGGAGGAGAGGAGGCGCAGGGAAGAGGAGGCACGATTTATGGCCGAGCAGCAGCGTCTGCAGGAGGAGAGGGAGGCGCAGGAGAAGGCACGAGCCGAGCAGGAGGAAAACCAGCGTCTGCAGAGACAGGTGAGCAGTGCATTGTGGGTAATGCATGAGTGTTTAGAGAAGGTTAGAGGAAAATGTAAACCTCAATGTCATTTCCAAACACGCACTATTTAGAGTGCCAAACATTGTGGGTTCGATCCCAGGGAACACACTTACTGATTATAAATGTATACCTTAAATTGACTGTAAATTAGTACAATTTCGTCCATTTTTCTCACTTTTTCAATGCAAAAATAAAAGCTTCTATATCTTCACATATGAAATAAAGCTTTGTGCATTAAGTTGCCAGAAGCACAGACGGAGGACGGTGCATTTATTATATCTGCTCTTAACTGAGTCTCAGCTATCAGCCCCGGGCGGCTCTTAACTCTCACACGCACACACACACACACACACATTCGTGCTTTGGTTTGATAATGGAGATCAGGTTTAATGGGGCTCTCTGTGGATCTCTGGACGGATCTGTGGTGTCTGTAAAGCATCAATAAAAAGAAAAAAGCTTTATTTCAATCTAAACTGTGTCCGAATCAGACAATATACAGATATAAATAAATACAAGAAGATTAAACTTGATGCAGTATTTGCAGCCTGTTGCTCAGTGGTTAAAGCATGGCGCCAAGGTCGTGGGTTCAATCCCAGGGGATTGCACATACTCAGAAACAAATGTATAGTATCATTCAATGTAAGTTGCTTTGGATAAAAACGTTTGCCAAATGTGTAAATTTAAAAGGAAATGTAAAATGTTTGCAATTTGAACACACATATATATATATGTGTATATCATCCGTAGCTTTCATAAGCAGTTGAAAGATACTGTGTCTTGTCTGGTGTTTTTCTATTTAATGTTTTTTTCAGATTACTGCATTATTAAACACTGGCAATGTTTGGCCTCTGCTGACCCCTTGTGGCAGGAGAATGAAATGCACAGATTATTTTTTTCTTAGTCTGTGATGAACCACATACTTGATCAATGGCTTATGTTCAGACTTCCATTAAAAAAGCTATGGCTTGTTTACATAATTTTAAGATGACATGAATATATTTTTGATCAATGTGCCATGCTCAGGTGGTAGAGCGTTTGTTAGCACATACTGATCACATACTGATCAAATGTACCTTGAATGCACTGTAAATCCTTTGGATAAAATTGTCCGATGGATTATGGGTAATGTAGGTTCATTCCTGTTTTTGCAGAGAGAGGAGGCCGAATCTAAAGCCCGTGAAGAAGCAGAAAAACAGAGAATAGAGCGCGAGAAACATTTCCAAAAGGAGGAACAGGAGCGCCTGGAGAGAAAGAAGGTGTGAGAGAGAATTGAAAAATGGAATAGAGAGAGATGAAATGTTTGCGATTTGTGACTAACATGTCTGTTTTCCCCATCTAGCGCCTGGAAGAAATCATGAAGAGGACACGTAAGAGTGACGCAGGTGGACAGGTGAGACATCTTTCCACTAAATCTAAATATATCTCACATGCGCATACAAACACGGACAGGCAGGAAAATAAACCTGGTTTATCTGTCTCTGTGCAGAAAGATGTGAAGTCACCGGTCCAGGTCAACGGCAAAGTTTCTGACAGCGGTAAAGATTTGAAACTCTTCAGCTCTGTATTGTGTAATATGTGGCATTACACTTACGATAAGAGAGTTGTCAGTCAGCGTTTGCATGAGATGTCTGCTGCATTTAAATTGTTCATAAAATGTTATGTCATAGTAAAACGCTGTTGTTTTGCTGTCTTCCAGTAATCCAGAAAAATCCTTCAGAAACTCTCCATAGTGCTGCGGCAAATTGTAACCAATCACAGGGAGACTTAAAAACAAGGTATAAATTCTCTAACAAAGTTGTATTTCCCATCCATTTGAATCTCTCTGAAAAAAACGTCATAACATGTTTAACATTTCCCTCCCAGCTCCTGGGACTCCGCCCCTGTGATAAATGGGGTCCAGACCAGCAAACATCAGAATGGACTGTCAACCAATGGGGACGCAGCAGAGTTCGAGGAGATCATCAAGCTCTCCAATCACAGTGGCAGTAGTAACAACGGGCAGGGCCAACCTAAAGACCCAATCATAGCCTTTGATGGAGGAGAACAATTTATGATGAAGAAGGGGCCCATTAAACCACAACATGTGGCAGGTATGACGAATGAAAACATTACACAGAAAATAAATGACACAATTCAGTTCTTCATGTTTACTTCTGTCAAAACCCAGATGAAAATTTGTTTGGTTTTCTGTTTCCTGTAGAGGTTCTGTGAGAGCGTGAATCCCTCTGAGGAGACGCGAGAGGAGAAGTCTTACGTTAGCGCTGAAGAAGAGCATCTGCTTCCACCCGTCACGTGTGCCAAACCAACAGACAAAAAGAAAACAATGCGCAATATAGACATTTCTGCGGGAGCACTTTGAGGAAGTGAAACGAGGGGAGGGGAACTGAAAAACCTGATCACTTATATACATATAAACCGTTTGCAAAAAGTCTCTGTCTATTTCACTGTGTGTCATGGTGCAACATTGTTGAGTTTCTTTAAAAAGTCACCTTAAAAGAGTCTCTATATAATGAGTTTTAGCAAAAGATAAAACTTGGAAATTGACTATCATTATGATATTGATTATTGTCGTTGTTGTTGTTATGACGTATTGTTATTGTTCTTTTAAGTAGAAAAGGTGTGTCTTGAATTATTGCGTTATTTAACGTGTGGAGCGTCGGGAGAGGGAGATATACTGTATGTTAATGTATATTTGCCTGAATATGACAAACCTGTGGAATAAATCTTTATGAAAGGTTGTGTGTGAGTGTATATTTTATGACATTATAAACGCAACTTAAGCTTTCAGAGATTCTTTTTAGAATATTCTTTTTAGACGGTTTTAGACTATTTTTATACAATGTATGTCCTGGACTCTTCCATATAGAAATCTGATTATAATATGATTCATGTGTGATTCATTCAATCAAGTCTGTACCTTTAAAAGTCGGGAAATAGTTTACCAGTCAGATGTGCAGAATGTTTAAGTTTTTTAACAATAAATTGCTTTACATTTTCTGACAGATCTACGATGATACTTTCCTATGGGAGCCAGCAGGTGGCAGCAAAGTTCAATGATGTAACCAGATATTCAAAACTGTTCAAAGTACACTAAAGTTGTTTTTCTATATCCATGAGTTTAGTATTGTAATGCTGTGGTATACTTTAGTATTTACTATGGGACCATTTCTAAAATATAGGGTTTTTAAACCTTTCATAGTAAATATTGAAAATAGAACAATATTTACTACAATTAAGTTGATTATAGTTAATACTATAGTATACATAAACAAACTGTAGTAATACTACTAATAAGTAGCATGCTACACCTCTATAGTTACTATAGTACCCTGTACATTAAGAAAGTGTGGTGATTACTAACATGCTACAGTACCATGTAACACACCATTCGAGTAGGAGTGTATGTAGTGCTTTTATATCAGCATGGCTATAGTACATACTATAGTATACCATAGTATGTTTTTATATTGGACATTCCATTCCATTTTCTACCGCTTGTCCGAACTACCTCGGGTCACGGGGAGCCTGCGCCTATCTCAGGAGTCATCGGGCATCAAGGCAGGATACACCCTGGATTGAGTGCCAACCCATCGCAGGGCACACACACTCACTCATTCACTCACGCACTCACACCCTACGGACAATTTTTCCAGAGATGCCAATCAACCTACCATGCATGTCTTTGGACCAGGGGAGGAAACCGGAGTACCCGGAGGAAACCCCTGAGGCACGGGGAGAACATGCAAACTCCACACACACACAAGTCGGAAGCGGGAATTATATTGGACATAGTATGCTATAATATAATATATACAGAATTGGATAATTATTCACCACAGTATTAAGTTTTCTTTCCTCAAATCCTATTGTTCAGACTTTTGTCAATGAGCACCTAATGTTTTTATCAACACATTGCCATGAGATTTTCCTCTCGGTGACATGTACACGGCCCGATCATCTCTGTATTTTTTAGGTAGGTGATAACAGACACAAAGTGAGTTATGATCAAGTTGGACGCTGCCAGCTCGGTTTTAATTCATCTGGCACGACACGAACGAATGAGATCTCGTCCTAAAGAACTGGATCCCGATGAGTGACAGAACGCTCCTGAGACCACTGGAACCCATCAACTGCCAGCGTTAGTTTGGAATAACCCAGAGGACAAGTTTATTGCTCAAAGGCTTCTCTTTCATGACTTGGACTTCTCAGTTATGATTTAAAGGGATACTTCACCCAAAAATGAAACTTCTGTCATCATTGACTCACCTTTGAGTTGTTCCAAATGTGTATACATTTCTCTGTTCTGATGAACACGGAGAAAGATATTTGGAAGAATGACAACCATGTCAAAAGTGCCCCAGAACTGTTTCCTGATCTACATTCTGAGAATTCAAAATGTCTTCTTTTGTGTTCAACAGAACAAAACAATGTTAAAGTATTTTTTCCTACTATGGGAGTCAATGGGGGCAAGATTTGTTTGGTTATGAGCATTCTTCCAAATATCTTTCTCTGTGTTCAACACAACACATTTTTGGCTGCAGTATCCCTTTAATAAGTATTTTGTTCTCCTAAATTCTCACTAAAACATGCGACGTTGACACATTGAGAGCACAATATAACATTGTACATGACATTTATGCATTTGACACTTTTAAATGACTTGTAAGCTAAATGCATGTTGCATGTGTGTTTCCAGGGCAGTGAACCAACGACCTTTGCACTGCAAACACAATGCACTGAGCCACAGAACAACGGATATGGCCATAAATGAGCCACCCACGTAAACCAATGAGATACTGAATATGAGGCATGGCTGCGTTTAGTCTGGTCAGGGTGCACTGACAGGGACATCTTTTACATTTATTCCGCAACATTTGCATTGCAAAGTTTCCAATGAGTGTTACCCACAGCATGATTCTTCTCCAAGTAATGTGTAGGGTTTTTCAGATCTGAATCCAAAGTTCATATTTGCCTTTAACCTTTGACCTTTGAACGTCTTTTAAACAGAACGTTGTCTCATGGCAGAAAGGATAAGCCTTACTGGGCAGTTTCCCACAATGCACTGCGAGGTGTGAAGACAACTGAGAATTTGCCGTTTGTTGTGGTGCTGTTTTGGTTGCCGTTGATAAGCTTTCCTTTCTGAAGTCAATGCGTGTAAGGTCAGTGTGTGATCTGTCTCTCGTGGTGTGCAGAGTTAATTTGCATCTAGGGATTTTGTGTGTTTTAGTGTGTGTGATGGGACTGCCAACCATGGATTGAAAGGGATCGTTTACCTAAAAATAAAAATTCGGTCACCCTATACTCATGTTGTTTAAAGTCACCATGGAATCAAACAGGATAATTCGATGTGCTTTACACCGTGTTGCAGTCATTAATATAAATGATTTTTCTGTGCACAAAGATTCATTTGCAATTTGTTATCTTTAATCAAAAACATTAAGCTCCTCTCCCCCTCTCAACAACAAATCTTCACCGCATGACGTAAGCAGCAAAAAAGAGGCAGGACTATACTCACTGTTAAACTTCAGAAGCCGTTTCGCTCGGATATACGTCACGATACGGAAAATAGGTCAATCGCAACTTCCGTTTCATGGTGACTTTAAAGCCGGAATGATTTCCTTTCTTCTGTGGAACACGAATGTGGTTTTAATAGGATTGTTACGATTTTTATGAACTTTTATAACTACTACGTACATATGAGTAAACACTATACTTCATTTCGAGCGTGTACAGGAAGTTCTTTGTTCGCGCCACACTGCATCTGAGCTCACTTTCTTCTGTATTGCACAAGTGAACAGCAGAGGTGAGACACATCTTGTTGTTTATGATCATATTTCCTTTATACTTCTCATGTTTCTCTCATTTTTCTGTTTGTGAATAGTTTTGAGAGTGATTCGATATGAGTTTAGGTTATTTTTGCATGGTTGAGATATTGAATGTTGGGTAAGGATGCAAAAAATTGGGCAGATTTCTTTTTTTTTTAAGTTTGTGTCATTCCACTGTTCGTTATTCAAACGCATTCTGCTTTCTTTTTTTCGAACAGCCGTTTTAAACCAGAATAGCACAAAAATAACAATAAGCATGAAGTCCTCTCTATTGTGAGTCTTCGAAAATGCAATGTTCTTCTCAGTGGCGGTTCTAGGGGGGGCCAGTGCCCCCGTGTCACCCCCCTGGCCCCCCTAAATCTGGAATGATATTTCACCAAAACAGAGCAATTTTGAGCTGAACTTGTTTTCAAATGAATGAAAAATAATCATGACAACAAATGTTAGTGTGCCCCCTAAAAGCATAAGTGGCCCCTGCATGGCCCCCCCAGTTACAGTAGTCTAGAACCGCCACTGGTTCTTCTACAACAGCAGCGGCTAAAATAATCACAAAAAAAGGAACGAGGCTTTAAAGGATTGCAGAGAGCTCAGTGTGAAACTCTTGTTGGTAGAGCAGAAAAAATGGTTCTGCGAAACCACAAAAACGATGAAGCCAGACATTTTCCGTTCAAAATGTTACGCTGATAAAAATAACCCATGAATGCATTATTTTATGCATTGCATGCTTGGTTGAACTGTTAAAACAGTAGCTTTGTTAAGGCAAGCTCATTTACATGTGGTTACAGGCTTATATAAGTGTAGTGAAATGCCGCCTGTGTTAGATTTCTCTGTGATTACAGCTGTCACTATGAGAAGACTCAACAGGTGTTTGAAAGCGAGGCTCTGTGTCTGTGGCCACACGTAGATGTCGCAGTGAAAGCTCAGAGAGATACAGCCATGTGCTTTGTTAACTGAAATTATGTTCATATCAATATGCATATTATCATTATTTTTTCATTTTTAAGGTATGAAAACAAATGTAAGAGAGTCCACTGTAATCCAGTAGGGCATACTAGCCAAAGAAACATTATATAAGTATGAATAGACAATGTAGAGAGCATGGAAATCTGTTAGGCCCATATATAGTGATTGTATGAGTGTGTGTGTAAATGTGTCTTTGTGTACCTACTTAACAATTTTTTGACGACAAAACTGAGCAAAACCTGTACTCATCTGTATGGAAGCCCGTTTCCGCCAGGGTTGGGATTTTTTTTTTGAATTAGTATCTCATAATAATGACTTAGTATCTCATAATAATGACTTAATATCTTAATAATACCTTAATAATCTCTTAATGACTTAATCTTAATATAATGACTTAATAGACTTAGTATCTCATAATAATGACTTAATATCTTATAATAATGACTATCTCATAATAATGACTTAGTATCTCATAATAATGACTTAGTATCTCATAATAATGACTTAATATCTTATAATAATGACTTAGTATCTCATAATAATGACTTAATATCTTATAATAATGACTTAGTATCTCTTAATAATGACTTCTCATAATAACTTAGTATCTCATAATAATACTCATAATAATGACTTAGTATCTCCTCATAATAATGACTTAGTATCTCATAATAATGACTTAGTATCTCATAATAATGACTTAGTATCTCATAATAATGACTTAATATCTTATAATAATGACTTAATATCTTATAATAATGACTTAGTATCTCTTAATAATGACTTAGTATCTCATAATAATGACTCATAATAATGACTTAGTATCTCATAATAATGACTTAGTATCTCTTAATAATGACTTAGTATCTCATAATAATGACTTAGTATCTCATAATAATGACTTAGTATCTCATAATAATGACTTATCTCATAATATGACTTAGTAACTCTACTCTAAGTCGAAATTTCGATTTAGTAACTCATAATAATGACTTAGTATATCTTAATATGAGAAACTAAGTCGAAATTTCGATTTAGTAACTCATAATAATGATTTATAATCTCTAAATCAAAATTTCTATTTATTTACCCATTATTATGAGATACTAAGTCATTATTATGAGATACTTATTCTAAAAATAATCTCAACCCTGGCGGAAACGGGCTTCCATACATCTATAAATAGCTATCAAATTAATTGTAAAAATCAAGAAGCCTTAGTGTTCTGTCAAGGTTATGTTTGTAGCTTATTGTTAGTTATTAGTTTACCTATAACTGTCTGTGTATAAAAACAATGCAGGTCTATGGAGTGCCCCGTTAAGACAGCCAAAGAAATATTCGTGCGTGTGTGCTTGCGTGAGAGAGAGAGAGAGAGAGAGAGAGAGAGAGAGAGAGAGAGAGAGAGAGAGAGAGAGAGAGAGAGAGACAGGCAGCTGCAGAGAGATCACTAACGTTGGAGCGACTTGGATCCGGAAGCAGCTCTTCACGTTTTCTGAGAAGACGGAATGGAAACGAGCACTTTTCCTACCCAGGCCATAAATAACTCGCGTAAATAATGAGACCATAGGATTGCAAAACGGAGAAATATAAACAGGCAGAATCATATCGATTTATAAAACCGTGTTTACTACACGTTATTTCGCAACCGCTTGCGTGCAAGCAACGCCTCAGCTCAGCTCATGAGCTCGCGCTAATCGCGTCTGACGAGCCCTTCAGGTGAGACTTTTTTACACATTTACACCCTTCAACGCTCGTTTTTTTATGCAGCGTTGTGTTTTTAACCTTCATAAATCGTGTTTCGATGTTATTTTGTCATACCGTTTTTGCTTGTGCCTGTTCGAGGCATCGTCATGTGAGCTAACGTGGCTAAAGTTAGCATAGCAGCTAAATGCAACGTAACATTATTTACCGTCTAATCCCCCTTTAAAAACGAACGCTGTACGTTAGTTGTCTAAATAAGGCTGTGAAGTGCGTAATGTGGTTATTTGTTTTGTTAACAGGGATGTCGTTATAATGTCAGATTATCTGCCGAGCTCATCGACGTTTTAAATCGTGTAATATTTGTCATTGAATAAAATATTATATTTGATGTCAAATTATATTTTTAAAGATTATCGTAAAGCAATCGTAAAGGTGCAGTTGTAATGTGTCTCGTTTGCTTAAGCTTGTCCATTTTTGTCCACCCATTAAGAGAAGTGAAAATGAAAGTGTTTTTGAACACGTTTAATTATTTGCTCTTATAGCTCATTATTGCTTTATAATGGCTTTAAATTGAATAGTTTTAGTGGCTTGCACAAGGTTAGCTCTTAGTTTATCTTCTAAGCAACATCTTATATAATGAGTGCTTTTTGGGGCATCTCAAAATGCCTTAAAGCACTTAAATCTGTCTTTGTAGACGGCATGTTTTGGGCACCTTCTCAGATATATTTCTAGCCATTTTATGTATCTCAAAAATGTGAGTATTTTAAGTATCATCATATAAATATTTATATATATATATAAAAATATATCTAGAATAAATTCTCAGGCATTCGGGTCTTCACGTGTCAGCGGCCTACGCTCCAAATGATTTCATCAATGCAAATGAGTTAACATTATTTCCTGGATAAACTGGAAACTAGTTGTACTGGTTAGGTTGGATTCTCTCTTGCATTGAAAAACTGATCCCGGCGGAACTGCTTGATATGTTATTGGCAGCTGTTGACAGTTTTTGCTTTCAGTGCCAATGCAAATACAGCGATTATATCAACAGGAGTTGCATCCTGATATCTACCCCATGATAAATAACACCTACGATCATTAAACTTGGGTTCTTGTGATACTAGATAAATATAATAATGCTGACTGCAAAGTGAAGCATTTATCTAGAGACATGGGGACATGCTTGTTGTAAAGGGAAAGTTTACTTGCAATAAATTGCTTGTAATTGAAAGGAAGTCTGTTTTGTCTTGAACGCTTAAGAGTCTGAAACTGTGCCATTCTCTTGATTTCGAGATGGGTTTTTTTTCGAGATTTCCGGGACGTCGTAAATAACATCCTGGCTTTCGTCTTTGTGGTTGTCTATCTGCTGTATGCTCTCAGTGTGTTCTTTCGTTAATATTTAGCAAGTAAGTAGTCCACACGATGCAAATGGATTCCTGCATTCAATGCACATTAGTGGTTATATATTGAGAAACAAAATACACTTGACCGTCTGCAGTTATCCGTTTATCTTGTTTATTGTTGTGAAATCCTGCACACTTGTTTGAAGACAAATATTGCACTTTGCGTCATAGTGTGCAGTCTGGTTACTGCGAGTTATTTCAGGTAATCATTATCAGTACTGCTGCATTGCCTTCATCACTATTTCTTCAGGAAAGATCAATAGGGGACATAAAGGTTTATGCAAACATCTTTTCTCAGACACAAGAGAAACAGCCTCAGATATGCAGTCTGATGGTGGAAAGTGAAAATATTCACTCCAGGTCAATTTAACGCATACAGTTGACATACGTTTTGGTGGCTTGATAACTTGGCCAAATTGCTTTCATTTGTATAAAATGAAATACAAAATTGATGTTTTGTGTCTTGAGGAACTCATCTTGCTTCTAAGATCTTTGTTGAATAAACTGTACAAAAACAAATCCTTTCAAGTATACTTTTGTTGCTGCAAAGTTCAGCGTGTGATACCTTTTGCAATGATAAATGACACAGTTTTTTTTTCCAGGTCTAAAAAATTCTGAGTACAAAGATGTCCAAGCCCCCGAATTCTGCATCTCGGTCCAGGTCTAGATCACGGTCTTATACCCGGTCACACTCAAGGAGCCGATCTCGTTCAAGGTCCAGAAAGCGTCGCTACAGGTAGACAAATCCCTGGGATTGATTGCATTCAGAAATGCATGTAATGGGGGGGATGTAATGTTTATACCATGATTCATAGAAACATATGTAAAATGTTGTATTCAATTTAGTAATTGAGCTCATGGTGCTTATATATAATAAGTGCCAGGGTGCCAATCCAATCCATGGGGTGATTTTAATCCACTGTAGGGTCACAGAGCAGAGAATAACACTAGTCAGAAAACAGCTGCAGTCTCTCCTGCCCTTGACTCAGAGTCATTAAATACTCCACCAGGATGAGTTACCATGGTTGTTATTTCTCTTCTGTACCATTCCAACCCTTTTGTTGTTATTTTATGTGTGTGGTGTTAGGCTAGTACCTCTTTCCACAGCCTGTGGGTTTTCCCACAGTTTAGCATGTCTCCCAGCAGTCTATATTGGTCAATAAATGTTTTGTTATTCACCTTTTTAAAATGAAAAGACGGCACAGCATTGTTCTCTAATGTGTGTTTGGTCACCATACCTTTGTATAAACAATCTTGCATTTATTGCTGTAAGAACAGCATTCGTTGTAAAATTCACGGTAAGTGATACAGCACATTGTCAAGACATGCAGTGAATGTGTTTTAACAGGCTTTCTTATTGCAAATATCACAAAATAAATTGGTCAGTGTTTCTCTGGTGCCCCCAAGTGGTCATAACTGTGTCTGTCTCTGTCTCTCTCTCTCTCTCTCATCTTGCTGTACTCTAATGTCCCTGCAACACTTTTGTCTTTTTCTGTTCCTTAAGTTCCAGATCAAGATCCCGTTCCCACAGCGGAGAGAGAAGAAACTATCCTTCCCGAGATTTTCAGAACAACCGTGGGTATAACCGTGGTTTCCGTGGTTACCGGAGACCCTTTCAGTACAACCGTGGCAGAGGACGTGGCTACTTCCCACGAGGAAACTACCACAGAGGTGGCGGCTATGGTTACCGCCCCAACAACTGGCACGGCCATAGAGATCAGCAGCAGCCCTACGACCACCAGTATAGTCCCAGGAGGGGTCGCTCTCGCTCACACTCGCCCCGGAAGCGCTCGGGAAGCCGAAGCCGCTCCCACCATTCCGACAAATCGTCTTCTGGACGCTCCAGACACTCCAGCTCTTCTTCCCGCTCCTCGTCCCCACGACGACGCAGCTCCGGAAGACCCCCATCCAAGGATGCCAAAGGAAGGGGTTCACCCGGTGAAGGGAAGGCACCTTCCAAGGAAGCTTCGAAGCCTAGAGGAAGCCCTCCAGAGGACTCCACAAGCAAATGGGAACACCTGAGTGATTATGATATCAGTCCCAAGCGCTCGGGCAATTCCTCGTCTGCAGGCGGTCAACCGGAGATCAAAGTGACCACATCTGGAGGTGCTGGCAATGGTGGTACGCTGTGGCGAAGCATCGGTCCTGCCAGTAAAAGCCCACCGGTGAAGACGTCACCCTCATCCGGCTTCGGGTTCTTTTCAAAGGACGATATAAAGGCAGGGGGGGACACATCGGCGTCCATCTCGACGGCGTTCAAAAAGTATGTGGAGTCTTCTTTTGTTTAGGCTTTCGATGTTTTCCCTCTCTTTCCTTTGTCCTCCTGGCAGTTTTTAACGATTATCATCATTCTCTCAAATGTGTTTAGCCTTTGTACAGCAACAAAGATCCTTGGAAGAATAGAGCTTATAATGGAAACCAGCTAATTTCAAACTCAAATATCATTCCAAATCTTGCTGGGAGTTTTCCTGTGCTATGAGGTTGTTTGCAATCCCATAATTTAGGAGATAAAGGGTTAATGATGTAAGTATGGATAAAAACAACCCATCCTGGTCAGTGGTGTCTGCATTGCTGCAAAATTGAATCTAGCGCATGTATTTCATTGTCTTTAGTGTTTTCTGTTGCAAGTAACTTTTCTTATCTTACTGTGACTATTCAGAGGATAGTGTGAGAAACCCTGTGCCTGGTTTGATCATTCAGTGTTGTCTAATACAATCGGCTATGTAAAGCCTTATTAACGTGTGATCGTTCAATTCAGGTTTTTGGCAGAAAAGAAAAAGCCCATGTCAGACAGGGATAATGGCAGAGGCGAGACTTTAAGCTCTGCTGCCGGCGACAACAACAACGAGAAGACGGGCAATAAGTCGAGAGGCGTTTTCGACGCGTCGGATGCCGGCTATGATGGCTCGAAGACTGATAAAGGTCTTCCGTTTCTGGACGCTGAGGAAGAGGAGTACCGCCAGGAAATGAAAGACAGGAAGAATGACGAAGAGTCCAAGTACAAGGACAAAATCCCTCTCTCCATGCGAGACTTAACCGAAGAGCGTTTCGGGAAATGGGACGACTCCGCCTATCACCCCAGCAAAGATTCATCGCGGAGGGATGAAGAAGTCGAGGAGGGACTGGACGAGGAACTTTACCGCAGCCGAAAGCATGCAAGAAAGGAAGAGAAGGCCGCCAAGAAGAAAGAAAAGAAGAAGAGCAAGATAAGTCCGTCCTCTCCGTCGGTATCTGAGAATAAAGCCAAGATGCTGTTTCCGTCTGCAAAAGAGCGTTCGCCCTCACCTAAATCCTCAGCGAAGAAAGAGCCGCAGTTTAATTTCAGTATAAAAGCATTCACTGATGATGGAGGGAGGTATGTGTGCGCTCTTCTTGTTTCATTTCTTTTACATTTGTCTGATTTCATGCAAGCGCTGTGTACATGTGTTTAACTCTCACTGCATTCAGCTCATCAGGTGCGTTAGCTAAAGAGAGACGTTTGTCACGGGAACTCATGCACCCGACTAAAAAAGATCACGAGGAGTTTCGTTCAATCTTTGAACATGTGCAGTCCGCTCAGCTTCGCAGGAGCCCTTCAGAGCTGTTTGCTCAACATATTGTCACAATTGTACATCACATAAAAGGTAATTTCAAACTTGATTGAGGGTTTGGTCATATTTGTATTTGATTTACTTTTCAATGCAATGACATTTAGAAAATGGCCTTCTTACCTTGTGAACGCAGCACAGCATTTGATGGCTGTCTCATTTGCCTCCTGCACTCGATTCAGGGTTTGCTTATATTTTATTTACCTTTCAATGCAATGACATTTCGAAAATGGCCTTTTTACCTTCTGAACGCAGCCCAACATTTCCAGTCCTCTGGGATGAGTCTGAGCGAGCGATTTGGAATATACCAAAGAAAAGCTGCAGAGATGGAATCGATGAAGCAGAGGAGAAGTCCTGAGATCCACAGGTAGGTGTAAAACACCACAAGCAGGACTAGAATAACGGAGATTCTTAACCGTGGTGAAATTGCCTGGTTCTCTCTTTCCAGTTTTAATCCGTCCGTATGTTCTTTCACAGGCGAATCGATGTGTCTCCCAGTGCTTTTAAGAAGCACTCTCACCTGTTTGAGGAATTTGACGAGAGCGGCTACAAGGTGACGCAGCGTTTTCAAATCTGAAATTCCTGCCCAAATGTGAAACAGCAGAAATGTGCTATGATGTGTATAATGCTAATACACAAGAACCCCGATCTCAGTGTTGTATTACCGAGCGCTACGCTCTCACCCTTCAGCCTTTGTCGTACGATTAATCGCGGGCACGTACTTGCCTAAGCAAAATGGCTAATGGAAGTGCCTATTGAGCCTGTGTCCAAGCCATTCACTGGACCGCTAATCGATACACATAGTAAGTATAATCTCCTCGTGAATGTGTTTCTAAAAACAGTAGGGCTCAGTACTAATCACTGTGGGGAAAGCTGGAGCATGCTGCTTTCCCGTGAGATCTGTGCGGTTTTCTGTCCTCAAGTGTAATAGACGTATGTCATATTTTCAACGGGTGTCCCAGATATAAATCAAAATGGAGTTTCAGGTTATTTCTGAAGATGGCCAACAGGTGGCACCTTTCAGCAGGGGTTTTATATTCATGGTCATAAGGATCTGTCTGATGTCAATTTGAATGTCACATCTAGGCTATCCCTAATACTTCAATGTGGTTAAAGGGAATTTAATATTTAAAGGTGAATAAATTAAGTTTCCGGAGTGTCAAGTGTTCTCTGGCTTTTAGGCAGTTACTATGAATTTCAGTCATAATTGCAAAAGGTTCTATCATGAACACGCTCATATAGTGGAATTGCAGTACTTTTGACTGTACACGAATGTGATGTAAACATTACGCTATTTTTATTCCAACGAAACGTATTAACTGTTTGGGATTTTGTTGTGTCTCCACAGGATCATGGTAAAAAACATGACGCTGACTCATTGGACCTTCGATTGGCCATTGAGCGCCGTAAAAAGGATCCTAAACGAGACGGGGGAAAGAGTTCAGCCGGGTCACGCACGCCCAGCCATGAGCTCTCCCCTGAAAGATCCTCCAAACACAAGAAATCAAAGTAAGTTTCTCCTTAATTTTTGCGTACCGCCGTAATGAGGCATTACATCTTTACACATACAGTGATTTTGACTACATCCTCAGGGCAATATGTGTGTTCATTGTTGACCTTCGCGCAGACTGTGATCATGGCCAGTCCCTCTCTCCCTCAAAAAGGATGAGACGTTACCTGGCAGCTCTCTTCTCCTGTCACGTCACACCACGTGTTAAACGCTGACTCAGTATTTCACTGTCTGTAATTGAGTGGTTTGTTTTTAACTGCCCTCTTCTTTGATGTCTTTTTAAGGAAAAGCAAGAAGAAACGAGAGCGCTCTCCTTCATCTTCCTCATCTTCGTCTTCCTCTCCCTCGCCCCATCCATACAGAGATAGGGAGTATTATACGGAAGATCACATGGAGGGTGGAGGGGTCTTTAATAAGGCCCGTCTGGGGTCCAGAGAGTTCCATGGGCCCCGTGACTATGAGGGTCACATGGACCGGGGTTATGAGAGGGGCAGAGGAGGGTACGACCGCGGAGGATATGACAGGGGTCGAGGGGGTTACGACCGTGGATTTGTAAGTGCTTCAATGATGTAACAATGATATGACTTTTAAAAACATAATTTTATCTGCTACTCGTTGCTATGGTTATGGTTAACATTGGCCATACATGTAAACATTTCTGTAGAAAAGTGATTTTTCTTTACTTGTTTTGAATCTGTTCAGAAACGTATTGAGCTGCGTCACTGTCTGTAGACTTTGTACTTCACTATCTGTCGAAATAAGCCATTTTTGCTCATCATACTTGGTGGATAAAAATGTTTGTTGAGGTAGTATTTTTGTTAGTTGAAACTATTTCTAACTCTCTTCAACACCGAATAAAATATTTACAATTAACATTTTCTTGCATCTGTCTGCCATTTTACTTTATGCATTGCATTCTGGGATTGCTTGAATTGACATTTATTCTTTTAGCGGTTGCATTTATCCATAGCGCCTTGCAAATGAGAGAGCATTTAACATTTGTATTTATTTACATTTGTAGGTTCATTTCGATAGTCCACTTTAGTTGAACTGTAGATTAAACTGTAGTTGTCCTGCATTTGCAGCCCAGAATGAGAGGTAGAGGATGGAACAGGGGAAATTACCCTGGAAACACCACCAATAATAATCCTCAAAATATGGCAGGTCCGTCTCGCCCCCCAGAGGAAGAGTGGGACCCAGAATACACCCCTAAAAGTCGCAAGTACTTCCAGGTGAGCCGAGTTTGGTTTTCACTTCAGTAAGTAGCTGCCGACATCGTTTTGTTATATTGACATTGTCTGTCATTTGCAGCATGATGACCGAGACAAAGAAGCTGAGATGAAGTGGTTGGACACTCGGGGACGTGGCAGAGGGGGTTACCCGCGTGCGAGGGGCACGTTTATGGTTCGCAAGGGTGGCGGCAGCCCCAAGTGGACCCATGACATGTTCCCGGGCAACACTGATGGAGGAGACATGGGTGACGGCAGCGCAGACCATAGCCTTAAAGATGACGACAAGTCTGGGGGAAGTCCTGCTTCCAAGCCATAGACATTATTGTTAGCATCCATCTTCATCTGTCTGTTCACAACCGTAGTATAAGAGCAGCTAGTATGACATGAGCCACTCTGAGAACAGCAGGTGTGTTACTGCAAAACGATAGAACAGTGTGATTTGACAAACATTCTACAATTTCGTTCATATTTTTATCTTTTCTATGTTTTTTAAGGTTATAGGAGGTATTTGATGTTTTCTCTATAAGTGATGGTAAATAAGAAATTGGTCCATGTGTCAGAAGGTACCTTGCGAAGGATGAGCAGCAGATGTTGGCTTTAATCCTTACAGGTTGCAAATAGATTTTCATTTTAAAGAAAGTGCAATAAAAAACTGCACTTGTGCCTTAGAATGCGTTTAATTTCAGTTTTAGCTTTTATGCATGTCAAGTCATGCATGTGGAACCATATATAATTTTGACTACTTTTATTTGATCATTCTCATTGGACTTTCCCCCGTGGACCAATACACTGTGTACTGGGCCGGTTTTCTTCAGACGTTTGGCTGTTTAAAAATGTACAGATGTTCCTACTAAATTGGTTCTCCATCATATTTAACGTCCAAGGAAACTTTTTGAGGTTAATGATACCACTAATAGTAACAAAGAAAAATAGACAATGGCTTTGTGAAACTTTTCTATGTCAAGTATAAAAACCCCTCAGTTTCATCTAATTTTAAAGTGTAGATTTCAAGGATTGCAAGACTTATTGCAGACTTTGTACGTAAACAAAATACTGTTTAACCAAAGTATGTGATGGTCATCACCTGCATGTGTTTAGATGTGTGGTACATTTAGCCATCAGCACATTTGGCCTGAATTCTTTCAATTGGTTTGCATGCTGCAGTGTACAGATGTGCTTCTGTCTGTAGTTCATGAAATACTGTAACGCTGTGATTCTTCTGCTAACATGTACAAACTACTCAGTCTGTGCTTTTGATCCCCACGAATAATCCGAAATAAAACAAAACGTCCTCTGTTTGTTATAAGTCATTTGTTTTCATTGAAAGCTGCATTGGCAATGCGAGAGATTTATAGTTGTAAAGTAATAGCTGCTCTTAACAAAATTAAGATGCCTTCATCACATTTTAAATGACATTTTTTTATTTTGCGGAGAAATATCACAAAGTCTTCTGTGCAGATATCTGAATAAAAAATGCTGTATATAAAAGCAAAGTATACAAAAGCACTTCAAAAATGGAAATGAACAGATCCTAAAATACACTTTCAAAATCCAAATTCAGAAAACAAGCGAGATCAACCACAAAAACAGATCACAAACTCAATCCTTCAAATGAACATTTAAATTGGAACTTACTCAACAAATCTTTAGCGATATTTCAAAGTGTCTTCAGGACAAAAAGTGTGCACTAAAGGTAGTGTACTCGACCGAGCGTGCCCGTTCCAGTGAACAGAACATCAGGCTGTCCGTTCCTCCAGATCTCCCTCACGATTCTCTCTCTCTCCTCCAGTCTCCTGGCTCTCTCCAGCTCCTCTGCAGAAGTAAAGACGTTGATGCTTTTAATAGTCCCGTTCAGCTGGTGCTGATCGCTCGTGGTCCTCATTGTGACCGTCGGGACCTCCAAGTCCTCATCGTCTACTTCACTGTCTTCCTTTTCTTCCTCCTCCTCGCTGGATTCTTTAAGGCGTCTTTTGTCGGGTGAGGAGTCGGTCTTTGGCTTTGAACGTGGCCTGCAGGTCATGCCCAGTATGAGAAGAACCAGGGCAAGCAGAAGACCAGAACATACACCAAACATGAAGTACAGCGCAAAGCTCTCCGTGTTTGCTGTGGGGAGATTCAGAAAACATAGTAAATATTCAGTTATTACAAAAATGATGTCATTATTTATTCACCCTGTTGTTCAAAACCTGTATATAACACTTTCATTTGTGGACCGCAAAAGAAGATATTTTGAGAAATGTCTCGGTGGTTTTGTGTTCATACTATGGAAGTCAATGGGGTTCAGTGTAGTTTGATTAGCAACATTCTTCAAAATATCTTCTTTTGTGTTATGATACAGGCTCGAAATGACATGAGGGTGAAGTAATGATTGTTATTTTTTGGGTGAATCATCTCAACGTTTTATTGATCTCAACAGCATTGACACATTTTCTGACTATACAGTCATTTACTAATGTCCTCCAGAAAAGGGTTTTCTGGATCGTAAACATATAGAAACAGTCTTAGAGAAATATTTAAGCCATTTCTCATGAAGTCAGAGGCACGAAGCCAAATCAAACAGAACACTTAAGTCCTTGGATTTGGTTCTTGTTTTGTTCTTGGGGGGAGGAGTGTGAAGGGACAAGGGATATTTATTGCAAAAACAAAGTTCAAAGAATCCCTTTTAAAATCTTTGATAATACTCCATCAGGCACTTTTCAGAATTTGATTTCTTAACCTTTACACGGTGAAGTAATGACTGTTGAGGTGTTTATGTTTCTGCGGTCTTACCTATGATATGAGCGTAAGTAGCCATGCTGTTACTCAACAGCTCCATGTCCTTCTGAACCGGGTTCATCTTCAGTCTTTCTCCTTGGCACTTAAAGTTTCTTTAAAGCTAAAAGTAGCTTTCACGATTTGATCTCACGGTGGTCTTCAGCTCCTGTGGTGAACAAATATATTTACATCACTAACATTCTCTACCCTAAAAATAATGAACTAGTTGGATGGACAAACCCTTCTATTGGGTTTAAATACACTGGGTTGTTTCATCGCATGGTTGTGTCAAATATGGACATTTTGTAAATTCTTTAATCCACCAATTTGGATATTTTACCCTTACAAAATTATATGGGATAATGAGAATATACTGGAAAATATAATGCAACATTTTAACTAATACAAGCTATTTTTCAATAAATGAAAGGAGTCAATTTCTTATGTATTATATAATATATTGCTGTATTTTAACAATGTATTGTTCTATATATTTAAAATATGTTCAATTTATATAGTTTTTTAATTTATATAAATATATATTTTCTTTGCATAAGGGTACACAACCATGAGTCGAAAGGACCCAGCATTTTTTAAACGTTTTGGGGTGGTTTCCCAGACAGGGGTCAGCTTAAACCAGGACTAGGGCTTTTAGCTAAATTACGACATTTAAGTTGTTTTTACAAACATGTCTTACAAAAATCACGACTTGTAGGCATTTTAAAACAGAACAATGGCACTGGTGTATTTAAACATATGTCAGTGGAAACTGTTTCTAGTTCAGACAGCTCTAACCTTTATTTAAGTCTAGGACTAGTCTTAAGGCCTGTCCGGGAAACCGCAACCATTGTGATCCACAGAAGAAAGTCATATGGATTTTGATTTACGATACGTTATGTGATTTACGATAACATGAACTCTGGTCTCTTTCAGGTCAAATGTTTAGAAAAATCCCTTAAGCCCCATATAACCTATGGCAATAGTGATTCTTGTCTTAGCAAACGCTGTTAAAAACACTGCCCGATCATGCACAATTTGACAAATACTTCCCAACATATTTATTTTGGCCCCTGAGGCTGAAGTTGCACTAATTGGGTCGTTAGCCTCAGTTACCCGTAAGAGCAAAGCAATAATATATCCGTGTTTTTCCCCACGGGCCATTTGTTGCTGTTGTTGTCATTGTATTGACCTGAACCTCGCTCTGGGCTCCCACAGACTTTTTAACTTTTCCCACAGGAACAGAATTCCAGCTTTCGCATGTGCGCTCGGGGTCTGCGTGGGACTCTTCCCTGGGAAACTGGGAAGATTCCAGATTGTGTCACTCTCTCCGACATAGAAGACAGAATGAGGGGATTAAAGCGGAACATCTGGATCAGGATTTCCCAAGCACAGCGGAAGCAACATGGGAAAATCTTCTCTGCTCCATATACTTATATTTACGTTTATTCATTCGGAGACTCCAGATCTGACTCCAGTCAGATAATGAACCCCACAAGCAATTTATTAAACAAGTGAGGAAAGAACTGATCTTTAGGTCTATAAATGCTGTGACTCCCAGTGTGTCTCCAGATCATAAAGTCTACAGCGGCTGAGGCCACGCCGAGATGCAGGAAGACTGGTGTTATTGTCTTCCTGTTTGTTTCCTCGTGGGGCCTGTAATTACAGCACACTTTAATCTTCACCAAAGTCTCAGCCGCCCTGATCTCTATCTGACACACTCTTGGCAGGACAGACACATGTTCAAGTACACTATAGTACTTTTTGTTCGCTCTGGTTGCTTTATATACTGCTCAACTGGCCACAAGAAAGAGATCCTCAGAGTTACCAGGGTCTTATTTAGCTATAGATGTGACCATAAACCATAAAAGTTCTAAGAACTTTTAAGCAACAGACGGGTTGGTTGACAGAGGAAAAAACAGTAAAAAAATGCATAAAAACAAAATTGATTAAAGGGGTGGTGCAACGGTGTCTCATGCATTCAGACTTCTTCACAATGTTAAACGTGCTGTCTTCTCATGCTTAAAATGGTCAACTTGTCGAAAAACGAGTTGGGTGTATTACGTAGTATTTCTGTGTTCGATAAACTCCCCCAGCGATCCTACAGGTTCGGAAAGTTTTTTTTTAACAAATAAAACTGTTTCGTAACACTTTTTTTTAGTCCCTTATTGGACAATTCTCCTGGAAAAGCATGCGGCCGCAAGGAGAACAGGAGAAGGAGCATGCGCAGACGTCACTTTCACTTGTGTGCAGGAGAGAGAGAGAGCATACTTTCACGAAGTTCAGGTGTTTGTTTGTTCACTACATTTGGGTGATGAATGTTATATTAACGGTGAATATAACGCTGGATTTGGAGATGGTTTGAAACTAATATATGGAGCCGTCCCAGCTCTTAAAGATGCCGGACATGAACCGCATGCAATGAGGGAAACTGACGTCTGTGTTTTGTTGACAATGGGTGCGCACGTGCTTTAGTTCAGCCTACCCCTCCCCCCCGCACACGTCGTATTAATTCGGAAATAATCGTACGTGTAACTATCTTTAATAAATGTGATCAAACTAAATACTATTCGAAGATACAAAGTATGCAATACTACTCTATAGATACTCAAGATTAATATGAGATTGGCGTAATACTACAAGATCCTTGTTAGTTATTCCCCTAAAGTTGTTTAAGAGAAACACTAGGGGCAGTGAAACAACCTAGATCTTCATCAAAACAAAACAAAGAGTTTGAAAGAGCATAATGACCTACTATCAAACAAAAAAAAATTAAACAGTTGAGAACGTTTTTGCAATCAACTTCAATATTCTATAATTGGGTGAAGTTCCTCCTGTTCTGAGGAGTTTATCAAACACAAACAACAATCTGATTCACAATTGAAAAGCAAGGATTACACTCATGGCCTGTTTTAATGTGTACACGTTTTACAAATATCCCTTAAAGATGCCAGACAATAACTCACAGGCCCACAATACTGAAACAACTTTTAAACACATCTCCCATCCTTCAGACCTCAAAACGTGCTGATCTCATGTTTTCATACATTCTCTGTCTTTTAAAGCGTTTAGTCAGCAAAAAGCTAAAATGAGGCATTTTAGGATTTTAGTATTACTTATATTTTATAAATAATATGTCTGAATGTGCAAAACTCACTGCCCAGTGCTGTGGTTATGGAGAAGTCTTCATATTTTAATATAACCATACTGTATTTTGATATGACTTCAATGCAAGTGAATATAAGTGATTTCCCCAATAATATCTATCAGATTAAAAGACATTCCTCAAAATATCTTCTTTTGTGTTCCACAGTCATGCACAGTACAGATGACACATAAATGAGGGAAATAAATGGTGAGTTTTTGGGTGAACTACCCCTTTAAGATTAAGGCTAACTTTAATTTAAACATCAAAAATAGGTTTCATTTGGACTCAAGAGTGAAAATGCAACTTTCTTACCTTTGCCAACGAACTTTCATTTCTGAGTGTTCTTCTGTTTCAGTCATCACTCCACTCAAGATTAAAACCCACCAACTATCTGAAGGATGAGTCGCATATCCACAGGGCAAAGACGGGGAGACCTCACCACGTCAGAAGATGAAGCAGGAACGCTGAACACTGAGAGGTGTGTATGTCATCTGGAACACACTCTCTCTCTGACTGCTCTATCACACATATCTGCGTCTGACCAGCACCAGAAGCAGCCCTCTGTGGCCACAAACACAGTTTCTCTCTCACTGGGAGCAGACGATAGGAAAGTAGTTTGAGTGAAGGGAGGAGAAAATATAGAAAGGGAGGAGCGCACAGCGTGAGATTTACACTCTTACGGTGGCATTTCACACCCACTGGATGCCGGATCCGTGAAAACCTCTTCCTCATGTCTGTGTGTGCATGTTGAAATGTGTTGTAGTGGACAGCCCACAGTTAGTTTTTCTTTAGGGTTGGAGTAAATGTACTTTGTATTTTTATCAGAGTTTGTCTGGAATTGACACGAATCCAAATCAACCGTATAACATCATATATAGAATTTATGCAGAAATAGCACAATTGCAATTTTTGCAATTTTAGTTATTTTATTATTTATGGTTCTCTATTGCTCTTGATCATTTATTGCGATATATATTTTATTTCATTTGTTATGATTTATTGCTTTTCAGTAAATAATTTTAGCACCTCAACTAGTACGTTTAAAGTTATTGCTAAGGCAACATTTCTTTTTTCTATTTAGTTTTCCAAATAATAAAAAATGATCATTTAAAGTAACTTAATTAAATTATGGACAGTGGTTCCACACAACAGAAATATGTTATCTCTACTCAAATACTTTATGTATGATGAACTAGACTAAACGGAGTAAACTTAAACAACCATGTTCAAATAATGTCCATCTAACTTGAATCAATTACGTTCTTCCTAGTATTAAAGTAACATGTTCCCATTATGCGGAACCACTGTCCATAATTGAACTAAGTTACTTTAAGGAGAGATATTCTCTGATATATCTGTTATTTTTAACACAAACTAAATAAGCTAAATACAGCTCTTATTGTTAGGAGATAATTGTGTTGAGTTAACTTGATTTATTTTAGTACATTGAACAAGCATCAAATATTCTTTTGATCTACTCGATTTAAACATGTTCATTTAAAATGTAAACATTTAGCTAAGCCAAAGCATCACTGTTTTTAGTCCGTTTAATAATGCAATTGTGTTTGAACAACGTTATACAATGGTGTTAGAACAAAATTAATTGTTTAAATAAAGTGAACAGTATCGTAAAATCATTATTTTGGCTCCTTTTTATTTCTGTCCTCTTTTTCAACAGTCAGATCTTGACACTTAAATTGTGTCTCTTAGCCAGGGTAGGCATGATCAGGGTAACCGTCCAGCCTCTGAGGCAGTACACGTCCAACACGCCGGAGAGATGTGTGTGTTCAGGGTTAAAGCTGTGGGGTGGAGCAGGAAATGTCTGCAGCGGGCACACAGCCGGTGCTTGAGGCTAACTCTGGATTAAAAGAACTCTTTGTGCTCCTGTCTGAAGAGATGTGGACACCTGAAGAGAGCCGTGTGTCGTCCAGACCCTGCTGGCAACTGCTGTCTTTGGGCTGGGCTTCTTGTGTAGGGGCGTTTATTGAACCCAAGAGAAAGATATAGCGGCTGTTTGCCTTAATGTCTTCATTGTGGCCAACTTACTTACTCTGGGCAATGCATGCTGGGAATTTGAGGTCATAAACATGACACAAGTGTGGAATGATTCTCAAGTGTAGGCTATTTCTCCCTACACCGAGTTCCAAAATTCCCAGCACACACCCGCCATTATGTGACTGTATAAAATGTTAATTTATATTAGAAATAGTTGAATTATTAATAAGCAAATCTTTAAAATGAGCATACTTTTATAGGTAATATAAAGGGCACACTTAATGATATTCATTTTCAAACTGGTGTACTACCACTTAAGAAGAGATGATTGGACTCCACCTTAAATTTCTCAACAGTTCATTTTAATGTTGTAATGTTATTGTTTACAAGAATACTGCTTTGGTGTGATTGAGGCTTGTGACAGGGAGGTTGGTTGAGTCATTTCAAAGCCTGTCATTATGTGGTGACCCAAAAATCTGTTTTGCCCTGTGCTATGGCATGTAATATTCTTGAAGGAAAATAATATTGTTCCAAGATTAGATATACCACCTCATGCCACGCTGACCACAAGACAAAACAAAAACAGAAGGGCATTTTGGGAGACAAAAGGGAAGGTTTTTCCTTAGGGTTGAATCACAGCTTTAGTTCAAAGACGGCTACACTTCTTAGTTACTTAAAAGATGTCTGCCAAATGAATCAATGTAAAATGTATATATTCCAGTTTTTGGACAACAAAAGGAAATATGAGTATTATAAAAAATACTTGAAAACTTTTTTCATTTAAATAATGAGAAACATTTCACTCAAGTGTCCAAAAACTTTTGACCGATATTTGTTTGCTGTTACATATTAAACGTAATGAGAATAATGGTCATAAATAAACAAATGGTCATTTTTTATTGCATTTTAGACCACAGGAACAAAACAGCACGCACACACCTTTCTAACCCATCATTTCAAATTTAGATCAACCAAAAAGGTCCAAACTAAACTACGCACTTTCCTCTTAAATACAGGGGTTATTTCCACATAAACAAAATAAAGTATATTACAAAAACCCACAAGTGACATCTATTTTTTCTTCGAGTACTCTTTCCTCCCACCACCTGCCCCAAAGTTGCGCACGCGGTGTATTTTGGTGAGCTGGGCCTGTATAGTCTCTATAATGTTCATATGATCTGGGATGTGGACGTAGCGCACGTTACGTCCCGTAATGAACAGATCGGCCATTTGCGACACGCGTCCACGCCTGTCCCTGTACAAAACCTCTTCCAGTCGGATATTCATGAAAGCGTCCACGTTAACAATGCGTCCTCTCGCCGTGCTCTCGTCTCTGAGGTCTACGGTGGTCACCTGGCCGTGCAGACCCTGCAGAAGGACCACCAGACTGTTCTCAGCGATGGTGCGCTCACGGAGCGAATGGGTCACCTCCATGATCACCTGTGGCCAAAAGAGTCACATTCTTCTGTAAGCGATGAATGTCAATCAACTTATTACAGCTTCAACATGGCTTTGCAACTTCCAGATTAAATAACACGAACGATGCAACAAATCGGACAGATCCTGCTTCGCAAGATCGATATTTGCAGTAAGTCAATTCGCTTTGAAACCTGTCACATCTATTTTGAAAATGAAAATATTACCTTAGTAACCTATTCCGGTGGAATCTCACGCGAGCACACTTGTTTACATCATATTCGCGCGCCTCTGTTCAGCTTAGCGTTAATGCGTCATCGACATGGACCAATAGGCGACGCCACATTAGATGCTGAATCGTGGGTCTGCCTCGCCGCCATATTGGGCAGGGAAAGAGTGTCATTCAAACACATCCAAATTAACGTGAAAGCTTCGGGTTTTTTCTGGATAAATACACAGCAACGCTTATGTTGCTAAACTGATTCAATGCTTGACACGCGTGACTTTTCCACAATTACTTTTGACGATAAAATCTTTTCTGGAGTAACTGGAGACAAACGTTTTTGTACTACAGTAAACTCGATTGAGTATTGTGAAGTTTTTGTGCTTTTTGCCTCGGTCACTTGTTTGTTTTATTGCACAATTTTGCCCTATAAAACAAACAAATGCGACACATTTATGTGTCTTGCACAAACCAGTTTGAAAGCGATCGCGCGCCCTCTAGCGACACGCTCATAGATTGCATACAGAAAGACGGGGAGAAGTTGACACCCTTTAAACCAGTGAAAAATCAAATTAGGTTTATTTCTGCATGTACACTTTAACATCTTTAAGTAGTGAGTAAACATTTCACATTTCATTTGAAATCATACGTAGTTTTATTGTGTGCACTTCCCAACCTTCACAACAAAATATAATGTTAAAAGTCATTCAGATATCATCCATCATGGCCAGTAAGTCATCCCCTTTGTTTAAGTGTCCGTCTGTTGGGCTTCCATCTTCAGAAAACTCCCCTGCAATACGGGCCAGCTCAGTATTGACTAACTGATCCTGCAAACACACCATACAAAGAAAAAAAGGTTGAATTCTGCGTTCATAGAGCCATTTACATTGACATTAGTAAATTATTATATGTGTTTAAAGATGGACTATACAACCGAAGTGATCTGGTTGAAGATTACAACAGCGTGAAAATGAGAAATGATGCAATTTAGGAGCTATAAAAGTGCATGAAGTACTCAAGCAACTCTTGAAATATGAATAAATGATAACTGAAAACACATGTGAGGTGTAGCCTACTCGCAGTTCTAACTTCCTGGTAACTTGTATTTAAGTGGAATTAAAGCATACAGTGTGCTCTATGTTAAGGTTGTCCTGGTGCAACACCTGTGTTTCTCTGTAAAAGAGAATAGATTTTACACGTAACGTAGAACATTCCCTGCCTCGGGCAACCAAAAAGTAAGAGGAAAAAACAGGAAAAACTAAAATAAGACCAGCAGGTTTGTGAAGGGAGTGACACGTCACCTGTATGGCCTGTATGTTGATGACTTTGGGTGACTGTTGTTCCGCCCCTTCCAAAACACAGCTGTAGAGTTTGAGAGAAACATGATCATTTTACTGTTAGATGTTTGGCTTATTCTACCCAATTGTCCTAATAATTTAGCATTTGAAACTCAAGATTGACTGTGTGTGTATTTTGTAGACGTGTCAGGATTATGTGTGGATGAGTAACGCTTACACCCCCTCATCCTCCTGCTCTAAGGTCAACAGGTTCACTTTGAAACCAGCATCCGCATTCGAGAGCTTCTGCACCTCCACCCCACCCATTAGTTTTGCCAGCAAATTCAGTTCCTCTGTGGCCAGAAGGTTAGGAGCATACTCCACCTGTCCACAACATGCAAACAAACAGACAGAGGACCTTGGTTTATAAAGATTTTCATATTTAAATGCAACTTCTGTACAATGTTTATGAGATGTTTAATAAATCTTGGAGTGTCCCAGGATGCTTGCATTGAAGATCTACCTGCTTTTGTTTCCTGGTACTGTTGGAAGTGTCTGATGGTTGTGAGTCTTCAGGTGAGGCTTCGCTGTACCTGCATAGAAGTCAATCAATATTTACATGTCCAAATAAATAAATCTAATTTTGGTACAATCATATTATAATGATATTTTATCTCTGAAATAAATATTTATATACACTAAACAAAAGGTCCTAAACGATGCCATAGATGAACTGACTGTATCATTCCATAAAGAGCTTTCTGTTGCAGAACAAACGCTTTTATAGTAAAAAATATATATTTTGACTAAAATAAATGCTTATATTAAAACGTTTGACTGAAAAATGTATATTTTATGGCATTGCCGCAAATAACCTTTTAGGGACTTTTATCTTGTAAGAGTGTACAGGACACATAATATTAAAATAATTATTATTTTATACAAGAATTATTGTAGCAGCAATCATATACAGTTTTACATAATTAAATGTATACAAAGATTATTATGATACTTTTAAAATAAAAATTCTCAAGGCATAATTAATTCTTCTAATTATTAGCTTAATCTCTTTCATTTTTAATTTTTATATTTACATGTTGGTGCCCAAACGTGTGACTCTGTCTCCAGAGAGGTCGAATGAGGCGTCGTGTAAAGCTCGTGTGTAATTTTCTCCACTGGGAAACACCGTTCTCCTCACCTCTCGACCTTTAGTAAACCACCTGCAACCAGGAATATACTGTATATGGTAACATACAGAGACTGTTCGCAATAGGTGTGTATAATAATATCAATCATTTTCCAAAAAGCCGCAATGTGTTTTTTTCTTAGAACAAATACTGAAGAATTAAGTGCTCATGCGATCTCCGTCAATGACCTCTGACCTCCACATTACCTAATTGATCCAGGAACCTCATATCCGTAAGGCACTGGCCCCGAGGTCGACAGCACAAAGCGTCCGTTAGGGTTCTGGATATTTTCTTGTAAGAAAATTGACACCTGACGAAAGAATTGTATGTAAATCTAAAAGCAGTCACGAAACTATGCTCGACTGCAAGTCACTTCAGGACTCTGAGATGATATGCACACAAACCATACCATCTGGCACGGTTCCAAGTCAAATAAGCTCTAATGAACCCACAGAACAAAAAGAAACATAAATCAACACCTCACCCTGGTTTGCATATCTTGAAAGAGGCCCAGCAGCGTGTGTCGGATGAGTTGAAACTCACCGTCGGATAAGGGTGTGTACAGCTGAGGAAAATATATTTTTCATAAGTACTAGACATAAAAAGGCATAGGATTAGAAATAAATATTAACGTCTGATAAATGAATAAAACAAAACAGCGACAGGGAAATTAAGATCATGCCTTGAACCTAATGTTCTAGATGGCAGTGGATTTCTACCTCTATAAGTTGCCGCTGGGCTTCGTCGATCTGGTTAACAAGGTTGTGACTGTCCCTTACTAGACCTTTAATGCTGTCAGTGTGGTTAAAGGTGATGAGCAGTAGATCGCGTGGACGTGGACACAAAATGATCTGGTACTTGAAGGCCATAGTCATCAAATCATACAACTGCAAAAAAGACAAGTCCAATTCGAACAGGTACGCAATAGTAAAGATGCACAGAGTGACTTTTTTGGTTACAAGATGAACAAAGATCAGTTGACACAAAATTGGTCACCCCTTAAAAAAACCCCGAATGATCACGATCGCTAGATAACATAAAAAAACTCCATTGGCAAAACACAAAAACAAGTGCACACTACAGCAGGAATGTAATGCACACTTGTGAGTGCCCGTGGAGAGGGGGGGTCAGATCATACCTTGTCCATGCTGGCTGGGTTTAGACGCATAATGGAGGCGTGTGCGATCCGTGTCAGAACTGTCCGCAGGGCTCGATGAGTGAACACATCCTGAGGCTTTAGAATCTCCTCTAGAAACGTCTTACAGAACAAAGTGGCCGCGATATCATTCATAACTAAAAAATAGAACATGAGAAAGATTGATAACAGAAATACTGTATATGGATACATTCGTGTCATTTATTTTTTAGACTGGAGTGCCAACATTTCTGTCAATTAAAAATCACTTTCACACTGAGCACAGTGTTGCACTTTTAATGCTCGTTTAATTTGAGCAATGTTGTTTCTGCTTGTCTTGCTGTATTATTCGGTTGTGTTCGTTCTTGTCATGTGCAGTGCTATCCAGAAATCGGAGATCATAGAATGTGTCAAGACAGGTATCAGCAAGTATTGGGAAGACCGTGTTCAAGCCCAGGATCAAAGCGTGATGTATCTGAAGAGGAGAGACTAATGCACCTCTTATTCTGTCATCCTCTGTCCAGCAACCTGCAACAGAGCCGAAGCCACATTTCTGTTACACCACTTGATACCATCACTTATCACATCCCACTCCTCTGTTTGTCAATGTCATCTAACAGCTTCAGATTCATGTCATGTCTACCTAAACTGGTATGATGCCACTTCCAGACATTTCAACACTTTACATTAAGGTTGCATTTGCTAATATTAGGTACTAGATTGGTTGTCATTCTCACCGTCCCAAACATGCAAATACATAAATATGAGAGAGAGAGAGAGAGAGAGAGAGGAGGGGAGCGCGAATTAACCGGCTGTCGATGTATAGTTTTCTAAACCGGGGATTAAGTTTGCTAGTCTGCTATTTTAGACTACAGGGACTTTACAGCTACTCTTGTTTACCTCTCTGGGTTTTATCATCGCGTTCATCCTGCGCTCGAAGGCGCTGATCCAAAATATAAAGCATTTCTCCGCCGAGGTTTATTATAAGCAGAGGAAGCGTTCTTTGAGACATGCCTTTAGCGCCGAACACAACTCCAGTGAGAACGCAACTTTTCTGAATGATCTGCCTTTGAATATATGAGATGCATATATTAATACAACCCTGCGGTTCGCTTTGTTTTTGTCAGAATCGGTTGTAAAGGCATAGGCGTGCGCTCCAGGACGCTTCAGGAGAGCCCCATGACGTCACGTAATTCCCTGTTGACCCGCTGTCTATGGTGCGTGCCAAACGGGACACATCGCCCTCCGATGAGCCCTCGGGAAGGGGACACCACACAAAACGTCGCTCCAAATAAAGAGAAAATGACGGTGCTTTATTCGTCCTTTTGCCAGGTGTATTTTAAACAGACACAATAAGAGATACAATTGCGTTTTTCCTTCTAGAGTTTACGCATCATGAGCTTTACTCTTTAGGGCATAGGGATGATCACTTCGAAATGGCACGCGGCATTCTTGCTTCGCTTGGTAGAAAGATAGGTGTGAAAGAAAATACTGTTCTCGCGACATTATTGTATGTATTAATTAATATAACCTTTTTAAAAGCTTTATAAAATTATACTTTTGTTAAATGCTTTAATAATAGTTGAAATGTTCATTTATATAAATGCATATCCAAATAATGTTTTATCTTTATCTGGTAATTATAAAGTGTCTGTTCATTTTCATATGACATGAATGCAAAGCATGTCTGGACTCATAATGTTTAAGCAAATGCAGTGCAATGAAAAAATAACTGCCTCGGTTAGAAGTTTGAAGTACATGGTTAAAGACAATAGTAACACTCTTTCTTTGCCTTTTTGGACAGTCAGATGTCAAGGTCAGAAAAATTATATGCAAACTAGTTTCATTATTTATGATAAAACGATTGTAATGATGTTTGGATATTCTCTTTTCAAAAGGATATGTTTAGTGAAATTTTATAACATTTGCGTTTAACAACATGAAGTTACTTGTAGTTGGATTCTTGCTGGGAAAGCTTGACTCTTTCTTTTCTATTAAGTTTAACAGGCTGTAAAGTGCAGTCATATTTAATATTTTATTTTTAAAACATTTGCTTTTCATCCTTCAAATAGGCTGTAATGCTCAAATAGGGGACCACCAAATAGGATTAATGACTTAATTCTTTTTCTGCAGCAATTATAATGTTAAGTTGCAGAAAGAAGCTACGAACAATGGAACACATTTGGTATCTCTCTGTATTTCTAGTGTAAGTTATATTGCATAAAAACACAAAACATTTGATTATTTTTATAATTAATATTATTACGTTGTGTTAAAGATGTTGAATTTTACCTGCAGTGTGGCCATCTGTAGATGTCAAGGTGAACAACATTTCAGCTCCTCTGAAACTCTGCATTTCAAATTCGCAAACCACAAATGGATGAGGAAAATCCAAGATCTGCCACTATCGGCTATATCGTTTCCTGGCACACACCAAAGCAACCGGCACTCAAAAACATCTCCTCCGGCGTTTCAAGCATGGGGTCTGCACAACCAACTGGATGCCGGCATAAGATTTTTTGATCTGCATGTGACCTCCAGCAACATACAATATGTTCAGGAATCTGAAGGATTTTTTTATGTTTTAAGAACTCTGCAGATGTTTCTTGTGAAAAATAGGAAAGAGACACTGTTGCTTAGAGTTACTCCAGATGAGGGAGCTGTTGCTCAAGTCACTGAGTGGTTGAGTCGGGGTGATTTGCCTTTATGGACAGACAAAGATGTTCCCACACTTGGCCAGGTGCGAGGAAAGATAGTCTTGGTCCAGAGTTCAACTTTAAATCTAGGACTTCCTGTTCATGTCACAGAGTTAGACACAGAGAAGGATAAAAAAGAAACACAAATGAAAGAAAATATCAAATTAGCTTCACAAAACTGTGAACATGATATGATGCTAACATATACTGGGTCCAAAGGTGGATCAGAGGAGCCGTTAGAAATAGCCAAAACACTCAACAAACAGGTTGATGATTACCTTCTTGAACTTAATGGAGACACGAATAGACCACATTGTGTAGGTATTATTGCCATGGACTTCCCTGGCCCAAAAGTAATTAAAACAATCATCGATTTTAATGTCAAATTAGGATATATGTCAAAGAAATTACAGCATCCATCTGAAGATCATAAACATCATGAACAGCCCTCTGAAGATCACAAACATCCATCGGAACATCATGAACATCCATCTAAAGATCATGAGAATCATCCATCAGATGACCATGAACATCCATCTGAAGATCATAAACATCACGAACATCCATCTGAAGATCACGAACATCCATCTGATGATCACGAACATCCATCTGAAGATCATAAACATCACGAACATCCCTCTGAAGATCACGAACATTCCTCTGAAGATCACGAACATCCATCTGAAGATCATGAGAATCATCAGATCACGAATCCCTCTGAAGATCACGAACATGAAGATCACGAACATCGAAGATCACGAAAATCATGAAGATCACGAACATCCATCTGAAGATCACGAACATCCCTCTGATGATCACGAACATCCTTCTGATGATCACGAACATCCTTCTGATGATCACGAACATCCATCTGAAGATCACGAACATCCCTCTGATGATCACAAACATCTATCTGAAGATCACGAACATCCCTCTGAAGATCACGAACATCACGAACATCTCTGAAGATCACGAACATCCCTCTGAAGATCAGGAACATCCCTCTGAGATCATCAAGATCACGAACATCCATCTGAAGATCACGATCCTTCTGAAGATCACGAACATCCCTCTGAAGATCACAAACATCCATCTGACGATCACAACATCCATCTGACGATCACGAACATCGATCACCATCCCTGATGATCAGGAACATCCCTCTGAAGATCACGAACATCCATCTCTCTGAAGATCACAACATCCCTCTGAGATCACATCCCTCTGAAGATCTCCCTCTGATGATCACATCCTCTGAGATCACGAACATCCCAGGAACATCCCTCTGAAGATCACAAACATCCATCTGAAGATCATGAGAATCATCCATCAGATGAACACAAACATCCCTCTGATGATCATGAACATCCATCTGAAGATCACGAACATCCATCTGAAGATCACGAACATCCTTCTGAAGATCATGAACATCCCTCTGATGATCAGGAACATCCATCTGAAGATCACGAACATCCATCTGAAGATCACGAACATCCATCTGAAGATCACGAACATCCTTCTGAAGATCTCTGAAGATCATCCTCTGAAGATCACGAACATCCATCTGAAGATCACAAACATCCCTCTGATGATCATGAACATCCATCTGAAGATCACGAACATCCCTCTGATGATCATGAACATCCATCTGAAGATCACGAACATCCCTCTGAAGATCACGAACATCCCTCTGAAGATCAGGAACATCCCTCTGAAGATCACGAACATCCATCTGAAGATCACGAACATCCTTCTGAAGATCACGAACATCCCTCTGAAGATCACAAACATCCATCTGACGATCACAAACATCCATCTGACGATCACGAACATCCATCTGAAGATCACGAACATCCCTCTGATGATCAGGAACATCCCTCTGAAGATCACAAACATCCATCTGAAGATCACGAACATCCCTCTGATGATCAGGAACATCCATCTGAAGATCACGAACATCCCTCTGATGATCAGGAACATCCCTCTGAAGATCACAAACATCCATCTGAAGATCATGAGAATCATCCATCAGATGAACACGAACATCCCTCTGATGATCATGAACATCCATCTGAAGATCACGAACATTCATCTGAAGATCACGAACATCCATCTGAAGATCATGAACATCCTTCTGAAGATCACGAACATCCCTCTGATGATCAGGAACATCTATCTGAAGATCACGAACATCCATCTGAAGATCACGAACATCCATCTGAAGATCATGAGAATCATCCATCAGATGAAAACAAACATCCCTCTGAAGATCACGAACATCCATCTGAAGATCACGAACATCCCTCTGAAGATCACGAACATCCCTCTGAAGATCACGAACATCCATCTGAAGATCCGAACGAAGATCACGAACATCCTGAGATCACGAACATCCCTCTGAAGATCACAAACATCCCTCTGATGATCACGAACATCCATCTGAAGATCACGAACATCCATCTGAAGATCATGAGAATCATCCATCAGATGAACACAAACATCCCTCTGAAGATCACGAACATCCATCTGAAGATCACGAACATCCCTCTGATGATCACGAACATCCATCTGAAGATCATGAACATCCATCTGAAGATCACGAACATCCATCTGAAGATCATGAACATCCCTCTGAAGATCATGAGAATCATCCATCAGATGAACACGAACATCCTCTGAAGATCACGAACATCCCTCTGAAGATCATGAACATCCCTCTGAAGATCATGAGAATCATCCATCAGATGAACACGAACATCCCTCCCTCTGAGATCACGAACATCATCTGAAGATCATGAACATGAAGATCATGAGATCATCCACACGAACATCCCTGAAGATCACGAAGAAGATCACGAACATCCCTCTGAAGATCATGAACATCCATCTGAAGATCACGAACATCCATCTGAAGATCACGAACATCCATCTGAAGATCACGAACATCCCTCTGATGATCACGAACATCACGAACATCCCTCTGAAGATCACGAACATCCCTCTGAAGATCACGAACATCCCTCTGAAGATCACGAACATCCATCTGAAGATCACGAACTCCCTCTGATGATCACGAACATCCACTGAAGATCACGAACATCCATCTGAGATCACGAACATCCATCTGAAGATCACGAACATCCCTCTGATGATCACGAACATCCATCTGAAGATCACGAACATCCCTCTGATGATCACGAACATCACGAACATCCCTCTGAAGATCACGAACATCCATCAGATGATCACGAACATCCCTCTGAAGATCACGAACATCCCTCTGAAGATCACGAACATCCATCTGAAGATCACGAACATCCCTCTGAAGATCAGGAACATCCCTCTGAAGATCACGAACATCCATCTGAAGATCACGAAGAAGATCACGAAGATCACGAACATCCCTCTGAAGATCACGAACATCCATCTGAAGATCACGAAATCGAAGATCATGAAGATGATCACGAACATCCCTCTGAAGATCACAAACATCCATCTGAAGATCATGAACATCCATCTGAAGATCACAAACATCCCTCTGAAGATCACAAACATCCCTCTGAAGATCACAAACATCCCTCTGAAGATCACGAACATCCCTCTGAAGATCACGAACATCCCTCTGAAGATCACGAACATCCATCTGAAGATCACGAACATCCATCTGAAGATCATGAGAATCATCCATCAGATGAACACGAACATCCCTCTGAAGATCACGAACATCCCTCTGATGATCACGAACATCCATCTGAAGATCATGAGAATCATCCATCAGATGAACACGAACATCCATCTGAAGATCACGAACATCCATCTGAAGATCATGAGAATCATCCATCAGATGATCACGAACATCCCTATGAAGATCACGAACATCCCTCTGAAGATCACGAACATCCATCTGAAGATCATGAACATCCATCTGAAGATCATGAACATCCATCTGAAACTCACAAAAATCCATCTGAAAATAATGAAAGTCATACATCTGAAGATCATGAAACAAGTCAACCATCAAAGATCAAATCAAGAAAAAAGGTCATCAAGAAAATACATTGCCATAAAATCCATTTAAGACGCTACCCATCACCTTTACTTTAATTTCAGTCTTATTAGTCTTATTTAACAATAAATAAAATCAAAGTTGTTGGGTAATTTGGATAATTTAATAATTATTAGATATAATACTGAAAATTAAAATATAAATTAAAATAAAATGTAAAATGTATTTATAATCATATTTCTTGCCACCTGGTTATGTATTTTTCATGGAAACATTAACTTGCTCAGAAGAAGAAATAAATTTGTCCATTGCTGACCTTATATAAAATCTTGTTTAATAGATCATGTTAATGGATTTATTTGACCTCTTGAGAAAGGTGGAAAGAAACCGTGGAAATGAATCAATACTGACATAAAAAGGAGAGGTCTGATTAACTGAATACAAAAATAACTTGACAAACTTTCAGTAAACGTGTGCATTGTAATTTTATCTTGGCCTTTTAAAAATGAACGAATCATAAATATATCTTGTTTCCATCACAAGACTCTGAATCAGATTACATTTCAGAAGTAACACATAAATGTCAAATACTTCCACATTTCAGTTTCTGTGAACTGCAGTGTACCGTGGCAAGAGCCCAAGCACTTCCTGTCATTTAAATCCTACTTCAAAAGTAAATACACAAACATGATTCAAAGTGATTCATCGTTCACTTATTGGGTGTTATTTATGGAAGAATCTTGCTTTGTGGAAAAGACTGAAATGCAATCTGCGCCATCCTGTTAGCCAATCGCTGATCTCACAGGGGTTTCCCTCTCTCACCACACAAAGGAAAAATCTTTTAACACATAACACAATTGTTATCTATGTGACATTTGTATGAATTGACCCCACAATGACATGTGATAATGTGAATTTTTTTTGATGGGTGAAGTGAATATACACTGTGTATATCACACCAGATATATAAACTTATTAAGGGAAGTGAAATTTACAGTTACAGACCATGTTAACTATTGTCTCAATGAAAGAGATAGTATGCTCTGCTTGTTTGCTTTTCTTTTTAGTTTAGTTTTGAATAGTCATTCTCAGACCTTATTTCCTTTTTCCTTGTTTAAAAAATATTACATTAGTTATTAAACACAAACATAAATTATGTTCATAATTTGAACTTGTGCAGGCCAAATTTATATTTTTATAATTTATTAAGTGTATATTTCTTCTGATTCATTTAATTTATGTGCATTTAATTCATATTTTATTTCATTGTTGTTTTAAATGTGCCAGTTTTCTGATTTAATTCATATTATTTCATTTAAATGTGCCTGTTTTCTGATTTAATCCATATTTTATTTCATTTATTGTTTTAAATGTGCCAGTTGTCTGATTTAATTCATATTTTATTTCATTTATTCTTTTAAATGTGCCCGTTTTCTGATTTAATCCATATTTATAAATGTTTTTCTTATTTATTTCATATTTTCATTTATTGTTTAATGTGCCAGTTTTCTGATTTAATTCATATTTTATTTCATTTATTCTTTTAAATGTGCCTGTTTTCTGATTTAATTCATATTTTATTTCATTTATTGTTTTAAATGTGCCAGTTTTCTGATTTAATTCATATTTTATTTCATTTATTCTTTTAAATGTGCCTGTTTTCTGATTTAATTCATATTTTATTTCATTTGTTGTTTTAAATGTGCCAGTTTTCTGATTTAATTCATATTTTATTTCATTTATTCTTTTAAATGTGCCTGTTTTCTGATTTAATTCATATTTTATTTCATTTATTGTTTTAAATGTGCCAGTTTTCTGATTTAATTCATATTTTATTTCATTTATTCTTTTAAATGTGCCTGTTTTCTGATTTAATTCATATTTTATTTCATTTGTTTTTTTAAATGTGCCAGTTTTCTGATTTAATTCATATTTTATTTCATTTATTCTTTTAAATGTGCCTGTTTTCTGATTTAATCCATATTTTATTTCATTTATTGTTTTAAATGTGCCAGTTGTCTGATTTAATTCATATTTTATTTCATTTATTCTTTTAAATGTGCCCGTTTTCTGATTTAATCCATATTTTATTTCATTTATTGTTTTAAATGTACCGGTTTTCTTATTTATTTCATATTTTCTTTCATTTATTGTTTTAAATGTGCCAGTTTTCTGATTATTTCATTATTGTTAAATGTGCCAGTTTTCTGATTTAATTCATATTTTATTTCATTTATTGTTTTAAATGTGCCAGTTTTCTGATTTATTTCATATTTTATTTCATTTATTTTTTAAATGTGCCAGTTTTCTGATTTATTTCATATTTTTTTCATTTATTGTTTTAAATGTGCCAGTTTTGATTTATTTTATTTCATTTATTGTTTTAAATGTGCCAGTTTTCTGATTTATTTCATATTTTTCTTTTAAGTAGTACGTGAAGCTCGTCAGTCTTGAAAATAAAGATTTGTTGAAGACTCTTCGCAGTTTCTAAAGATTTTTTGTTGTGTTACTCTCTTGAGTTGGTTTTATTGATAAGAAGATCATCTTTTCATGTCTAATTGATTCACCAAATGAGTGAATTGGTTTCTAAATTCTTATTTACCATCAGTGTATAGATTGAATTATTTACAATTATTTGTTTTATTCGCATTACATAATAAGAGTTAGTGACGCCAGTGACGTTAGGGCACTTCCTGGTTTTGCTTTCCTCTCTCTAAAGGCGTGTCGCGTCATATTTCGGTACTTTACAGTCGTGGGTTCGACAGGAACAAACTTTAATAAAACTCTGTTACACAGAGACAGAAGCTCACAACTCTGGCACACATACAACACAGAGAAGCGATGTTAAACTAAAGGTTCGTATAGTTTTCTATCACACATTTAACTTTATACGACTTCTATCTGTATAGAAACGGGGGTTGTTTTGATCCGTTGGTGCTGTCTGTGAATTATAAGCAGTTTGTTAGCCTCTACTACTGTCGTTTCAAGTAAAAATAGTAAAAAAAAACTTTTAATAACAATGTTTTAGGGTGATACATTGGATAAGGTGAAGATTAGAGCTCAAAACATTTAAGAAAACAAATGTATTTATTACTGTAATCTGGTTTATGTGCTATAGATTTATCTTTTATCATCTTTACATACATATATATTTTTTAATTATTCAACGATTCTTACTCAACACAACACAAAACATAACATAACAGACATGAATAGTTTTATCAAGCCTATATTTCAATGATGTTTTCATTTATATTATATTTTGAGTGTGTATTCCGAGTTTTGTGTACTTTAAATGTTTTATATGATTGATGACATATTTTAGTTTGAACAGTTTTATCAGATTTTTTAACCTTCGGTCAGTTTGTCACATAAAGTTTTTGTTATGAGATGTTTGGGACATGCCAAAAACAAGAAAGTAACAGACTGAACCTTGATCTAACTAATATGAACATGGCTTTTTATTTATATAACATAAATCATCTTTGACAAAGTGTGAGATTGTTAAATCAACCATTAGCAGTATTATTTAACAATATGATGTCTTCCAGTGGAGTGTTTTTGATAATGTACATTACTACATTCATTTATAACTTGTTTGTTGGTCACATCCCAAATTGTGGTTTTAATGAATTGACCTGTACTCAATTTCATGACATAAAAACGCATTAAAAAAACGTTTTCGTATTAAACAGGAATGAACATCCAGAACATCTCCCAGATGAAGAAATGAGCACGGAAATAAGCACCATCCCAACGTTGCGCACGTTTTCGGATTCCCGTTGGTCTGACTCAAACGACACCAACGCATGGCTAACAGCCCCCGCGGCCGTATGTGACCCTCCCGTTACCTGCAAAGATAGAATGGACCGGGGTCAGCCCAACCCAACCCCAGACGAGTTCCAGACCCAACTCGACCTGTTCCTCAAACTGGGTTTTTCCCAAACTCAGGTCCGCGCTGCTTTCCTGAAACTCGGCCTCGGTGCGGACACAAACAAAGTTCTGGGGGAGCTGATACAGGCGGGTGGAGAACCTGAGGAACCCACCGCCTCACCGTGCTGGTTCCACGTGGGGATGGTACGAAGGTCCGAAGCGCCCAGACAGACTGTCGAAGCTCTCAAGAAGAGATTGTAATAGATGAAGATGCCATCAGACCGATTGTTATAGATGGAAGTAATGTAGCCATGAGGTGAGTTTACCGTACTTGCGCCGTACTGTATTTTCTATAAATTCTGTTTGACAGATTATTACTTTTATTTTAAGATGAATAGAAACAATAATGTCATGAAGGTTACGTTTCGTAATCCAGTCAGAGGAACTGCAATGTGAATGCAGTAAATCAAGTCACGGGTCTGGTTTCTCAGTTTCAGATCCTGATTTGTGTTTAAATTGAATGGCAGTATATACCAAATACTTTTTATAGTTAGACATGCATATTATATTACTAATTAAACATGATGTAAGTATGTGTTGTTGGAACATGCCCTGAGAATATCTTCTGTCTTTCAGACCATGTATGAGGAAGTTAATTAATAAGATTGTTGATAAGTGAGCGCATGTATCCTAATCCTTGCACAATACATGAACCTATAAACCTTTTTTGAAGTTAGGAGGAACCATGTGTCTTATCCTGCTCCACCAGAAAGTAGCCAAGGATTACATATTAATATTTAGTTTATCTGTTTAATGTATAATTCACCACTTGTTTTATTGTGTGTGTCACTCCACCTTTCAACACCCTTTCAATCCTCTTTGTTTCCCCATTTTTACCTTATACCTCGTGGTGTTCAGATTTGTCACTGCAGGCTCCTGTAGCAGTCACCACTCCAGTATGCAAATATTCTTATATGCAAATCAGCTGTGTTTGCCTTGCCCTCTCGCACTTCTTTTTATCTTGAAGGTGAATGAAGAACAGGCCTGACATTGCAATGCACCGTCTTCGTTTTCAGGACATGCAGCTTTTTCAGGCCCACTCCTTTTATGTTTATGTACAACGTGAGAAAGAACTCGGACTGTAATTCTCTTGCTTGTGAGATTGTATTCATTGATGTACATAAATTCTGTGAAGCAAATCAACACATTGAAAGTGAGAGAATTATGTATTTGACCTAAAAATAAAAACGCCGGTTCAGCAGTCTAAAAAAACGATCTACTAATCTACCTACCTACTATCTAACATATCTACTATATGTTGTTCATGCTTCACCTTGCTCTAGTCTTACATGTAAACACAACTTTGTAGATTACAGTATCTGTTGGTTCATTCATTCATTGACAATATGTTAAATTCGCTCTCATATACATATGAATGTAATATACTAATGCACAAAAGTATATATCTGAGCTTCTTCATAGCTGTGACTTTTTGACAACACCTCAACATGTTGTTTATTCTCTCGACAAACTGCATGAGGTGCATTTTTGCTTAGTTACATCCTTACATACTCTTCTTGTATGATTTTGGACTTTGTAGGATTATAATTCATTTGGAATCTATCAAAAGATGTTGAGAGTCAGATGTGCCTAACAATTTGACTGTTGGTGTATTTCGATACGCTCCTAAAAGAACTTTGAAGAAAATTGAAACGACTTCCTTTTCTGACTCTTAGCCATGGGAACAAGGAAGTTTTCTCCTGTTTGGGAATCCAGCTGGCGGTGAATTTCTTCCTGGAGCGAGGTCACCTTGATATCACCGTGTTCGTGCCTTCCTGGAGAAAAGAGCAGCCGCGGCCTGACGTTCCCATCACAGGTAGGATAAACAATCACTTAATACCAGACGAGCTGTTATGTTGGGAGTAAGACGGCCATCGGGCGATGTGATATGTTACGTGCGGTTTTGTCTGACAAGAACTGCTGCAGGTTTTTTGTCTGTTTGTCTTTATGAATAGATTGGATTGCAATTATGCTTTAAAAGTCATTCCATCTATTCAAACTCTAGTCTCAATGAATGGAAGTGAAAACACGGAAAACCCAATTGTGAAAGAAGTTTTTCCTGGGATAAGTTGGCAAGCACCTGGGGCTTTTTGAAACCTTGAATACTTCCGTGTAACGTAATAAAGGCACACAATGATGAAAAGGCCACCGCTGGTTTTGCAGACTGTGCCAACCTGTATGTTTACCAAAGTTTGACTCGGCCGAGTGGAATTTATACAATCTTGAGATTGCGTTCCTCAACTGTTAGGATTTTACTAAGCAAACATGCTCAGCAATGTTTAAAGTCCTGCTTATCTTTACATAAACTGTACAACGTTTAAATACTGTAGTAAAAACTGTACAAAGAGTATTGGCACATGTTCAATGGAAACCAGAAGTTCATTAAATTAAATTGTAAGAATGTTATTTCCTTGAACTGAAAGGATAATTGAAAGCCAAAAGGGAAAGCCCTTGCTAACTGAATAGACAGTAAGATATGCTACATGGCAGTAAAGATTTGAATGAGAAAGCATACAATTTGGTGACACATCAAATTATTGCAATAAAGATAATTGTGTCCTATACCTCGAACAAAACATCATTTGGACATGGGTGTAGGAATGAATTCTTTTTGCATTATTTTGCTTTCTCTGCTGAAATTCTCATAACCGTAACGCGTCCCGATTTGTTCTGAGTGCATTATATGTTGTAATAAAAGACGTTTTTACAAAAAAGGACAAACAAATGATTGACAGAATATTCACGTATAAAAACTATTAAGAAATAGTGGAAGAAAGAAGTGTCCAAGACTGATCATCCTCCGTGATGGTTTAAAAAAACTTGTGTTAAACTCAAATGAATATAAAGGTAATTTGTTGATACAAGTTTTTTTAAGAAATCATGTTTGACATTCATGAGAATCTCCCGGATAGTTCACCAAAAATTATAAATGTTGTCGTTATTTATTCACCCTCATGTTGTTCAAAACCTGTTTGTGACTCTTTCTTCAGTGGAAAACAAAAGAAGATATTCCAAGAATTGTCTATACAATAAAAGTCAAAAGAGTTCACTGGTTATCAACGTTCTTCAAAAAAAATGTGTGTTCTGAACGTTATACAGGTTTGGAATGACACGAGGATGAACAATTGATGAAATAATTTGTATTTTAGGTGAACTATTCCCTTAACATGACTGCAGTCTCTAAACTCTGGGTCTCTAAACTCGTGTTGAAAGTTCCAAATGCGAAATCATTTCTGACATTAATTGTTTTCAACAATACTTTTGGTCAGATCAACACATTTTACGGGAACTGGAGAGGAGAAAGCTTCTTGTATTCACGCCGTCCAGAAGGGTGGCTGGAAAACGTGTGGTTTGCTATGACGACCGTTTCATAGTGAGGCTGGCGTACGACTCCGACGGCATCATTGTGTCCAACGACACGTATCGAGATCTCCAGGGAGAACGTCCAGAGTGGAAGCGTTTCATTGAGGAGAGACTTCTGATGTACTCGTTCGTCAATGACAAGTGAGTAGAACTTTTTGTTTCTTCCTTCGGTGTGATTGACATTTTGATTCAAATCGCATTCCTTTTTCATAGATTTATGCCCCCGGATGACCCTATGGGAAGACATGGTCCCACCCTAGACAACTTCTTGAGGAAGACTCCACGTCTACCTAAGAAACAGCCATGTCCTTACGGTGAGAAGGCGCAGGTTTGCATACAGTAGCTCGAAAAGTCTTGCAGTCACATGTTGGAGTATTTATGCTTTAAATGGTGTCAGGGTGTGGTGTGTTTTATATTTCTGTCCTGATTTACGTATGTATGCGTCACCTTATAATCCAGACCCAAGAAAGGAAAACAATATACATTTCTTTAAGACTGTTTCTGGTATTTTTTTCGAATTTCAATATCCAAAAGACAAACTTATTGTACACAAATTACACTGTTCGAAGGTTTATCTTCCCTTGGTTTTAATACTAATGGTGCTACCAAGAAAATGATTTGTATTGTAAAATAGCTTCATCAGGACAGGACATATAACAGAATGCAACTTTTGTAATCTCTCTTTAAAAATTAAAACATGAAAAATCTTTTGCAAGATGTATAAAAACTTATGAAAAACAGTAAACCGTGGAGCTTCTGTCTACATGAGTGAATAAAAATAACAAGCATGACCAGCAGTCAGAAGTTGACTTTCAGATTTCATGAACACAATCCTTTTTTTAATGCAGGAAAGAAGTGCACGTACGGAGTCAAATGCAAATTCCATCACCCTGAGCGGAGCAAACAATCCCAGCGTGCCCTGGCCGACGAGCTGCGGGACAAGGCTAAAATCTCTTCCACACCTCACAAACCACAGTCGATTCCTCTCGGGCCCAGTCAAAGTCCATCTCTAGAAGACGTTTTGGAACACAAACTATCTCTTGACCCGTGCGGACCGCTCAAAAAAACGCACACCAGCGAAAACGTGCTGGTCATCAAAGGAGTCCCTCAGCCGACTCAGAAGACGTTTTCCTCAAAGAGAGAACACCACCATTCCCCGACAGGTCTGAGTTCTTTTCCTTATGGATCTCAGGAGCGTTTGGATTCGGGCTTAGGGTCCTACGAAAGTCATTTCCCAGAAGCGCTTTACTACGAAATGGAGCACAGAAAGTCCAATCCGCCCAGCGGTGGGCGGCACCGTTGCGTTCCAGCTAACAGACAACCCTGCAGTTGCTGCTCGTATGAATCTCAGAGCGTCAGCGGAGGCAGCATGAGCTTATCCAGCTCGCCAAACCCAGAACACATGAGTTCCGGTCAACCCCGCTATCATTCGTACGGAGGGGGTCCGGTTTACCCACCCGTCAACATGTCACAGTATTCGTATCATCATAGCAGAGGTCCTCCACCTCATCATGGATACTGGTCGGATCATTATGGTGCCTATCCTCCAGCGTCCCAGAGTCCCTTGCAGGATGAGAGAGGACATGGGCGCTGGTCTCCTTCCAAACCAAATCCACAGTTGTCCGAGAGGGAGCAGGTGAGAAAGAAATTGCTGGCGATTTTTAATGCACGGTTGGTGGACAGGGCTATGGACAGGTTTCCTCATATCCTCGACCCGCAAAGACTGGCTGCAGAGATTTTGACCCTACAATCTCAAGATGGGGCTTTATAAGTCTCTATTTTAAAAACAGGCTGTTGAAGGACTAATTAGACATTTTGAAGCTTTTATTTTCGTCTCGTCCTGCTGGGTATGAAATCTCATTGGTCCAAAATCCTGCTTCATGTAGTTTTATTTGAAACATGATTTTTTTGTGATTTTCTGCACCATTTCAGTTTCAGCGAGAAGGCAAAGTTCTTGTCATTTTAAAAATAAGAAAAGTTTGAAATAACGAAGGCATTGACACAAACTGTGTCTTTAATACAAATGTAACCTTTGGTATTTTTTAAGGTACTGTCACTTGTATTTGGTAAAGGATGATCATTTATCATTGGTTGTATTCAGTGGTAACCAACAAGGTATTTCTCTTTGACAGTTTAGTATTGTCAGCGTTCTGGCAAGAAAATGATATCACGAAAACATAGTTTGTGTTATGAATTGTGGTTCTGAGGTCTTGGATCTGCAGTACCGTTTAAATGTGTCGGCACCGTGTGCTTTAACGTTTCTTAATCTGAACTACCAAAACGGTAGAAGTGTACACACCCTTTGGTGTATTTTCCTATTTTTATTGCTTCCAATTTATAAAATTCAGCCCTGGAGGGTACAGTGCTCACCAGTGCGGATTGACATATATTCAATAAGTTCTCATGTAAATTCTACAAGAAGAAACAGATCAGACTGTCATGTCAGTATGAGGGACACTAGAAAGGTGCCCTTGTTAGTTTGCAACGCATGTTGAAGTTAAAAATAATTAATAAAATTGAGTAGGCAACATTTTGCCATTGTTTTGCGACATGTAAAATCTGAATATATTTACTTTTTATTGTTCTGCTGTTTTATAAAATAAAAAAATAAATGGCATTATATTTATGTAACAATTTCAGTTCAACTTTATCTTCTTTGCATAAACATTGTGATCTTTCAATAAAAAAAAGCACAGATGTTGTCTGCACAAGTTAAGTGTACTCTTAGCGTGAATGTGTGAACGAACATTTTAAACAAGACGAGACAGACCTAACCTTCAGAAAGCATTGGCTGGAGGGCATGTGTGTCAACTATGAACGATGCATGGCAGGTAAATCACATCTCCCACCCTAGAATCTATCTTAAACGGTTGTACTTGTATGTCTTGTACAGTATGTAACAAATCTGATAGACTGCTTACACCTCCCTGAGCAAAGACACAACATACTTCTCAAAACTACTGTTTTCGTCCTTGATTCTTATCACCTGTGTCTGTATCTACTGTAGGTGACATTTGTTGAGGTTTCTGATGTGTCTTTCATTCCATTGAGAGTTCACAATCGCATATATTTTGTCCTGGCTCATTTCAAGTGTGCTGTACATTTTCAAGGGATAGTTTACCCAAAAATTACAATTCTGTCATCATTTACTCACCCTTGTGTAATTTTACCTGTATAAATAACTTCGTTCCGATGAACACCGAGAAAGATATTTGGAAGAATGTTTGTAATGTTCAGTTCCGGGACATCATTGACTTCCATAGTAGGAAGAATTCAATGGTAGTCAAAGGTGCCCCAGAACGCGTCGTTTTCCTAAATTCTTCCAAATATCTTATGTTGTTGCAAAAAATGCTATATTTTTTTCCCTACTATGGTGACATTCTTCCAAATAACTTTCTCTGTGTTCATTGGAACAAATACATTTATACAGGTTTGAAACAACCTGAGGGCGAGTAAATGATGACATTCATTTTTGGATGAACTGTCCCTTTAATGCGGCAAGTTCAATTTCTTGCATTTTTTTCAAAATATTGTTTGTATGTATTACATCTACCTCAAGGTCAGCGGTCTTCTCACAACATGCTGACTTTAGGAGAGAGATGGTGAGCTTGTATTGTTTTTATTAAGTGGGTCTTTTGTCACATCCCTTACAAAAATACCCCTTGCATATGATCAGTAATAGTGTCCGTACAGTGTGCGTATTTTTATAAATAATGATATGTGTGTGAACAATTGCGTACACGTTTCAATACCCTTTTGTTTTTACATTTATACATCAGACCCTTGGTCCTAGATTTCAACTTTTAGGAAATGACATCAGTACAAAGTTAAATATTGGTTATGCGTTCTATGAATGTTTGGTATTTGTTGTTTTGTTTCGCTCAAAAACATTTTCTTGTTAAAATTGCAATTGTCACATGAAACAGATTTCGAAAAGCGTACAAAAAAAGTTCAGTCTCTGCCTGGAGCAAAATGGTTTCAGAATCTTTCTCTCTTTGTCGTCTCATTAACTGATAGCTAAATGCTTTTTCCTCATTGTTTTTGTCATTGTTAACCTAAAATACAAGTCAATGGAAGAATCCCTTTCCATTGAGCAAATAATCAAGTCACAATGAAAGAGTTTGTATTTGGGTCATTTCAGATGGAACAAGGTGACTTCAGCGTAAAGCACCCGGACGTCACACACCCGATGAGATCATCATAGATAAAGGTTATCAGCGGAAATGCTTTTCTGTTTCTTCGTGGGTGATAAGGAACACGTTTCTATTGAAAGCAGCAACTGGCTTTTATTTAAACACTTTTAAAAAAAGAATTGCCATGTGACAAAGCATGTGCTCCTTACAAATGTTAACAGGTAGATGACACCTCACGTGTCTTTAGGTTTCAGTGGTTCAGAGAAATGAGTCACCGTGGTGCTCAAGTTCACCGGACTTCCCAAAACCAGCACAACCTATCTGACGTGATTTTTAGGTTTTGTATTATAAAGTGACAGACATCACAATGTTTTCCGACCCACTTTCCACGTGTGCTCACTTTCTCTGGTTTATCACCTAACATCTATTAGAAAATAAAACATTATAAATGAGTGTTATGCTTCTGATGAATGTCACATGCAGGACTGTTTTGTGACCTTTATGACACTCACATGAGACACATTATTTATGACTTTATTGTGTATAATGCATATATTGCAAAAAAAGTAATAAGGGCTTTTGACACAGCTTCTCTTGTTGTGCCCATCAGACGCCCATTGTTTGGTGAACAATTGTTTTCATGTTTCCACTGTGGGGGTGAATCAAAGTTCCTCTTCCTCTTCAAGTTTCCTTGAATTACTTAATTGCGTCATGACTGCCTGTTATCAAGCTCAACTTAATCATTTTGCTGAAGTGTTGTATTATTATTTCCTCCTCAGCTCTTCCAGTGAGTGAATGAATGAATGTATGTCGACTGTCCAACAGTGCCACCTGCTGACAGAAACAGGAACTCATAAACAGGTATTCTTAACCATGTATATATTTGGTTGTGTTTTACTTTGTCAACACCATCAGCGCAACCATAACATAACATTTCAAATGTTCAATGTTGTGTGATATAGTTAAAGTGTTACAAAAACTGTAAATCTCTCCCAGAGCCTGCGGACCTTCACGATTAAGACCCCTTGCATGATTTTGTCAAATTAGGAATAATCTTGTAGCCTACACTTCCCATAGTTCAGTAGTATGAACTATGAAAGAGTAGCTCATATAGATCAAATCGTATCAGTGACTTTTAAGAGAGTTTCAGTTTCTTGTTTTAATATAAACTACAGTGTGTGAAACTCACCTGGAGTCTCATTTGAGAGTGTCAGGATTACAGAAACACAAACTGATTGATCCTGTGAAGAATCTGCAGGATTATATGTGTCAGAAACATGACAGACTTCTGGAGAGGACGGGTTATGATGTCACAAGCTTTCAGTGAAAGTGAAAATAGCCTCATATCAAACATCGATATTGGCAGGGTTAGTTATTCATGTCTTTGAACAACAGAATATTTCTCCAGTCATTGTAAGAGTGAACACATCTGATCTTCACTCACAGGTAAGAGACAGAAATATAACACAACACAGATTATCCTCAACAGATTTATAATGTTAGTGCTGGGGTATGTTATAGTGTCGAACTGAAGTAAGAATAAACCAGGTTACATCATGTCAAATACTCGGCTGTTTTGGTTATTGGCCACTGAATTGTTTTCTGAATTTAAAGTTTGTCATTTAATAGCAAAGTTTAGTGTCATTTTGTCATGTTAATACAAAAATGTATTTGACTTGCAGACAGATTAAATAAACACCCGATAAACTGAATGTTTAAATAAAACAACATTAAAATAATTTAGGTTCCTTTTGTTTGTCCATTTTTTGTAGAAAGATTTGCTTTCAACAATCTATAAAAATGTTTTACATGTCAGCACAATAGCTGTTCAAAGTTCAAACAGTTTCTGTGTTTTTTATGAGGCTGTGTCACAATAACATTTGACCCCTGAGATAAGCATCATCGCTTGAAACATGAATTGATTACTATTCATAAATTGATAATGCAATGATTTGAGTTTAATAGAACGGGACAAGGTGCGGACACACTGGACTTTTTGCTCTATTGACTTCCATTCATATGCGAATGTTGCAGACCGGGTACACAAGCGTTCCAAAGTACAAGTTTGGTGAACTCTGACCTGCGAATATGGTATAGTTTGAGATAGAGCTATCTTAAATGAGCAGAGATTATGACATGAATCATATTTTTATAAACCAGAGTGAGTAAAATTTAACATGTTGTGAGAGTTTAACTAAATTTGATGCTGATCAATCCAAGACTTTCCTTGAAGCTTAAAACAGGTGAAGATCAATGGAGGAATCTTCATCAACATCACCAAATCAGGAGAAATCAGAAGACGGAGTCGAAAAAACCTCCAAGTGAGTCAGTTACTAATGAAATAATACACAAATGATTTCAGATAAATGTCAGGAATGTAGGTGATATCATTTCATAATTTCTCTTTTCAGTGATGTCATCATCCAGTGATCCAATGACTGAGGATCTTCTGTGTTCAATCTGTCTGGATGTGTTCAGTGATCCAATCAGCACTCCATGTGGACACAACTTCTGTAAGATCTGTCTCCGTTCATTCTGGAACAACAGTCAAGACTACAGATGTCCAAACTGTAAAGAAAAATTTAAGCAGAGACCTGATCTCAAGATTAACACAACACTCAGAGAACTTGTAGATCACTTTAAGAAGAAATCTCAAGAGACACCAACTGAACCTGAAGTTGTGTGTGACATCTGTACTGAAGGAAAGCTGAAGGCTGTGAAGTCGTGTCTGGTGTGTCAGAGCTCTTACTGTGAAACTCACCTGGAGTCTCATTTGAGAGTGTCAGGATTACAGAAACACAAACTGATTGATCCTGTGAAGAATCTGCAGGATTATTTATGTCCGAAACACGACAGACCTCTGGAGCTCTTCTGTAGAGATGATCACACATGTGTGTGTCTCATCTGCACTGTGACGGATCACAAGAACCACAACTTTGTTTCTGTAAAGGATGAGTGTGAAGAGAGGAAGGTGAGAGATATTAACAATATTACAGAAACAGTTCCCAAAAAATACTTTGTATATACATTTTAACATGTATCGTCACAATTATGTGTTGCGTTCAAATGTGTTGTTTTGTAGATTCAGCTGTTGAATATACAGACAGACGTGCAGCAGATGATCCAAGACAGAAACAAGAAGATTCAAGATATCAAACATTCAACACAACTCAAAAGAGTAAACTTTAGAAATGTTCCATGTTTAATGTATCATGCTTTCTTACAAGACACTCAGATTTTTTTTAAAATCTGATTGGCTGGTTACCAAGGTCAGTTATTCCACGATAATGACCGCTCAAAACTAATAATGCTCGGTCATCTGAGTACTGTAAGTCATCTTGACCGGTGCAGTTTAATATAACACATCATTTATAAATAAATATGAATTTTTAATAACACGTGAGATCGTATTTACAAACAATTAAACCAAATTGCGTGTTAGTCTCATTTGAACTGCGTGTTCGTTTCAAATGAGGTCATTAAAAAATCCGGCAGAATGTTTTGTGATGCTGTGCAGAGATACACAGGGTGCATTCAAAAGCTTAGGCAGCTGGCTTGTTGCCTGCTCGGCCAATCACCTCGTTGCACGCACGCTTAGTATTGAGGGACATTGAGGTGTAGCGAAGGATACATCCATGCTGCCTTCAAAAACCGATAACATGAAGGTTTCTTATGAGATGGGAAGTAAAACAAACAGTGGATTCGGATGTGCCCTGATGGCTTGATGCATCAGGGTTTATTTCACGAATACATGCATCCCTGCACGGCTGCATGTGTGCCTTACGTGATTTGCCTTCTAAATAAAGTTGTTGAATTGAACATTTAAATATTATTTATTAAATCAGAGAAACACAGAGAAGGATAAAGCAGCCAGTGTGGCGGTCTTCAGTGATCTCATCCGCTCCATTGAGAGATGTCAGTCTGAACTGCTGGAGATGATGGAGGAGAAGCAGAAAGCAGCAGAGAAACATGATGAAGATGTCATGAAAGATCTGGAGCAGGAGATCACTGAACTGAAGGAGAGAAACATTGAGCTGGAGCAGATCTCACACACTGAGGATCATCTACAACTCATACAGGTCATACATCTCTCTCATCAATTATACTGAAGACATTTAAGATATTGAGGAATCTCATATGAGGTTTCTCTCTTCTGCTGTAGATTCACTCATCCATGTCCTGCCCTTTAAACACTAAGAACTGGTCTGGGATCAGTATGAGCAGTTATGTGAGTGTGGAGAAGAGGAGATCTCTGACTCAACTGCAGGAGACTCTACAAGAGAAACTCAGTGAAGCTGGTACGTGAATCAAATAGACTGTGTGTGTTTAGGTATGGGTATATGTGTGAGGACAAAATATTTATGTCTTTTATTTATGTTATAATATTATTTATGTATTTATTTTCAAAAATAGGTTGAACACATGTACTGATACTGATATCCAAAATATATTATAAGGGTTAGCTTTAAGTTTAGGGATAAAGCAAAAATAAATTGAAAATCTGTGAGATATTCTGTCACTAATATTGTTAATTCCTATAATATTTTCTTTATGTAATATAATTGCATATGTAAACACATGTGAAAGATGTGCTGATGTTTTATTGTCATGTGTCTACAGTGTTGAAGTGGATGCAGCAGTTTGCAGGTACAGTGAGTCATCTGCTCTCTTCACTCATATACTACAATACTTGACATTTATATACTGACACATTATTCATTAAATATCACAAACATCATCATCAGTTGTGATTGATATTCTCTGATCTCTCTCAGTGGATGTGACTCTGGATCCTGACACAGCTCATCCTAAACTCATTCTGTCTGATGATAAGAAACAAGTGAGAATGGAGACATTAGACATAAACTTCCAGACAACCCAAAGAGATTTAATAGATCTTTAATTGTTCTGGGAAAGCAGGGATTCTCATCAGGGAGATTTTATTATGAGGTTCAGGTGAAGGGAAAGAGTAACTGGAGTTTAGGAGTGGTCAAAGAATATGTTAACAGGAAGGGAAGTATCACACTGACACCAGATGATGGATTCTGGACTGTGGTGTTGAGGAATGAGAATGAATATAAAGCTTGCGCTGATCCTGATGTCTCTCTGTCTCTGAGTGTAAAGCCACAGAAGGTGGGTGTGTTTGTGGATTATGAGGAGGGTTTGGTCTCCTTCTATGATGTGGAGAACAGATCTCATATCTACTCTTACACTGATCAATATTTCACTGGGAAACTCTATCCATATTTTAGCCCATGTGTTAATAATAATGGTAAAAACTCAGAGCCGTTGATCATCACACCTGTCAATTACAATCAATGAACAAATCCAAACATGAAATAGATTAAATAAAACAGTTTACAATTAAATATAAAATCATTAAATAGAATGAGAACCATGTCCAGAATGTTCAAAATGTTATGTTTAAATTTCAATAAATGACTTTTATGCTTATGTTTCATGGATGTCTAGAAGACATTTTCTTACATGTAGAATGTTATAACAACTTGTTACATTTTAATAAAACAAATTTCACAAAAAAGGTCAATCGGTTCTGTCAGAGTACAAACAAAAGTAAAACAAACTAGGAATCAAATAAACATAAATTAAAATCATAAAAAACGACAACACTATAACAGGCACTTTTACTTGACAGTGCTTAAAAAAGGTGTATAACATATTACATAAAAAAAAGGTGAAACAAACAAAACTAAATAAATATATAATACACATACCAACACAAGGGGATTTAGATGGTTACAAGGCACTTATTTCACTGAAAAGATTAGCTAATGTAATCACTTTGTAATCTATCAAGTGAAAAAGACAAGGTTTTAAGAACATTTTTAAAATAAAGAATAAAGAATTTAGCAAATCCAAAAAGGTTATTAACCAGATAATGTTGTGTAAAATCTTTCTTAAGAACACCATGATGTGTAAATACAATCTACATTTTTTTTTACGGGTTTTCTGGTTGCTACCCAGGGGCTCTGCGTAGAAATGTTGCATACTTACCGCACCATATCCGTCATAATCTAGACGGCTAAAACAAGGCACAATAAAAGTTTAACTATAACCTAAGAATAGACCAGTCATCAATTAGACAGCTTATAAACGACCACGTCATCTAATAGAAAACAAAACAATCGCTAAATAATTATTTTTATTCATCAAAACAACTTAAAACTTTAGAAAAAGAACATTTAACCACTCGTAAAAATAAAAACATGAAAGAGACTGTTAAAACCAATGTTATTTATACAATATAGTACAAATAAACTATAAAAGTTAAATATTATTGATTATGATAATGATAAAACAACGGAAAATTGCCCAAAAGCAACTTAAGATAAAAAATATAAATGACAAAATAAAATGTTAAATAACTTAGCCCTATTCTAAAATGATACATATAATACAAATAAATAGCGAAATTAAAAGGTTAGCCCTTTTGTTGGTGTATTTCAACAAACAAACAACCAAAAGTCAACTTTAAGGAAAATATGAATAGTTGGTTTTATTTCTTCATCCCCTACCATCTTCTCCCTTATGCTTGCTGGGAAGTTGATCATCACATCTGCCAAATAAGAAAATAAAAAGTGAGAAAAGTATTTTTGACTTTGATAACAATAATTAAAACTAGTCATTGTCTTTAGCTTGGAGGCACACTTGTGCAACATAACTTTTTACAACGTTTTTAATAATCTTATTATATTGTCTTTATAGAATGCCATAAATTACTTTATGTTTTAAGAAAAACATGTTAGATCGTCTCGTTGTTAAAACTTACCTTGCCAAAAACAAAGCCGGACTATATATGGTCTATAACGTCTATAACCGAGACGTTGAAATGACGGCTATTGCTTGCTGGGTGGTGACGCGGACACGTCTTGATGTTCCATCTTTGTCGAGAGGACGTCCGGCCACGCCTACAGTGCGGCGTTGAGGCGCAGCATCTACATGGCTGGGGTTATAACGGTACTGTTAGCGTAGAAGAAAGTGAAACTAACCCCATGTGGGCTACATCACTTCCACTCTATAAACGATCCGCACCGAACAACACAATTTATTGAACACATCTGATCTTCTCTCTCAGGTAAGTGAAATAATTACACAGATTGTAGTCTACTCTAAACAGATTTATAATATTTGTTCTTAGCCCACTTTGGCTTCTATTTATGTCCAGTTTACATGACCGCTTTATTAATGCGTAAAACATCAGTAAAATCAAACGCACATTTTTAAGTGGCAGGGTCATGACAGATCCCTTATGTCTAGTTTGAGAAAGACATGGCATTGTTTACATTACACATGCCATGTGTTTTCTTGTATCTCGTCTATGGCACCACCCCCTTGTTTTCCCGTTTAGCTCTCCCTCTGTGTTACATTCCCGACACCTGGTCCTGATTATTTATCCTCTGTTAGTTCCCCTATATGTTGCCCCTGTGTCCTCTGTCTTGTGCGGAATTGTTTTGTGCCACCAGTGAGCCGAGCCTCTGGAAACCTTGTTGATATACTTACCCCGATATCCTGTACTGTCTGTTCTTTTCCTTTACCTGGTTAGTCCCGTTACCTGACAATCTCGTTGCAAGTTCAAATCCACTTTTAGCTTGTCTACATTTTCACATCACGTGAAAAAAGAGAACACAGATTCTCGCACAACAGATTTATAATGTTCTGGTGAAGCATGTTACATGTCAAACTGGAGTAAGATTCAGGTTTTAGCATGTCAAATACTCAACTACTTTAGTTGTTAACTTTTATCAAGTTGTTTACTTTTATTTAGTTGTTTACAACATCAAGACTTAAGAAATAGGAAAGAAATGACGGTTGCAAATCACATTTACAGAAAACAATTTCTTAAAGTTTTCTTTTAGTTAAATAATCAGAATCATGTCACCCTTATATCATTATGTGTTGTTCATCTTCTCTTTACAACAATAGTGTCAACTGTCAAGTGCTAAAATGTTTTTTTATGCTGTAACTCATCTTTAAATATTTTGTTTTATAACATGTTTAACAGATAATGTTTTATATGCTTTGTTATGTCAGTCTGAACTTCAGGAGATGATGGAGGAGAAGCAAAGAGTAGCTGAGAAATGCAATGAAGAAGTCTTTATCGATCTGAAGAAGAAAGACACTGAACTGAAGAACGTGAAACAGAAAACAGCAGAGAATGTTATTAAAATTAATGATCAGGAGATCAGACATCGAGATCAGGAGATCAGACATCGAGATCAGGGGATCATTCAGCTAAATAATAGAAATATTGAGCAGCCGCAGAAAATCTCTGAAAACAATCTCCGCGTCCTAAAGGTCAGAAGATCTCTCTCGTCATCATACAGGCTCTTTCAAATCTAAGGAGACTTCATTGAGTTATATTAATTATATTTACTTTTATATTTTTATAAATAATACTTTTTTTGAGTGTGTGTTTACTTGATCACATGATGTTGGTGTTTGTAGTTCCACTAGCTGAGCTACAGGAACATATTTTTATTAAAATTCTACATATTGCAAATTAAGTTTCTTTGTGAGCAAAAACTACAAACAAATAAGACCGTTGACATATAGTAGCACCCTGTATACACTGTAAAGGATTGCTGTTTTTTTTTTTACAGATAAAAACTAAAAGTTTTACTGTACAGAAGTTTTGTGGTATTTTAAAATACGACAAAAAATATGTTCTGTAATTATTTTTTATTAATTAAGTTAATATACAGTATGCTGTAAACTTTTGTCATTTTTAACAGTAATTTTATTGTGTTTTAAAACTAAGAAGCTTGCTGGCTATATTTGTTGCGAATAAAATACTGTTGATTTTACGGGAATTTCTTTTACAGTGTACACAGCACGTGAGTGGCGTGATCTGATGAGAATAAAAAAATATACAGCCTATTATAAACAGAAAGTCTGTCTCCACTTTATGCGGCACGATGTGACACGACAAACGCCTTGGTTTTACTGTCTTGTTACGTGTTGTGTGGAAGGGGTGGAACAGTACAAAGATTTTCAAATAATGTGTAAAGCCAAGACCAGAGAGATCCATGTTAAAAGAATCATGTTGAGAGATCAGATTTTTAACTGTAGGTTTTATTCTGGTTAATCTCAGGACAGTCTGGTGATTGTTAAGATTTTTGCTGATATGCTGCACAAGATACATGTGAGATCACTGGTGTATTTTTTTTAGGAAAAACAACAGAAAGACTTGAGTGGTCAGCAGAAGTCTTCATCTGACGGTTCTTTTAAGTTCCGGTTCCTGGTTTTTGGACTTTTGTTTGTTTGTTGTTGTACTCTGGTTTACAAAGACAAACAACATTCAACTGGTAGGTGAAGATTAAATACACAGATTTTATTGTTCTACCAACTGAGCTACAGGAACATATATTTATTTAAATACTGCATCAACGTTGCAATGAAGTTTCTTTGTGAGCAAAGAATATGAACAAATAAGGCAACTGTTGACAGAAGAGAGAAAAGTTTTTGTAAATAACACATCATAGCTCAGACTAGAGATCCATGATGAAGATTCATGTTAAGAGATCAGATATTTGACTGTAGGTTTTATTCTGGCTAATCTCAGGTCTGTGATTGTTAAAGTTTCTGATGAAATGCTGCACAAGATACATATGAAATAACTGGTGTCTTTTTCTCAAAAACATTAGAAAGACTTGAGGCAACAAAAACGGAAATCACTGAACTGAAGATGAAAAACAATGAGCTGGACTTAGTAATGCAACGCCGTGAAGCTGGTAGGTGAAGATTGAATACACAGAGTTAATTGTTCTACCAACTGAGCTACAGGAACATATATTTATTTAAATACTGCATCAATGTTACAAATGGAGTTTCTTTGTGAGCAAAGAAAATAAACAAATAAGACTGTTGACAGAAGAGAGAAAAGTTTTTGTAAATAACACATCATAGCTCAGACTAGAGATCCATGTTGAAAGATTCATGTTAAGAGATCAGATGTTTGACTGTAGATTTTATTCTGGCTAATCTCAGGTCTGTGATTGTTAAAGTTTCTGCTGAAATGCTGCACAATATATAAATGAAATAACCGGTGTCTTTTTCTCAAAAACATTAGAAAGACTTGAGGCAACAAAAACGGAAATCACTGAACTGAAGCAGAGAAACAGTGAGCTGGTTTCAGAGATGCAACGCCGTGAAGCTGGTAAGTGAAGATTAAATCCACAGAGTTTATTGTTCTACCAACTGAGCTACAGGAACATATATTTCTTTAAATACTGCATCAATGTTGCAAATTAAGCTTCTTTGTGAGCAAAGAATATAAACAAATAAGACTGTTGACAGAAGAGAACAAAGTTTTTGTAAATAACACATCATACCTCAGACTAGAGATCCATGATGAAAGATTCATGTTGAGAGATCAGATGTTTGACTGTAGGTTTTATTCTGGCTAATCTCAGGACAGTCTGTGATTGTTAAAGTTTCTGCTGAAATGCTGCACGAGATACATATGAAATCATTGGTGTCTTTTTCTCAGAAATCACTGAACTGAAGATGAAAAACAATGAGCTGGACTTAGTAATGCAACGTCGTAAAGCTGGTAGGTGAAGATTGAATACACAGAGTTAATTGTTCTACCAACTGAGCTAACGGAACATATATTTATTTAAATACTGCATCAATGTTGCAAATGGAGTTTCTTTTGAGCAAAAAAAAGAACAAATAAGACTGTTGACAGAAGAGAGCAAAGTTTTTTTAAATAACACATCATAGCTCAGACTAGAGATCCGTGATGAAAGATTCATGTTGAGAGATCAGATGTTTGACTGTAGATTTTATTCTGGCTAATCTCAGGACAGTCTGGTGATTGTTAAAGTTTCTGCTGAAATGCTGCACAAGATACATATGAAATAACTGCTGTCTTTTTCTTAGAAAACAGTGAATTAAAGAAGAGAAACAATGAGCTGGACTTACACTTGCAACGCTGTAAAGATGGTAAGTGAAATTTCAAATACACTCAAATGCAAGTTTAAAATATATATAAAATATTAATTTGAATGTAATATTTTAAAACTTATTTTCCAAGACTTTTTATTGTTAAAACCACATTATCCAAAGAGAAAATAAATAAAGAGATATTTTTGCACCCGCCTCACCCCCTGGTGTTGAGCGAAAGAAAAACTGAAACAGTGTCAAAAGTAAACAAAGGCAGAGACCATGTCTGCCCACCAATTAGGGCTGACAATTAATTGAATTACATACCATTGTGATTATTAAGATTAATTGTCTGTTTTGGGGCTATGACATTTAATTCTCATACATTTTTGATCTGGCTTTGAAATTACCATATTGTTCTGAATATAAGACAACGTTTTTTTTCTTGGAAATACATTGGGAAAATGGGGTCATCATATATTCAGGGTGTAAGCTTTTAATTTCATGCAATTTATGCAGGCACTACAGCTCCCCCATGTGTCTTGTACAGAAATGTGCATTAATTGTGATGATTTGAAACTAGTTATGACAGCCACATGAGATGAGAATAAAAAAATATAGAGCCCATTATAAACAGAAATTCTGTTTCTACACCATGCGGCACGATATGACACGACAAACGTCTTGGTTTAATTTTCTTGTAACGTGTTGTGTGGATGGGTGTAAGAGTACAAAGATTTTCAAATAATGTGTATAGCCAAGACCAGAGAGATCTATGTTGAAATATTCATGTTGAAAGATCAGATTTTTGACTGTAGATTTTATTCTGGTTTATCTCAGGACAATCTGGTATTGTTTAAGTTTATGTTGTCATGCACAAGACACATGTCCGGTGAAATAACCGGTGTATTTTTCTCAGAATCCTACGAAAGACTTGAGGCATCAGCAGTCCCCAGCATGTACTGGATCCTGATTGTGGGACTTGTCCTGATTGTGGTTTATGCTCGGGCTAACAAAAACACACAAAATTCAGGTGAATATTGAATACACAGAGTTTATTGTTCTACCAACTGAGCTACAGGAACATATATTTATTTAAATACTGCATCAATGTTGAAAATTAAGTTTCTTTGTAAGCAAACAAAATTAACAAATAAGACTGTTGACGGAAGAGAGCAAAGTTTTTTTAAATAACACATCATAGCTCAGACTAGAGATCCATGTTGAAATATTCATGTTGAGAGATCAGATGTTTGACTGTAGATTTTATTCTGGTTAATCTCAGGACAGTCTGGTAATTGTTAAAGTTTCTGCTGAAATGCTGCACAAGATGAAATAACCGGTGTCTTTTTCTCAAAAACATTAAAAAGACTTGAGGCAACAAATACAGGAATCACGGAATGGAGGAAAAACAATTTGCTGGACTCAGTATTGCAGCGTCGTGAAGCTGGTAGGTGAAGATTGAGAACACAGAGTTTATTGTTCTACCAATTGAGCTACAGGAACATATATGTATTTAAATACTGCATCAATGCTGATTGTTGTAGTCTTGTAATTGTTAAAGTTTCTGCTGAAATGCTGCACGAGATACATATGAAATAACCGCTGTCCTTTTCTCAGAAATCACTGAATTGAAGGAGAGCAACAATATTCTGGACTTCCACATACGATGGTGAAAAGCTGATAGTGAAATTTCAAATACAATCCACAGAGTTTAAAATATATATAAAATATTAAATTGAATTGAATATTTTAAAACTTATCTTTTGAACTTCCAAGACTTTTTATTGTTAAGAACACATTATGGGACATTTTCTTAGGTTTTATGATGACAGATATACTATATGTTTGATGTTTTCTTTTGTTCTTATTGTCTTTAGAGTGTAGAAATGATTCAAGATAGTGTCGACCTGTCCCAGAGATTACTGTAACAGAAGCAGTTGCGTCTGTTCTCTCACAGCTCTTATTTAGTGTGTTTTTATTTGATCACAGAAACATCAATTATAACATAAAATCATGAATAAACATTACATGACATAACTTTGTCTGCTTTCAATTTCAGTTACATCACATGAGTATCACATTAACATTTATGTTCCTCTCTGTCACTTTTATTTAATTTTAATCTCATTTCACTTTTTATGCTAACATTCATCAACACAACAGCATTAAGTGGTTTGCTCCGTATATCCACTCCAGATAGTAACTTTGAGTAAAATGTTTATAACCTAAATGCTATATACATACCCATATTTGATGGATCAGTAATGTAATCTGCACAGATTAAGGGATTTCTCACATTTTCAGCGTTTAGTCTGAGAGAAACGCAGTAGTTCCGTTAACAGAACGACTTCCACGTCAAAATAAGAGTTTAAACTCTTTAATACAAACAAAAAGCACATTTTCTTAGGAACACATATAGGAATCAATATAACCATTTATAAAATTAGTCATATTGACCAAAAACAAGCAACACAACTGTGTACACAATTTGTTTGTATCACAATAACATTCTAAGAACATTGTCTCCACTGAAAATAGGTTTTCATTGAAACAACTTTAAAAAATTAGGGTAAGGATTCACATATTTTATAAGTTGATCCAATCATAAATAAATCACCTGGCCTAAATGTTACTTTTTATATCTATGAAAACTATTTTATATAACTCGGCTTAAACTATATTTTCTTGTTGAAGAAGGTCAATTAATTTAAATTCAACTTTTTGATCTAAACAAAAATATATAGATTCAATCAAAATAAAAATTCTCATTTCATAATATAAAAAAAATGTTTTCTTAAAAATGCTAAACTTGCCCAATATCATTCGGTAAAGAATTCCATATTTTTGGCCCTATCGAAGAGAATGCCCCATCACCCATCGATCTCAACCGGGTTGATGGAACAGTTGAAAGACCAGTCTCATGACAGATATTGAGGTGCCAACCTACGCAAAGCCTTATAAGTAAGCATCAAGTGCACATGTTTTCTAAAGGGATACACAGTCCTATATTATGGAGGACTAAACCTGCAAAAATGAGAAATAAATACATATAAATAAATATAAAGATATAAACGAATAAATGTCATAATATGAAAATAAATAAAGGAATTAATGGCTCGATGAAACAAAATAATTCTCTTGATCTATTATTGATCTTAACCTTTTTTATTTTTTCATTTTTTTTGTGTCCAAATTTAAAATTTGTATTCTTTTTATATTATTTATATTAATGATAATTTCCTTTTTTATTTTTAATTTATACATTTTTTTATTAAGGCAAGTATTTATTTCCACTTACAATTTATTCTTACTTTTCTGTGTCTTATATGATAATTAGATGGTCTGGTCTTGTCTACTATTGGTTCAGCGTAGATTGAAGCGTTTGATCGATTACTCTTAACTTGTTATAACTTTGTATCACTATATATCGATGCGTGTAGTCGGTGGCCTTTAATGTATTTGACGCAATTCAATAAACATTCAAACGAGTTTCCATGACGGGCAGGAAAACACGCCCACTTTCGTTCTGACGGAAACAAAATATTGTAGGTGTGTTCAAATTCATTCGACCCTGCGCAGACCAATCGGTCTGTGACATCAAACCAAAGATCCTCCTATAGAATGAGCAGTAAAGTGCTATACTTGCCTGCATGCAGAGATCATGCTTACATTTTAGATTTTGAAACCTCAGTCATGTTGTTACATGGATCAATTTGCAAAATGCAAAATGCATTTTATTTGCAACCGTAAATACATTTGGTTTGGTCTCCCGACCAAAAATCTAAATAAATTGTACACATGTTAAAGTAACACTTGACGTAGATATTAATGTAGAAAGCATCGCTCAGAAAACGTCAATGAGAAGTGCTTCAGGCTGTCTTGATTTTTCATCTTATCTTGGCAAGTCTCAGCACAGTTTGAGACACCGGTGAGATCTCTGATGAAATGCTTCCTTCACTTTGTTAGTCACTTTGGATTAAAGCATCCTGTAAATAAGCACGTGAAAAAAGTTAAACTATACAACAGCCTGCATTTGTGAGCACTTGTGTCTTTTGTTTCAGGAGACACATGAATGGCTTGAGATGTCATCAAAAGTCTTCATCTCACTGGTGTTTCAGAGCGCTGACGGTCAGATGCGCGGACAACGTGCGTTCCTTCAGTTCTCCTTATACTCATTCATTTTGTTTATTACATTTAAACTCTGTTCATATAATATGTTACATTGTGTCATTTTATAAAATAAAAATGAAAATAATACCGACCCAACTCTTATGCTATATAAGCTTATAGTTACTGGGGGAGTAAGTTTAGGGGGACACAGTATAACATATTCAATTCAATGTGTAACTGGTTGCTAATTTTAAATATTCACCATTAAAAAAGGAAACGCCGCGAATAAACGTAACTAGGCTACAAGCAGCAGGTGGGTTGTGGCTAGAAGGGATACAGCTACCTCCACTGGGCATGCGCACTTCAATACCGCATGTTGTCACGCTGTCAAAAGTTAATTGCTTTTTTATTATTGTTAGGTTATTTAAGGTTTGGTATAGTCGTTAGCTAATGTAATTTATTGTAATTTTATGGCTAAATTTTGCATCACTTCCGGCTGTAGTTGTATCCCTTCTAGCCACAAAAGCAGGTGTCCGTTTTAATAGATATAATAAATATTTCTATGTCCGTTTTCACGTCTCCGTTTTCAGCTCCTCCCACACGCGGCTCCTCCCGCCAATCGGTCGCCTCCAGCCGCAGGTGTCAAACTCACTCCAGTCTCTGACCGCGCGCTGGAGTGGAGACAGCAGTTTCAGAAGTTCGTCGGAGGGCATCCACATTGCGGCCAGTGGTTGAATTAATAATTACGTTTTTTTTTTTGTTTTGTCGGTGATGTTTGCTCCGTCTTCTAACATGGCAGGCCTACTAACAATGTGTACAAAATATCCACGTTCTCAAAAGAGAATTTGAATTCTTGAATTTGTTGTACCCGATCTGATCTAAAATAAAATAGTACCAAAATTGCCTTTATTGGCACACTTTGTCTAAAAAAAATGCCTTCACAAAAAAAAAGGAAACAGAAACAGAGAGAGAACCAGCGAAGGGAGGCTGCCGAAGGCAGTTCATCACTGCAAACATGGATTGAAAGCTCCAGCAAGCCAGCAGGTAAATCAACATTTCAAATTCAGCTGACACTTTGTACAGTAGCCTACATTATCCATTATAATCTATTTTCTAAGTGGATACCAGTAATCTATAATGGTATATCATATAATATTTATAATATATTTTTAGACCATATGGCAGGACTGAACATAAATGAATGTAAATGACCTAAAGGAGTTGCCGTTATCTTAGTATAGATTTATGCTGCCTAATATTAAATTAAGTGTCTAAAATGATGCGTAATTGTGATATTCTAACAAAACATCTATAAAGTCTGAAATGTTTAAGACCGTGTGCTGTCTAACAGGTACTGCCCCATTTTTAGTTTCGCCCACTGCCCCTTAAAAATGTCTGTGCACAGCCCTGACCTAATATATTTATCTCCAGTTACTTTAAACTATATTTTAAATGTGCTTTAGGAGCCACAATCACTGTAATGGCTTTGTTTGCACAAAATGTTATGGCTGGCACTGCCTTATAAATAGACTGAACTTTCTGGTTTGCAGGTGTGTGTGACAATACCTGTAGCATCACTGTAGCAACGAGAGAAGGTCAAACTAAAACACATTTTCCTGAACAGATTTATAATGTTAGATGTTAAGCAGATTTGAGTGTGAGAGCGTATTTAATCAATAGGCAAAATGTTGGTGTTTGTTTCTTCTGTTCAGAAAGGAAATGCTCTTAGCAAATGTGATTTGTAAATATTTGATCATTTAAATCCCTTCTCATACGTCTTGATCATGTGAGATTCATGCGTGTATGTACATCAGTATGAATCTCCAGTTACTCTGAAATTTATTTAATGTACTTAATTGGCCATAATAACTGTAGTGCAATTGTTTGCAAATGATGAAAACACGTTTGGTGACAAATTTGTTTTGAAATTGTACGATGCTTAAGGCAGTGGGTGAGTTATAATTGGGTGTTTGTTTGCCCTTCAGTGAAGAAAAGGGGAGGGTTACTGCCTGAAATAGACTAAAACTTCTGGTTTATTGGTATGTGAAAATAATTGTACAATTCCTGTAGCGACGAAAGAATGTGAAACTCTTGATAAACATTGATATTGATGCATTAAACTACTGAAGTGTTTAAACAAGAGAATATTTGTTCAGGTATTGTAAGAGTGAACACAGTTGATCTTTTATCACAGGCAAGTGACAGAGATTGTAGTCAACAGATTTAATATATTAGTGCTCGGGTTAATAGCTTATATGTAAATCTGTAGAAAGACAATTTAGAAAAACTATTGAAATTTGTTTTGCAAATTTGACATTTGGTGGAATTTTGTCACATGAGCAGAAAAACAGGTAGTTTATGAAGTTTATGTTCATTACATTTATCATTTTAAGACAAACTTTCGTTCAAACCAAACGTTTTTTTTCCAGTTACTTTAAATATAAACACTTTTATTTTCACCACAGTGAAGAAACAATTTATATGTCTATGTAATAATGTTATGCATAAAAGTATTTTGCTGTTTTTTAAACCATAAGGAACTTTCATCATTTATTTCTGCAGTGATGTCATCCTCCAGTGATCCAATGACTGAGAGGCTTGAGTGTTCAATCTGTCTGGATGTGTTCAGTGATCCAGTCAGCACTCCATGTGGACACAACTTCTGTAAGATCTGTCTGAATACACACTGGGACAACAGTCAATACCGGAGATGTCCAAACTGTAAAGAAACATTCAAGCAGAGACCTGATCTCAAGATTAATACAACACTCAGAGAACTTGTGGATGAACATAAGAAGAAATCCCAAAAGACACCAACTGAAGCTGAAGTTGTGTGTGACTTCTGTACTGAAGGAAAGCTGAAGGCTGTGAAGTCGTGTCTGGTGTGTCAGAGCTCTTACTGTGAAACTCACCTGGAGTCTCATTTGAGAGTGTCAGGATTACAGAAACACAAACTGATTGATCCTGTGAAGAATCTGCAGGATTATATGTGTCAGAAACATGACAGACCTCTGGAGCTCTTCTGTAGAGATGATCAGACATGTGTGTGTCTGTCCTGCACTGAAGGAGATCACAAGTATCACAACACTGTTCCTATAGAAGAGGAGACTGAAGAGAAGAAGGTGAGAGTTACTAATAAAATGTTCACTCAAAAACCCATATGCAAATATTTGAGATATAAATGGACCAGATTTGAAAATCACCGTAGAGAGGAACATTATTTTTCAACATATTCTTATTGCAGATTATTGTATGTTTGATTTGTGTAAAAGGAAGAATGCTTAAATACTATGCTATTATATGTTATATTTCTGTGTTTCAATAGATTCAGTTGCTAAAGACACAGACAGAAAATCAGCAGATGATCCAAGACAGAATCAAGAAGATTCATGATGTCAAACATTCAACAGAACTCAGAAGAGTGAGTTTAGAAACTATTAAAGAAGTTCAGTGTGTCATCGATAATTTTATTTCAGATCATGTTTTCACTTTTCTTTGAAATGTTTCAGTCTGAGTTGCTGAAGACGATGGAGGAGAAGCAGAAAGCAGCAGAGAAACATGATGAAGATGTCATTAAAGATCTGGAGCAGGAGATCACTGAACTGAAGAAGAGAAACACTGAGCTGGAGCAGATCTCACACACTGAACATCATCTCAAACTCATACAGGTCATACATCTCATTATCATCAATCATACAGTATAACATGTTATTTCATTTCTGAGGAGACTTCATGATCTTCGCTAAATATGCATTTACATATTTATATTGTTATGATAATGATTTGTATCAGTTTGTGTGTCCTATGTCCAAGTAACACATGACATATGTAGAAACTAAAGCATAGAAAATGTGAAGTGTTTCATGTTGTCTTGAAAGATTAGATTTTTCTATTTAGATTTTATCTTGGCAAGTCTCAGCACAGTTTGTGACGTTGGTCCGTTCTCTGCTGAAACTGTCAAATGCTTCCTTCTTCAAAAATCACTTTGGATTAAAGTATCTTGTAAACAAACAGGTGTAAAATGTGAAACTTGATCTTTTTCTCTGGATGTGTTCCACGATGGTGAAATGACCTGCCTGTTGTTACAAGATCAGCAGATTCCTTAGCCATCTTTAAAGTCGGCATGACATAAAAAAAAAGATCATTCTAATTGTTTTACACAGCGGTGAAGGGTTTATTATAAATGATTTATTTGTGCACATCATTATTATTTTTTAATTCATTTGCACTTGTAATCTTTCATCAAAACATTAATTTAATCCCACTCTCGAAAGGACTTCTCTTCACTTCTGGTCACATGGAATGGTGCGAGGGCGGGGCTACAAGACTGACAGATTGCAAACTGGCATGCAAATCTTTCACCTTTTAATGATCTAATCAGTTGTCGGTGGATGACATCAAGTCCTGTCCTAAATGTTTTTCTCATTTCAGAATTCATTTCATTTGGGTATACGTCACGATACGGAAAAAACACAATCGCTGCATCCGTTTCAGGCGACTTTAAGAATTGGCTAAAAACTCATCTCTTTCGTCAACACCTGACCCATTAATACACACTTCTTTTTCCACTTCTTTTTCTATCCTTACACACACAAATCGTAGTTTGTACCAAAGACATTAATATTTACAAGATGCTCCACTGCCGTTACAATGAATGGCGAGGAATACAACGCTCAACATGGCCGCCCTGGTGAAGAAAGTCTTCCAGTAGAACAAGCCATTCATCGATCAGTAAAGACTGACGATTCTCTGGGATCTCATAATGAGGCGACCTCGAAAAAGGTAATTTTTAGTGCAATTCAGGCTTACCAAACCAAAGTTAGGATACAGTTCAAGTCATGTTTATTTAAAGTTTGGAAATATGCTGTTTAATTGTGATGTTAAAATATATGCCTTCCCCCATTCAAGTAGATTGGACTGTACTATTATGATATAATGACTTAAATAGCTGCCCAGAGGCGTTGCAAACATGGCCGCCGACTATGGAAGGCCAGAAGGGCCAAAACGTGTCAAACTAAAGTGTTAACCCGTGTTACACTTTAACACGTGTTAACACGTAAGTTTCAGACATTTTGGCCCTTCTGGCCTTCCATAGCCAAGTGGCACGACTTCCGTAAACGGACTTTGTTTGTACTTTTTTGTTTGAGACCAGTTTTATTTAACTAATGCATTGTTGCCCTGTGTTCTAACTGCTTCTGTTGTTTACCTCATTTGTAAGTCGCTTTAGATAAAAGTGTCTACTAAATGACTAAATGTTAAAGCTAAACTCTACAACAGACAAATGTGAGATCTCTTGTGTCTTGTTTTTCTCAGGAGACACATCTGAATGGCTTGAGATGTCAGCAGAAGTCTTTGTCTGCTCTTCATTTCATCTCACTGCTGTTTGAGAGAAACAGATTTTATCTTTGGTTTCTTGTTCCTGTGGGAATCTCCTTGCTGATGTTCTTTTTAAACACTGACAAAATAAATAATGTTGGTAGGTGAAGATCATATACACTCACTTAGTATATTTCTGCAGGCAGTTAGTATTTTTTAACAAGACCTTGTTTTTCTGTTTAATAGGTATTGTATAGAAACCAGATTATTTGTTTTATTTTTAAGGAAAACTCTGGGTCCTTTTTTAGCCGTCAATAAAGAAATGTGTAGACAACATTTAAAATTGACAAACATGAAATACAAAGAACCTGTGTATGACATCCTAAATACAGATTTAATAGGATATAAGATGTGAAAGATGTAATGTTTTATTAATATTTGTCTGTACAGTCTTGAGGAGGATGCAGCAGTTTGCAGGTACAGTGAGTCATCTGCTCTCTTCACTCATATACTACAATACTTTACATTTATATACTGACACATTATTCATTAAATATCACAAACATCATCATCAGTTGTGATTGATATTCTCTGATCTCTCTCAGTGGATGTGACTCTGGATCCTGATACAGCAAATCCATATCTCATTCTGTCTGATGATGAGAAACAAGTGAGAACTGGAGACATGAAGTATAAACTTCCAGACAACCCAAAGAGGTTTAATGTTGGTGTAATTGTTCTGGGAAAGCAGGGATTCTCATCAGGGAGATTTTATTATGAGGTTCAGGTGAAGGGAAAGAGTAAATGGACTTTAGGAGTGGTCAGAGAATCTGTTAACAGGAAGGGAGAGATCACACTGACACCAAATGATGGATTCTGGACTGTAGTTTTAAGAAATGAGAATGAATACAAAGCTTGTGCTGATCCTGATGTCTCTCTGTCTCTGAGTGTAAAGCCACAGAAGGTGGGTGTGTTTGTGGATTATGAGGAGGGTTTGGTCTCCTTTTATGATGTGGAGAACAGATCTCTTATCTACTCTTACACTGATCAATCCTTCACTGAGAAACTCTATCCATATTTTGGCCCTTGTTTGAATGATGAAGGTAAAAACTCAGAACTGTTGATCATTACAGCTTTCGATCAATGAAGTTTCAAATTCTTATAGGTACAATACTAGATAAAAGAACACATTCTATAATTAGAAAAAAGGATAAAGTAGAATAAGATGAAGGATTTTAAAATACACATTAAATGCGGATTGTGTTATAAATGTTGTGTTAACATTTCTGCTTTGCTTCAGAATGGTGATTTTCTGATATTTAACGAATATGTAATAATTTTTCTTCAATTTAAACTTGATTTACCCTTAAAATTAACCAGATTAAAAAAATATTTTTTTACTAAGACTATTTCTAAAACATACATAGTAAAAAAAAGATGTAAGAATGGTAAATGTAGTGGTTAAACAATGGTCATACCTTGATATATACCATGCTCCTGTTTTATTATATTTTTAATAACTCTTTCTTTTTTAAGAAAAGAGTGATGTTGTTAGGAAGGTGGTATCTATAAGATCATACTATAATTAATCACAGGTCAGTTTCATCTAAATGCCAAAACGTCTGGGAGACTATAACACCAATAGGATGCAGGGAAAGATCAGGTTAACAACTACCTATGATTTTATAGCAAAGTGTTTTAAAAAATGGAAATCTCCCCAGAAAAGGAACATGGATTAAGACTGACCTTGATGTTGTGGTTTTATGAAGGTGTTGAAAAGTAAAAAATGATTCTGTGTGGTAGTAGATTTCTTGAAATGAATTGAGGATACTTACTGTTCTTGTTTTTTAGATCAAAATTTAAGTTAAATTGTAGAAAAATCTCCGAACTCTAAAGTCACCATTTATTGAGTGAGCTCAATTTAATTTAAACTTGTATAAAGGATCTTTACTTAATTTTTTGTGGTGGGACTGCATGAATGAATTTATGTGCTTTACAATAAAATGAAAGACTAAATAGTGTTTGTGGTTCAGTTGTCTCTAATATTTAGAAGAGATTCTGTTTGTATTTTTGAGATTCGTGGTTACCATCGTTCAGAAGAGTGGTGCTAGGGCTTAGGTCATGGGAGAGCTCTAAAGCTTTTAAATTCTGTTATTTTTCTAGCATTTAAGTATGAGTTTAAGTATGAGACAAGGGGAACTTATAACACACCAAAGATACAGAAAAACACATGCTCACGCCGTATGACCCCTTTATAGTCCTTCTGAAAACCACAAAAGTGGTGCCTAAAGTAATGTTACCTAAATTAGGTATCAGGTCTCCTGGAAATCCTGTAAAATTCAACCAATGAGATGACGACTTCGAAAGTGCTGAAGTGTTTCAAGAAAAGTGTTCCTTGTGCATCAGACATTCAGCCAACGGTCACGGCATGTTTATTGCTTGCTCGCTCTATCTGTTTCTGCGCCACTTAATACTTTAGTACTGTCATTCGCCAACCAGTGGGCGGGGCTAGAGAAGTAGTCGTTGATATTCTTCTGAGGAGGTGGTGTTCCACTTGTCATAGACAGGTGTATTCCAGGACCTGGCGGTCCCTGGGACTGGTGTCAATAACAGTTGTCATTTCAGTAACAATGGCGTTTTCAGTTCTGACCTTGAAGAATGTTCGCTTGAATACGACTACATCTTATATAACATTAAGAGTTAAAATTGATGTCTTAATTCATCAGTAAAATTCAGTAAAAACAGGTGAACTTCAAATACACTGTCCATTATTTTGAAGACAACTGTAGAACAAACAGTACCCACACAAGACAATAGAGCTCATCCATATCTGAGACATATGAAGGAGTTCATCAGTGATGAATGAGATGTGAATCCATCCATCCATTTTCTACCGCTTGTCCGAACTACCTCGGGTCACGGGGAGCCTGCGCCTATCTCAGGAGTCATCGGGCATCAAGGCAGGATACACCCTGGATGGAGTGCCAACCCATCGCAGGGCACACACACTCACTCATTCACTCACGCACTCACACCCTACGGACAATTTTTCCAGAGATGCCAATCAACCTACCATGCATGTCTTTGGACCAGGGGAGGAAACCGGAGTACCCGGAGGAAACCCCCGAGGCACGGGGAGAACATGCAAACTCCACACACACAAGTCGGAAGCGGGAATCGAACCCCCAACCCTGGAGGTGTGAGGCGAACGTGCTAACCACTAAGCCACCGTGCCCCCGAGATGTGAATCATTTTATATAATTAAAAATAAGTTTATTATTGCATATATAAATGCATGTGAAATAAATGATAAAGGCTTTCATTGTCATTTGTCTTGTGATTCATGTGAGTTGTGTGATATTCTCTGATCACTCTCAGAGGAAGAAACAAGTGAGGGATGAAGACAATAAGTAAAAAACTACCAGTCAACACCCAAAAGGCTTAATCGATGTATACATTTCCTGATAAAGGAGGGATTTTCATCAGGGAGATTTTATTATGAGGTTCAGGTGAAACAGAATTTATCAGACAGGGACTCATCACAAGGTCACCAGATGATGCTGGACTGTGCGGCTGAAGAATGAGAGTGAATATGAAGCTCTCACAGACCCCCTTGTCTCTCTGTCTCTCTATACAAATGGTCTCCAAAGGTAGTGTGAGTCCAAAAGATTTACTCCACAAGATTTTTTCAACAAGTTATAAATATTCAGCATCTCTGCATGTCACGCACGCAAGCACACTGGAGAGACTTGTGACGATAATGAAATGATATTCTGGATATTTACTTGTTAAACAATTGTGCTCCTGTCTTCAAAGATGTTGTATTATGAGCAAATATTTTGTCATTTAAAAACTACATCAAATGTCAAAATAAAATATGAATCAGTACATCAAATAACATAATTCAGATCTTCTTATTAATAAGAGATTCAATGCTCTGTTTGTTTTTACATTTAGCTTCTGTCAGATCACACTGACTGTAGTATGACACATTTCTTTCTTTATATTTCTGTTTTTCTTTAATTAAAGTTGAATATTGAGTTCTGGTCAGACATGACTACCTATGGTAAGGACTGAATGTGATTGCAGAGGTATAATGTGAACATATATACTTCACATAATGTATAGTCATATGAAGATATTGACTTGATATTGAATGTATTAGTCATAAGATATATGATATAAAATGTACATACAGTTAGTCATAATGACTTATAGCTTTGTTTGCTTGAGAAATAGTCAATGTTTGCCCTTTAATAAAAATAGAGGGCCAGTGTCGAGACAAACTAAAACATCTTGTTTTCAGTTATGTGGGCGTATATTAGAAATTCCAAGTAACCCGGAAGCGCAGGTGTGTCTACTCTTAAGTATAGTGAAACCACAGAATCTTTCTTCAGTCATTGTGAGAGTGAACACATCTGATCTTCACTTACAGGTAAGTGACAGAAATATTACACAGATTAATAATCTACTCTGCTAAACTGTCATATGTCAAACCATAGTAAGTTGGACACACGTAGTTTTAAATATTCAGTGCTTTGGTTTGTTGATAATGAAATGATATCAGAATTTGACGTCAGGACAGGAAGAGTTTAAAATTATTTTGAAATGCTTGGTCTACAGGCCAATTAGTTCACTTTTGAGAATCTTTGTGTGGGCTAAACCAGAATTTGTCATGATTCAGTAAGAAATATCCAAGAAACCCCAAAAACTACAAGAGCAGGTGTATCACATTCACAACAGGTAAATAACAACAGACGCTGCCGTAGCTCACATTTACAGACATACATGATGCAGTAAAAATCAATCTGAGTAAATCTTTTCATGACTAGGTGTTTCATAAGGACGCCCCCTTTAACTGGGATCGATACCAGAAGAGAGTGAGGCAATGGGGTGGAGGAGGGATGCTGCTCAGGTATTTATAGAGACTTCTCCGCGTGATTGGCTGGATTACTTGATAATGCTCCTCCTGAATTTAGTTAATTACACTTCTTTTTGCAGATTGTGAAAGAAATGTTTTGTGTAAACCTTATTTTATTTATTGATGCTTCTTATAATCTGTCGCGTGAAAAATAGAACTCTTGCGAGAGTTATCGCGTTTGTTTGCCATTCCAAAAATACAAATCGGAAAAAAGGAGCGGAACACTGCCACAAAATGACTCAAACTTCTGGTTTACAAGTATGTGAAAATACCTGTAACATCATTGTAATCAGTGAAAGTGAAACTAACTACATTGGGAAAATTACAGATGGCAGAATATTAATGGTTTATATTTAGTGAATGTGATGTAAGGTGGGAGTACCCTATGAATCAAACAACCAATTGGCAAATGTGATTGTTAGGTAGCTTCATATAATTAAAATCCCCTTTTACAATTGTGTGTGAATGATATGTGTGCATGCACTTCACCTAATGTACATGTATTTAAAGAACTCAATCAGCTTTAATGACTGCTAAGGCTTTGTTTGATGAATATAAAAATAAACATAGAGTCACAGTTGAAGTCTTTTTTGTTAAGAGTGAACATTGACAAATCAGTATATCTAAATGTTTTAAGGAAAATGCCAAATGTCTCCAAATGTTTGACAGTCATTGTAGGTGATGTCATTTTATAATTTCCTTTTCAGTGATGTCATCCTCCAGAGATTCTATAAATAGAAGCCTTATATGTTCAATCTGTCTGGATGTGTTCAAGGATCCAGTCAGCACTCCATGTGGACACAACTTCTGTAAGATCTGTCTGAATACACACTGGAACAACAGTCAAGACTGCAGATGTCCAAACTGTAATGAAACATTCAAGCAGAGACCTGATCTCAAGATTAATACAACACTCAGAGATGTTGTAGATCACTTTGAGGAAAACTCTCGAGAGAAACAAGCTGAGGTTGTGTGTGACATCTGTACTGAAGGAAAGCTGAAGGCTGTGAAGTCGTGTCTGGTGTGTCAGAGCTCTTACTGTGAAACTCACCTGGAGTCTCATTTGAGAGTGTCAGGATTACAGAAACACAAACTGATTGATCCTGTGAAGAATCTGCAGGATTATATGTGTCAGAAACACGAGAGACCTCTGGAGCTCTTCTGTATAGATGATGAGACACAGTTGTGTCTGTTTTGCACTGAAGGAGATCACAAGAACCACAACACTGTTCCTATAAAAGAGGTGAGCATCATTAAAGGAAGAGCTCACTCAAACAGTCTCATCCTTCTGTGTGACTTTCTGTCCTCTATATGGATGGAATGCATAAATGTTCATGCTGATCTTTTTCATTTGTCAGAAATTTTCTTTGGATGTTAAAAGACCATTTAAACAAAAAAATGGTTCTTCTATCCAGCCTGATCACATTGTTTATACGTAGGTATTTGTAGGTATTTGTGCGTTACGTTTACAAGCACAAAACGTACACATTTGTACTTGTTTAATGATGGTGAAACATTAAATTTGCACGTTTTACAACGTATAAAACTTAAAAATTGCTGCATATATTTAGCTAAAAACACTTAAAATATTTATAAAGCTTGTATCTCATTAAGATGTTTAAGCGAATATAAAAATATATAAAATGTAATGGATCGATATATGCAGGAAAATTATCATCTTGGTAACAATATACCATTAAAAATATATTTTATAGTCACAAATCCTACTCCTACCTCTAAACCTAACCATAACTGTTTCTTAAAAATATGTACAGTATAAAGAAAAACATGACAGATATATAAGTGCAATAACAATGCCAAAACAATAATTTATTTATTTATTTCAAAAAGACCAAAAGTAGTCCAAATGACGATGCGTTGCAGTCGCAGTCTTCTCTGGTGGAAAACAACAGTTTTGTGTGAGGAACAGAGGGCAGAATTTAAGTTGTAAATCGCTGAACATATCTGATTACCCAATCCTTGAAAATGAGTATTTGTCCTACAACCACACCTCAGCAGAAACACGGCATGTCGCAATCTGTGACGAATAAAATTGATTCCTTTTGTAATTATTCTGCGTTTTTGGTGGATTTCATGGTTCTACTGTCAGTCACAGCATGTTGGAGAAAACGCATTCCATGGCAAACAAAGCAAAGATTACATGATAAGCAATGGTTAAACGATTACAGAAATATTATTCTTTAAGAGTTAAAGTCTTGTTTCTTCCAGACGAGTTGGTAGTAGAAATCTCACAAAACTGCAATCATTTCATAAAAGTAAACTAGTAAACTTTAAATGCAATTGAAATCATAATCCCATTTATAGGCCAAATAAAAACAATATAAGAAAATAAATATTAGTGCAGCGATTACGATATGCATAAGGATTCATTTGTAAATCTGTAAGTCTTATGTAAATAATTAACGTCTTATGTGTGGTCAATACATCAGTATTGTGCGTTTTATTGTTTGTACAAACGTTAATAAATATAAGTTTTGTAAAACCCCATTTTTACCAAAATACATACGAATTCTCATGAGATATTGCATTGTGAAGCACCTTTATTTTTAAGAGTTTATGTGTTTTTTTTTTTCCTTTGAGTATTTCCATGCTGATTTTCTTCTCTTCTGCTTTAGATTAACTCATTCATGTGCAGTCCTCCAAACAGTATGAGGAATAAGGACAAACTCAGTACAGCTGGTAAACATCAAATACACTATACAGAGTTGTTCAAAACACAATGATTTATCTTTCTGTCAATGATATGTAATGTTTAATGTTCCAACTGTTAATGTATGTTGACTAATGTATGTTATGTTGGGTGTTTGCAATGATATGCTTCTTATTGTAACAGTACAGCTGTACAGAGGCGGTAAAAAATAGTACAAGACTGAAACAGCACAATTCCTTTATACATAAATATTGTACTGGGAATGCTTATGATCTGAGAGAGTTCATGCACTATCTATACAACTTTAGCAGAGAAAGTTTTAGACCAAAAAGCTAAATGCAACTGGTAGACATCATGGATTTGTTCTTCATGAAAAGACAGATATGAGAGTCAAACAGCTTAGCACTGCCGGACATAATAATGAAGATGAAGACATTTTTGTAATTTTACAACACATCTTTACATAAAATGTATATTATAATGTTATTACCGGATACGATAACCATGGTATTTACAGTTAGCAAAATATGTAATCTTGTAGTTTATAATTGTGCTGATGTTTTTTTGTCATGTGTCTGTACAGTGTTGAAGTGGATGCAGCAGTTTGCAGGTACAGTGTGTCATCTGCTCTCTTCACTCATATACTACAATACTTTACATTTATATACTGACACATTATTCATTAAATATCACAAACATCATCATCAGTTGTGATTGATATTCTCTGATCTCTCTCAGTGGATGTGACTCTGGATCCTGACACAGCAAATCCATATCTCATTCTGTCTGATGATAGGAAACAAGTGAGACATAGAGACATTTATCATTATATCCCAAACCATCCAAAGAGATTTGACCGGTATCTCATTGTTCTGGGAAAGGAGGGATTCTCATCAGGAAGATTTTATTTTGAGGTTCAGTTGAAGGAAAAGACTGACTGGGATATAGGAGTGGCCATAGAATCTGTTGACAGGAAGGGACCAAACTCATTGAAACCGGTAAATGGATTCTGGGCTGTGATTCTGAGGGGAAAGAATGAATATAAAGCTTGTATTGATCCGGATACTCCTCTGTCTCTCAGTGTAAAGCCACAGAAGGTGGGTGTGTTTGTGGATTATGAGGAGGGTTTGGTCTCCTTTTATGAAACTGAGTCCAGATCTCATATCTACTCTTACACTGATCAGGCTTTTACTGGGAAACTCTATCCATTTTTGGACCCTTGCAGAAAAAATAATGGAAACTCTGCCCCACTGATCATCACACCTGTCAGTTACTAATACTTTTTCAAATTCAAATATCAAGCACTAATATTCTAAAATTAAATTTGAAAGCCTTAAGAAGAATTGGAATTATGTTTTGTTCTCTTTCGTTGTTTCAGTTGTTCATTTATAAAGCTGCAATCTGTGACATGTGCCTCTCATCGCCATCTCTATTTAAAACATACAATTGCAGGGTCTTGTGGTTGTTATATGTGGTTTCTGCTCATCTGTATGGATAAATGGTTTAAGGACGTGTGGGTCACTATGCATTGACACCTGTCTTACAAGGCATCAGAAAAAATATAATCTGAACAAATAATGTGTTTTCTGCTTTTTCTCTCACCAAATGAAACATTGATTTCGTCTTACCTGTTCATTGGGAAAAGTAACAGTATCTCTGCATCAGTTTTCAGTCCCTTTAGATGTTTCCAGTCCCCCCGCAGAGAAGTCATAATTTCTCTGAAACACAGCCAATATTAACTCTGATAATAGCTCTTCGCATTGTGCCTAACAGCACCCTTCAGCTGGGATTTATTCACAATACAGCCTCTTGTACCTCATTAGTTCGAATGGAATTCTACATTGTTCCAGAATCCTCTACAATTGGCGTTTCTGCAGATTTTCGGGTGTTTTATGAATGTGTAAGACATGTGAAATGTTATATCAACTTGTTTTACATTGAAATAAATATATGTTTAAATGAAATGTTATTTATGTGGTACTCAAGATCACTTTAAAAAACACAATAATTGTATATAATCAATATGTTATGTAATAATATCATGTTGCTAAAATGATGGTGTCTAAAAAAACGAGTAGAATAGTGTTGTACAAACTTAATTTGAATATACGTGTAAGAAAGCAACATATCGCTGCTATTATTAGCCATACTTTAACAACACAGGATTTCATCATTTTAAAAGTACAGTGTGTCATGATTGTATCTCTTCATGTGATAGATCTCTTGGTCCTGAGGCAGAATCAAAGCAGGATCCATTGTTTTGTGTGAGAGAGTCGTTTTTGACCTATCTGGCCTTCCATACTCTCTCTCTGGTCTCTCTCTGTTTCCGCCCTTTCGTCTCGTTATCTTAGATTGTTAATTAGTTCATGCCACGTCCCTGTTCCCTCTTGATTTTCTCCCCTTTATATAGTCCTTGTGTTTCATTCAGTGTGCCACTTATGTGCTACCTTTGTGTATTCTTTGGTCCATGTCCTGATGACGGTGTCTTGTTGTTGTATTCTGCCACGTTTCCCTAAGTTTATTTTGTTTTGTGTTTTAATAAATTATTATTTCTGTTCAGACGCTGCCTGCAATTGTGTTCTTCCACACGTTACATGACAACAGTGTTTTTCCATTTCCCGAAACCAGCGAATTTGGACATACAAGAGAGAGAGAGAGAGCGAGAGAGAGAGAGAGAAAGAGAGAGAGATTCATAACACAAAGAAGAGGCGTTGGGCGGGTTATAATGTCACAACATTCAAAGAAAGTGAAAATAACTCAATATCAAACGTCTATATTGACACAATTAGTTATTCATGTCTTTAAACAACAGAGTATTTCTTCAGTCATTGTAAGAGTGAACACATCTGATCTTCGCTAAGTGATGACTGAAATATAACAGCTTGTCGTCAACACATTTATAATGTAAGTGCTCGGGTTATTTACATAATATATCAAACTAAAGCTGCATAAATCCAGGTTCCTGCATGTCGAATACTCAACTGATTTGATGGTTGACTAGTGAAACGTTATTTAATACATTTTGTTAATACAGGCATTTTGATAATACAGGGATGTATATGACACACAGAAAGAGTAAAAAACAGCTGAGAAACTGCAGGTGTAAATCACATTTATGTACAACATTAAATTGTACCTGCTCTCATGTTCAGCAAATTTGTCATTAATTAAAAAGAAGTTTGAAGAACAGAAGATCAAAGTTTCAGTGGCTTTTATGAGGTTTGTTTGTAAGAAACATTTGACCCTCGAGATAAACATTATACCTTTACATGATGCTCAGATATTATATGAAATGTATAATGATTATTCTAGATTTAATAATTATGAATTGATTTTAAGAGATTGACACACTAGTGTTTTTGTTAAAGCGACCGTATCGCAAACAGCTTCTGCTTATCTCATTTTAATCTTGACTACTTACAGAATAGTACCGCACCCTTCAAATAGTATCTGTCTTTAGAGTCTTTAGTTTGATCACATTGATAAAAGACAGATAAAGCTGTGCGATTATTTCCGAAAACATACGACGCGTGTGGGGGGGGGCTAAGCTAAAGCACGCGCACCCATTGCCGACAAAACAGAGACATTAGTTTCACTCACCGCATGCGGTTCATGTCCTGCATCTTTTGTCGTTGGGACATCCATTCCATCTATCAGATTCAAACGATCTCCAAATCCAGCCTTATATCCACCGTTTATATAACATTCATCACCCAAATGCAGTAACAAACAAATACAGCTGAACATCGCAAACGTAGTGCTCTCACGCTCTCCTGCACGCAAGTGTAAGTGACCTGTCCGCATGCTCCTTCTCCCGCTCTCCTTGGTTGAAGCGTGCCGCGTGCTTTTCCGGGAGATGTCCAATAAGGGACGAAGAAAAGTTGTTACGAAACGGATTCATGTTCGAAAAAACCTTCCGAAACCTATACGAACGCTCGGGGAGTGTATCGAGTACAGAAATACTACAACTCGTTTTTTGACAAGTTGACCATGTCAAGCATGAGATGACAACACGTTTAACAATGTAAATAACTCAGAATACATGAAACACCGTTGCACAGCCGCTTTAAGAGCAGTTAAGAGCCGTTCCTCTTCTTTATCTATTTTATTGCCAATGCCATAAAATATTGTTCTATGATAGAGCTTGATATACAGCTAGTTAACATTACCTGATTTGAAAGTTTGACTTGGAGAATAAGTAACCATAATAAAAGGCAAACATCCATTTTTACACCAGAATGAGTTCATTTCAACGTGCTGTGACCTTCATTTGAAATTAATTTGATACTTCAATTCAAGACTTTCTTTTGCATGTCTTAAGACAGGTAGAAATCAATTGGCTAAATCTTTGTCAACATCACCAAAAAGAAGAGAAACCAGAAGAATGAGTTTAGTGGAACCTCCAAGTAAATCAATTACATGGTTCAACTTTGTGAAATATAACATTTAGCTGATTTTCTTGATTTTCAGTGATGTCTTCTTCCAGAGATCCAGTGTCTGAGAGGCTTAAGTGTTCAATCTGATGGAGGAGAAGCAGAAAGCAGCAGAGAAACATGATGAAGATGTCATTAAAGATCTGCGCAGGAGATGAACTGAACTGAAACCTGGAAAATACAATGTTAGTCAAAAGTGCACCAGAACTGTTTGCTCTCTTACATTCTTCAAAATGTCTTCTTTTGTGTTCAACAGAACAAAAGTAATTTTTCTATATGGGACTCAATGGATGTTGAGATCTGTTTGGTAATAAGCATTATTCCAATTATCGTTCTCTGTGTTCATCAGAATTCAAGACATTTATACACAACGAGTAAATGATGATATAATTTTAATTTTTGGGTGAAGTATCACCTTGATGTCAGACAATCGGTTTTCTGTTTGTAAACTATCAAAATTACTTGAGAAAACTTCAGACAATCCAAAATCCTATATGTTGTAGGCTGATTTTACCACTGATCCGTTGTGCTTTCTGCCAAGAGTTCGGCTCCGCCCACAGATTAGGGGATTCAGTAGAATTCAGTCAACAGATGGCGCTGTTGACTGAAGCAGGTAAAATCATTTCATTTTCTCTCATTGAATATTTTTGGTTGAGTGTTACAGTAAAGATAGTTCCCTTTCTGTCGGTCTCTCGACGTTGTGTCGAAGACGACAGATGGGGTTCGCCCTTGAGAACCAATCAACTCTGACTACTATAGAAAAGGCCAATGAAATTTGGCGAATGAAATTTGCATGCCGGGCTCCGCCCCCGGATGTCCGGTATAAAAGGAAGCCGGCGTGCAGCATTCACTCACCTTTTGTTCTTCAGAGCCCTCGCTCATGACTACGAACAAAAAGAATTCAACGAATTCTTCTTCTACTTCGCCGGATCTACGACGCAGAGCAGCGGATCGTCCCTTCCTGCAGCGACCTTCTCCTGGGCGTCTCGGCGGTTCCGGAGGTGATAGAGATTATTTCTAAAAAGGTCCTTTTCAGGACTGACTGAGCATTCTCCAGCGCGGCATGTCCCGCTGTTCTCTTGGGTGCGGCACCCTCATCGAGGAGGGGGATGGACACGATCGCTGCATTAGGTGTCTGGGCGTCCAGCACACTGAAGCAGCGTTCGTTGACACGTCTGCCCGCACTGCGGGCGGATTGTCACTCAGAAGTTGCGGTCACGGGGGCTGTCTTCCTACGGGAACCAGCCACCATTTCGTCTGCTACCCGGGCTGTGACATCTGTGGCTACGGCCCCGATGACCACCCACGTAGCAGCGTTAGTGATATGGGGAACTCTGCGAACGTAAACCCGCCAGCCAAGTGCTCACGGGCCGATCGCACCCCGATTCGCTCTTCTGAACGTTCCCCAACCGGCGGTGGCATACCGTTCGGATCCTCAGGCACGCACTCGGAAACGATGTGTGACGTAGATGAGATGTCGTTCGCAGCATCGGAGGGAGACGGGCATCCGACTCTGACGAATCCAAGCTCCCCCCCCAGGGGGGTCGAGCTCAGGAGGAAGCAGAAGTGATGTCAGCCATGCTAATCCGGGGATACGTGGTTCCTGGGGGCGGGGCGCGGTGCAAACCACGCCCACCCCGGGTGCCATTTGTTTCCCGAGGTGCATGAGGAGCTGTGTAAAACTAGGAGCGCTCCACGGACCGCTCCGGTCGAAACAGCTCCGGCTCCCTCACTTCCCTCGAGGGTGGGGCAGCCAAAGGCTACGTCGAGACCCCCCGGTGGAACGTGCGGCTGCGGTGCATCTGTGCCGCAGACGGCTGCCGCCTGGGGGGAATCGGCCACGCCTACCGTCCAACGCGTGTAGGACTTCGACATCTATGGTGCCGAAGCCTTGCGCTGCCGCGGACCGGGCTGCCTCCTCTCTCTACGCCATGGCCATCCTGCAGGTCCGCCAGGCCAGGGCGTTGAGAGAGCTCCACGAGGGTAAGGCCGACCCAGGTATATGCAGGTTTTCTGTGCCGCCACTGACAGCGCTCTACGGAGCGACCAAGGTGGCGGCACGGGACCTGGGTCGGACGATGTCCACGGAAGTGGTCCAGGAGAGTCACCCCCGGCTGAACCTTGCGCAGATGAGTGACACGAGAAAGTCCGCTTTCTTGTTACACCCGTCTCGCAGGGGGCTGTTGGTACACCGTCGAGGACTGCGCTCAGCAGTTTTTGACGGTGAAGAAGCAGACAGTGGCGATTAGCCACATTTTTACCACGCTGCGACTCGGCCGCCCTCAAGCCTCCGAGATCTCACGTCATGTCTGTTTCCCGGCAGCCCAGGACCCCTTCCACATCGGCTCCGGTTACTGTGCCCCCGCAGGTGGCACCCCGGAAGTCGAGGTCGAGGGGGAAACCTCACCCCGTCAGCTAACTTCTCACGAGAAGTGACACTGACGGGAAGACCCCAGGGGGAGCAACATCGGGCCCGACCTTCACAGCTACGGCTCTGATCAGTCGGTACGGGACGGCTCCTGCCTCGTCACCAAAGCCGGGCCCTTCTCAGGGCCTGGCGCCCACTTACTCACAGAGAGTTTTCTGTTTCCCCTGGGAGTTCATTCCTGCCGATCGCACACTCCACTGGACTGTGCCCGGCAAACCCGACCCCACGCCCTGGCGAGGCGTAGGGTCGTACACACACGACAGCTGCTACCACTCTCAATGACAGTGCGTGCAGCTGTCCCGCCAGGCAGGTAAGTAGGCAGAGCCAACCTTCCCTCCGGGGCCCCCCCCCGCGACAGGGTTAGCTCCGCCAGCCATCGAACCACCCTCCATGGGAATGGTGAAGCAGACCGTCCCCTTGGTCCCCCTGTCACAGTCCCTGGGAGCTCGAGAGCTGCCCACACTGTCTCGGTGGCTAGGGCAGACGGTCCGTCTTGGTTACTCGATCCAGTTCGCCAGAGACTCTCCCAAGTTTTGGGGCATCATCTCTCCCTCTGTCTGAGGCTAGGGACGCCTACATACTTCGGGTAGAGGTCACCACCCTTCTGGCAAACAGGCGTCGAGTTCGTCCCTCAAACAAGATGTTCGGTGGTTACAACCCGCACTTCATCGTTCCCAAGAAAGACGGCGGGTTGCGCCCCGGAGGTCTGCGTACCCTGAACTAAGCACCTTCACAAGCTGCTGCTCAGGATGCTCACGCAGAGGCGCGTCCTGACACCCATCAGGTGTCAGGATTGGTTCGTGGCAATCGACCTGAAATCCCTTTCGGTCTGTCCCTGTCTCCACGGTCTTCACGAAGATCGTGGAAGCCGCCCTTTCTCCCTGAGGGGAGGAAGGTGTGCGGGTACTTAACTATCTCAACGAGGCCTGACACACTCGTGAGATCTGTTATGTATACAAGGGGCCTGGTGCTCCGGCACCCAGATCGATTGGGAATTCAGGTCAACCGAGGAAAGGACAAGCTCTCCCCAGGGCAGAGCATCCTCTTTCTCGGTAGGGAACTCAACTCTGTCACCATGTCGGCGCAACTGTCCGCAGTACGCGCCCAGCCGGTGTTGAACTGCCTGGAACATTTCAGGCAGACAGCGGTCCCCCTGAAACGATTCAGAGGCTCCTGGGCATGGCGTCCTCGTCGGGTGAGACCCCTCGGGTTGATGCACATGAGACCGCTCCAACACTGTCTTCAGAGTCGAGTTCCGAGGAGAGCGTAGCACACCGGCAGCAGGCGCATGGTGATGACGCCCTGCGGCCGACGCACCCAAAACCCCTGGTCTTCCATGACTTTTTCGACGGACTAAGGTCCCTCAGGGCAGGTTATGAGGCAAGTCGTGGTGACGACGGACGCCTCCCTGCAGGGGTGCGGTGCAGTGTGTAACGGGCACGCAGGCGGGGCATTGGGCGAACCCCCACCTGCGCTGGCATATCAATTGCCAGGAGTTGTGGGCAGTGCTACTTGCACTGAGCAGGCTGCGGCCGCTCGTGCAGGACAAGCACGTGCTGGTCCGAGGACGGCACTACGGCTGTAGCGTACATCAGATCTTAGGGTGGCGTTCGCTCACAGCAGCTAACACAACTTGCTCGACGCCTCCTCCGGTGGAGTCAACAGGTGATCCGTTCCCTGTGGGCCACACTCACCTCGGGCAAACTGAACTAGACAGCCTACGCGCTCTCTTGTCAGTTTATGCCTCGTAGAGAGTGGCGACTCCACCCCCGCGTAGGCCGCTTGGTACTCCCTGTCCGAGGCTCTCGACACGGATATCCTTGCGCACAGCTGACCGCGGGACGGGCGGAAGCACACCTTCCCCCCCCCAGGAGCCTCCTTGCACAGACACTGTGCAAGGCCAGGGAAGAGGAGCACCAAGTGTTATTGGTTACACCGCACTGGTCTAACCGCACTTGGCGTCAGAGCTGATGCTCTGGACAGCGACTCCCCCTGACCCATTCCCCTGACAGAGGACCTGCTCTCTCAGGGGAAGACACGTTCTGGCATCCCAGATCAGACCTCTGGAACACCATGTCTGGTCTCTAGACGGGACGAGAAGTTCCTGAGTTGGCTACTCCCCCTCTATGGCGGAGACCATCACCCAGGCTAGGGCCCCATCTACGGGGGTTACACGCCTCTAGACGGCGCCGCTTCTTGTCCTGGTGTCTCTCTCTCAACGAGAAAGACCCACTGAGGTGCTCGATCAGGATTGTGTTGTCCTTCTTACGAGACTGGAGACTAACATCTCCCCTCCACACTGAGTGTGTATGTAGTCGCTGTCGCCACTCATCACAACTCAGTTGATGGAAAGTTTCTAGGATGACACGACCTGGTCGCCAGGTTCCTAACGGGTGCGAGAGGGCGGCTCCCGCCTCATCTCCGCTCCATACCCTCTTGGGACCCTAAGGGGTCCTCGGAGGGGCCTCTGGGCCCCCCAAGAGCCCCTCGGAGGTTCCGATCTTCCTCACCCGAGTAAAGACGGCCCTCCTGATGGCGCTCGCTTCCTTCAAGAGGGTAGGGCACCTCCGAGCATCCTCTGTGTCCCCGGATTGCCTTGAATTCGGCCCTGGTAGCTCTCACGTTATCTTGAGACCCAGGCCCGGATGCGTGCCCAAAAAGTTCCCACTACTCCCTTACGGGGCAAAGTGGTGAACTTGCAGGCGCTCCCCATTGGGGAGGAAGACCCAACCCCATCCGTGTTGTGTCCTGGACCGCACGCAGGGCCTCAGTAGCTCTGACCAGCTCCTTGTCTGTATTGGAGGACAGCAGAGGGGAAGGCTGTCTCCAAGCAGAGGTTGGCGCACTGAGTCGTGGATGCCGTTACGACGACATTCCAATCTCAGAATCTTCCATGCCCACGGAGGGGGGTATAGCCACCTCCTGGGCACTGGCAGAAGCGCCTCTCTAGCAGACATCTGTAGAGCTGCGGGTTGGGCTACGCCCCATTCACCTTCGCAGGGGTTAAACAACCCTAGCGTAAACCCGGTGTCAGCCCACGTCCTGCGTGGCAACATGTAGGACTGGCATCCGGCGGGGCGTATGCCTGCGAAAGCATCACCCCACCCTCTAGGAGGCTGGGTCAGTGTGCTATCTACCTCTCTCCTACCCTACTCTGGCTAAGGACAGGTATCCTATCCGCTTCCCTTCTTACCCAACCACTTGGTTAAGAATAGGCATTCTATCCATCACTAAGCAAGCACCACCTGGGGGTTGGCTGGGCAGCAGCCTTCCCCCTTAGGCCGGGATAACATGTGAGCCATCCCCTGGCTCTAACCGGACCTAGTGCTACCGGACGCCTGTAACACCCCCCCCCGTGGGCTGTTCCGTCTGATGTATCCTCATGATATGGTTCCCACTCCTGGTAACCCATGAGCTTCCCCAGGTGGACCTCCACCTCGCGGTTAACTACTCAGCCCGCACGTTCCATGCGTTCTCCTCCAAGGACGAGACCATACCTTATCCACCGTATTCCTCCCCACGGGTAGGAGGTGGCCTCTGCAGCGCATCCCTAATTAAGGAAGTTGCGCTTACCCGGTGTAAACCCGAGCCGGACGGCCTCTCGCCAGTAGAGAGCTAAGGCCTCCGTCCGTGAAAGGTTACCGGTCAGGGCTGTTCCCATCTTTCTCCAAGAAAGCTCTGGAACCCCCCGACCACCACACTGGAAGGTTACAGTTTCGCGAAAGCATCGAGCTGACACGCCCAGGCCTGTTACCGTCGCTTCGCTAGAGATTGTGACGCGATACAGCGTTGTGGCGTTTTCCATAGAGAACCCCATCTGTCGTCTTCGACACAACGTCGAGAGACCGACAGAAAGGGAACGTCTCGGTTACGTATGTAACCTCGGTTCCCTGATGGAGGGAACGAGACGTTGTGTCCCTTATGCCACTAACACGTATCGTATTCTGCTGCAGTCGTGAGAGGCTCTCAGGCTCTTCAGAACAAAAGGTGAGTGAATGCTGCACGCCGGCTTCCTTTTATACCGGACATCCGGGGGCGGAGCCCGGCATGCAAATTTCATTCGCCAAATTTCATTGGCCTTTTCTATAGTAGTCAGAGTTGATTGGTTCTCAAGGGCGAACCCCATCTGTCGTCTTCGACACAACGTCTCGTTCCCTCCATCAGGGAACCGAGGTTACATACGTAACCGAGACGTTCTCTCTGCCTAATTTTAAGTAATACAATTTTGCAAAAATTTCTCTGGTAGATACAATTGAGGAATGCGTGACATTTTTTCTTATAAATTTGATTTACACCTTAAACTTCATTTACATTAAAATGAAGTGTGTGTGACAGTACCTGTCACATCACAGTAGCACCGAGAGAAGGTGAAACTAACACGCATGGTCCTGGACAGATCTATAAGGCCTGGTTAAGTCTTAGTGTGAAATGAGAGCGTGTTGCTATTTTATTTTTATGTTCACAATAGAAACGCCATGCTCTTGACAAATGGGATATGTAGATATTTTATCAGTTAAATCCCTTGACACATTTATCTTGATCATGTGAGATTCATGTGTATATGTACACCAACTATGTATGGATCCCCAATTTACTCTGAAATGTATCTAATGCACTTATTTGGCCATAATGACTGTAGTGGCTTTGTTTACAAATTATTTTGTGATGAAAAATGCTCCCAAGAGTTATTATTAGATGTTTGTTTGCCCTCAGTAAAGAAAGGGGAAGGCCACTGGCTGAAAAAGACTAAAACTTCAGGTTTATGCAGTTAATGAGGAAACATTGTACAGTTCCTGTGAGAGATAGTGAAACCTATTGTTGCATTAAACTACTGAAGCTTTTCAGTAGTTTCAGTCTCATACATGTCACTGGACCTCTCTTTCATAAATTATCACGACATAAAACAGAGACTGTCATGTTTGAGACTTCATAATGTTCATTTACATTCACAGAATTATATTTGTTTTGAAACACCTGAAAGACTGGATACATGAGCAAAAGTCTTCATCTGCTTTTCATTTGATCTCTCTGTTGTTTGGGAGAATCAGATCTCATCTGTGGCTTCTTGTTCCTGTGGGAATTTCCCAGTTGATGTTCTTCTACTTTTCTAACACTGAGAAACTAAGACGTTTTTTCACAGGACATTGCACACTTAAGACTTATTTAAGAAAAGTTAATATTGTTGATTTCACAGAAGCGCCACTTTGGTTTTCAAAAGAAGCATTCCCTCAAATGTTTTTATAAAAACCTTTTTTCTTGTTGTTTTTATGCATATTCAGCCAAAAATGTCCATTAAAAAACAAGTGTCTAACAATTATTGTTGCTTAATATATATGTTTGCTTTTGGCATTTAAAGGTTCGATATGCATTTGCTTAAATTTAGTTTTTTCATTTTAAGCAAGGTCCTGACAGGTCTACAGAGAGTATAATATGGTGTTCTAAGTTATTGAGAGTAAATATTAATGTGACTTGTATGTGTTTGATACCTTACCTACTGTTTTTATCTCCAGTTACTTTAAAATATATTTAAAATGTGCTTTAGGAGTCATAATCACTTTAGTGGCTTCATATGCACAAAACATATGGGTGGCACTGTGTTATAAATAGACTGCACTTTCTGGTTTACAGGTATGTAAATACGTGTAATATCACCGTAGCATAGAGAGAAGGCGAAACTAACACCCATTGTCCTGAACATATTTAAAATTTTAGTGGTCTGGTAAAGTAGGTTTTCCCAAACTGGAAGGTTTAACACCGATATTGATGCTTTAAACTACTGATCTCTTTAAACAACATAACTTCTTCAGTCATTGTAAGAGTGAACACCGCTGATCTTCATTTTCAGGTAAGTGACAGAATTATAACACAGCATAAGCCTTTTGTCATAAGGAACATGTAAACTGTATTTTTTTACATGTCAGTCTTTGAAAATGTAAGTTTTTGACATGATTTCATAATTTCTCTTTGCAGTGATGTCAACCTCCGGCGATCCAACGAATGAGAGACTTCTGTGTTCAATCTGTCTGGATGTGTTCAGTGATCCAGTCAGCACTCCATGTGGACACAACTTCTGTAAGATCTGTCTGAATGCACACTGGAACAACAGTCAAGACTGCAGATGTCCATATTGTGAAGAAACATTTAATCAGAGACCTGATCTCAAGATTAATACAACACTCAGAGACGTTGTGAATGAGCAGAAGAAGAAAACTGAAGTTGTGTGTGACATCTGTACTGAAGGAAAGCTGAAGGCTGTGAAGTCGTGTCTGGTGTGTCAGAGCTCTTACTGTGAAACTCACCTGGAGTCTCATTTGAGAGTGTCAGGATTACAGAAACACAAACTGATTGATCCTGTGAAGAATCTGCAGGATTATATGTGTCAGAAACATGACAGACCTCTGGAGCTCTTCTGTAGAGATGATCACATATGTGTGTGTCTGTCCTGCACTGATGGAGATCACAAGAATCACAACACTGTTCCTATAAGAGAGGTGAGAATACTGTATACGGTCTATACGGTTTAGCACTAAAAGTGCTAAAATGTTTATTTTATGCTGTAACTCATTTTTAAAGATTATTGACTAAAAAACACCCCACCATGTTTAATAAATCATGTTTTAATTAGCTTTGTTATGTCAGTCTGAACTTCAGGAGATGATGAAGGAGAAGCAAAGAGCAGCAGAGAGACGGTATGAAGATGTTATTAAAGATCAAGATCAGGAGATCACTGAGCTGAAGAAGAGAAACATTGAGCAGCAGCAGAAGATCCCAAACACTGAAGATAATCTCCTCCTCATACTGGTCTGTAGATCTCTCTCATCATACAGGCTCTTTCATATTTTAGGAGTCTTCATGGAGTTTTATTAATTACATTTACATTCACATTAAAAATTCATAAATACTTAAACACTAAGTTTGTGTTAATTGTTCACGGCATAAACATATAACAGTTTTGTTGCTGTTAACTTAATTTCCACGCCTCTAAACGTGACGCAGCACAAAACAAAATGTGATCGGTTGCTTTACCTGTCAGTCATATGACCTCTTGGGCGGGCGGGCATTGGCCAAAGAAAGCGGCGATAAGTTCTGGCTATAAGCGAGACTAGTATTTGTAGTATCATGCTCCACTGGCTGAGCTACAGGAACATATATTTATTTAAATACTGCATCAATGTTGCAAATGAAGTTTCTTTATGAGCAAAAAATATAAACAAATAAGGCAACTGTTGACAGATAGTAACACCCTGTCTACACTGTAAATGATTTCTCTTGTTTTCAAAATTATTGAGTTTTTTTTCAAATATGTTTTACTGTATAGAAGCTTTGTTGTATTTTAAAATATGACAAAAAATAAGTAGTGTAATTAATTTTACAGTATGCTGTAAATTTTGGAATTTTTAACAGTAATTTTATTGTGGTTTAAAATCAAGAAGCTTGCTGGCTATATTTGTTGTGAACAATATACTGTTGATTTTACGGGAATTTCTTTAACAGTATACACGGCACGTGAGTGGCGTGATCTGATGAGAATAAAAAAATATAGAGCCCATTACAAACAGAAAGTCTGTCTCCACTTCATGCGGCACGACAAACGCCTTGGTTTTACTGTCTTGTTGCATGAAAGGGGTGTAAGAGTACAAAGCTTTTCAAAAAATGTTTATAGCCAAGACCAGAGAGATCCATGTTGAAAGAATGTTGAGAGATCAGATTTTTAACACTACAATTTATTCTGGTTAATCTCAGGACAGTCTGGTGATTGTTAAGATTTTTGCTGATATGCTGCAAAAGATACATGTGAGATCACTGTTTTTTTTTTTTTTTTAGGAAAAACATCAGAAAGACTTTAGTGGTCAGCAGAAGTCTTCATCTGACGATTCTTTTAAGTTCTGGTTCCTGGCTGTGGGACTTGTCCTGTTTGTGTTGTCTGCTTGTTTTATTCAGGCTTACAATGACATACAACGCCGTGAAGCTGGTAGGTGATGATTGAATACACAGTGTTTATTGTTTCTTATTTGTTTTTCTTTGAAAGATTGGTGTTTTAGTTCTTGCTGTCTTAATTTACGCTTTAATATAGTTGTTACTGTTTGTTATCTGTTGAGGTTAAAGTTCTTTAATGAATGATGGTTTTTAAATTATTACCATGGTTGAGATTTGTGTGTTCAATGTTGAGATGTAAGTGCATGATACTTCACAAATGCTGGTAAAGAAATGTTCAACACATACTGATTAAACAGTAATTTGATAAACATTTGCGTCTGTTTGAGGCAGAAAACATTTACAATTGTAGTAAAGGACAAATACAATTGTTTAGTTTTATATTTAACAGTATTTAATGAGTATGTGGAATATTTAACTTTCCTAATTTAACATTTTTCATTCACACAACAGAAATATATGAACTTTCTGAACAACAGTAATATGTTTGACAATAATATCTTTATTAGCAAAATAAGACGATCAGCGCTACATAAACAAATACATTTAAATTGGCTAAACAAAGTGTCATTACTTTGAAGAATATAATAAATAATATGTTGAGTCAACACAAAAGTCTTACTGCATCAGGTTGCCTCAATTCTAACAATGGGTAATTCTTTTACAGTGTACAGGAACATATATTTATTTAAATACTGCATCAATGTTGCAAATTAAGTTTCTTTGTAAACAAAGAATATGAACAAATAAGACTGTTGACGGAAGAGAGCAAAGTTTTTTTAAATAACACATCATACCTCAGACTAGAGATCCATGTCGAAAGATTCTTGTTAAGAGATCAGATGTTTGACTGTAGATTTTATTCTGGTTAATCTCAGGACAGTCTGTGATTGGTAAAGTTTCTGCTGAAATGCTGCACAAGATACATATGAAATAACTGCTGTCTTTTTCACAGAAACATTAGGAAGACTTGAGACGTCAAAAACAGAAATCACTGAACTGAAGCAGAGAAACAGTGAGCTGGTTTCAGAGATGCAACGTCGTGAAGCTGGTAGGTGAAGATTAAATACACAGAGTTTATTGTTCTACCAACTGAGCTACAGGAACATATATTTCTTTAAATACTGCATCAATGTTGCAAATGAAGTTTCTTTGTGAGCAAGAATATGAACAAATAAGGCAACTGTTCACCTTAAAGAGCAAAGTTTTTTTAAATAACACATCATAGCTCAGACTAGAGATCCATGATGAAAGATTCATGATGAGAGATCAGATGTTTGACTGTAGGTGTTATTCTGGCTAATCTCAGGACAGTCTGTGATTGGTAAAGTTTCTGCTGAAATGCTGCACGAGATACATATGAAATAACTGCTGTCTTTTTCACAGAAACATTAGAAAGACTTGAGACGTCAAAAACAGAAATCACAGAATTGAAGAAGAGAAACAGTGAGCTGGTTTCAGAGATGCAACGCCGTGAAGCTGGTAGGTGAAGATTAATACAAAGAGTTTATTGTTCTACCAACTGAGCTACAGGAACATATATTTATTTAAATACTGCATCAATGTTGCAAATTAAGTTTCTTTGTGAGCAAGAATATGAACAAATAAGGCAACTGTTGACAGAAGAGAGAAACGTTTTTTTTAAATAACACATCTCAGACTAGAGATCCATGTTGAAATATTCATGTTGAGAGATCAGATGTTTGACTGTAGATTTTATTCTGGCTAATCTCAGGTCTGTGATTGTTAAAGTTTCTGCTGAAATGCTGCACAAGATACATAAGAAATAACCGGTGTCTTTTTCTCAAAAACATTAGAAAGACTTAAGGCAACAAAAACGGAAATCACTGAACTGAAGAGAAACAGTGAGCTGGTTTCAGAGATGCAACGCCGTGAAGCTGGTAGGTGAAGATTAATACAAAGAGTTTATTGTTCTACCAACTGAGCTACAGGAACATATATTCATTTAAATACTGCAAATTAAGTTTCTTTGTGAGCAAGAATATGAACAAATAAGGCAACTGTTGACAGAAGAGAGAAAAGTTTTTGTAAATAACACATCATACCTCAGACTAGAGATCCATGTTGAGAGATTCATGTTGAGAGATCAGATGTTTGACTGTAGGTTTATTCTGGGTAATCTCAGGTCTGGTGATTGTTAAAGTTTCTGCTGAAATGCTGCACAAGATACATATGAAATAACTGCTGTCTTTTTCTCAGAAACATTAGAAAGACTTGAGACGTCAAAAACAGAAATCACAGAATTGAAGAAGAGAAACAGTGAGCTGGTTTCAGAGATGCAACGCCGTGAAGCTGGTAGGTGAAGATTAATACAAAGAGTTTATTGTTCTACCAACTGAGCTAAAGGAACATATATTTATTTAAATACTGCATCAATACTGCAAATTAAGTTTCTTTGTGAGCAAAAATATGAACAAATAAGACTGTTGACGGAAGAGAGCAAAGTTTTTGTAAATAACACATCATAGCTCAGACTAGAGATCCATGTTGAGAGATTCATGTTGAGAGATCAGATGTTTGACTGTAGGTGTTATTCTGGGTAATCTCAGGACCGTCTGGTGATTGTTAAAGTTTCTGCTGAAATGCTGCATGAGATACATATGAAATAACTGGTGTCTGTTTCTCAGAAACTTTAAAAAGACTTAAGGCAACAAAAACAGAAATCACAGAATTGAAGAAGAGAAACAGTGAGCTGGTTTCAGAGATGCAGCGTCGTGAAGCTGTTCACGAGTTCACCTTAGCAAATAATTAAAAGGGGGGCAGCGTAGTTACGCTGAGAAATTAGTATGCGTATTTGGCATGCTGTCCCCCTTGGTTCGGGGCGAGGGCTCTGATCTCTGTGTTTGCCCGTGCCCCGAGCGCTTCCCCCAAAAAAATGCGACTAGTGCAGGACAGCAGCCAACGCTGGGTGTTATTGGCCCCCCAAATATAGCAAAGTTTACATCTGTGGGTTACTGGCCTTCGTTTTGAGTAGGGTCCCAGCTGGGGCCTCTGGCGGAGTTGGTTTCTGTGGGCTTCTGTGCGGTACAGGTACTGGTGTGGTCGTGGGAAATGCGGATGGAGGCCCCTGTTCGGGAGACGCTGCTGCTGCGGTTAAAAAACGCATATGAAAGCCCCTACTGGGACGACGCTACTGCTGTGGCGGTAAAAGGCTCCTGCTGGGGCGGCATTGCTGCGGCGGTTTTAAATATAGATAAAAGGCCCTTGCTGGGGCGGCACAGCTGTGGCGATGTGCAAAACAGATAAAGGCCCCTGCTGGGGTGGTACTGCTGCTGCAGTGTGAAAATATATAAAGGCCCCTGCTGGGGCAGCACTGCTGCTGCAGTGGGAAATACAGGTGAAGGCCCCTGCTGGGGCGGCACTGCTGCTGCAGTGGGAAATACAGGTGAAGGCCCCTGCTGGGGAAGCACTGCTGCTGCAGTGTGAAATATAGATGGAGACCCCTGCTGGGGTGGCACTGCTGCTGCAGTGTGAAATATAGATGAAGACCCCTGCTGGGGTGGCCCTGCTGCTGCAGTGGGAAATATAGGTAAAGACCCCTGCTGGGGTAGCACTGCTGCTGCAGTTTGAAATACAGGTGGAGGCCCCTGCTGGGGGAGCACTGCTGCTGTAGTGAGAAATATAGATAAAGACCCCTGCTGGGGTGGCACTGCTGCTGCAGTGTGAAATATAGATAGAGGCCCCTGCTGGGGCAGCACTGCTGTTGTAGTGGGAAATGCGGGTGAAGGCCCCTGCTGGGGAAGCACGGCTGCTGCAGTTTGAAATACAGATAAAGGCCCCTGCTGGGGCGGCACTGCTGCTGCAGAGGGAAATACAGGTGAGGGCCCCTGCTGGGGAAGCACTGCTGCTGCAGTGTGAAATATAGATAAAGACCCCCTGCTGGGGTGGCACTGCTGCTGCGGTGGGAAATATAGGTAGAGACCCCTGCTGGGGTAGCACTGCTGCTGCAGTTTGAAATACGGGTGAAGGCCCCTGCTGGGGAGCACTGCTGCTGCGGTGTGAAATATAGATAAAGGCCCCTGCTGGGGTGGCACTGCTGCTGCAGTGGGAAATACAGGTGAAAGTCCCTGTTGGGGAAGCACTGCTGCTGCAGTGTGAAATATAGATAAGGACCCCTGCTGGGGTGGCACTGCTGCTGCAGTGGGAAATACGGGTAAAGACCCCTGCTGGGGTAGCACTGCTGCTGCAGTTTGAAATACAGATAAAGGCCCCTGCTGGGGTGGCACTGCTGCTACAGTGGGAAATACAGGTAAAGAACCCTGCTGGGGTAACCCTGCTGCTGCAGTTTGAAATGCAGATAAAGGCCCCTGCTGGGGTGGCACTGCTGCTGCAGTGGGAAATACAGTTAAAGACCCCTGCTGGGGTAGCGCTGCTGCTGCAGTTTGAAATACAGATAAGGGCCCCTGCTGGGGTAGCGCTGCTGCTGCAGTATGGAAAATAGGAAAAGGCCTCTGCTGGGTCGACGCTGTGGCTGTGGGCTGCTGATGTGTGTGAGGGATTGGCGGCGGACTGAGATTAACAGTTTTGGTTGATGAGGGTTCGGTTTGCTCCTTATTGGGGTTTGTGTACTTCTGAGCTGGAAGTAGGCTTGGAGGGTTTGATGTGGTTGGAGAGCTTTTTGGGAGGCCTCTCTTGTTTAGTCTGCCTTACTCTGACTGAGAGGATGGTGTTGCTTAGAGAGGCGTTGAGGAGGGGCTTCAGTGGGTGGTCTAGGGGAATATTAGTTCAGAATAGGGAGGTACTGGGGTGGGGTGTTGTTCCGCTTCCGGTGCCAGCTGCCTGAATTTCTGAAAAGCGAAGCGAGAGAGAGAATCGGCTATTTGTTTTTTTGACCCGGGGATGTGTTTTGCGGTTAATATGAATTGGTCGCACGCTGATATCCAAATTAGTCTTCTTATCAAAGGCGTTAGTGTCGGGGAATGGAACGGCCTTTGTTGATGCATTGTACGGCTGCTTCGTTGTCGCAGTAGACTGAAATACTGCTGGTTGACCATTCTTTCCCCCACAGAAAGGCTGAGATGACTAATGGGTAAAGCTCGAACAGTGCCAAGGACGAGGAAGACTGGGGAAGATTTAGCAGCTGGGGTGGCCATGTGGATGCGAACCAGCGACCTTGATAAAACCCTCCGAAGCCGACGGATGGGGCTGCATCGGTAAATAATTGGATATCGTCCGGGTGCAAAATCATGTCGTTGTAGAAAAAGGAAAGGCCGTTCCATTGTTTTAGGAAGGTTATCCACAAACTCAGCTCGTTGCGACAGGCATTGGTCAGGGATAACTGGTCCTCGAGTGCTTGGACGGAGGACGCGAGAGAGAGGAGGTGAGATATGAAAGGGCGACCTTGCGGGATGATGCGTATGGCGAAATTTAGGTGGCCGAGGATGGATAGCAGTTCACGTTTAGAGCAGTTAGGATTGTCTATGAGAGAGGTGGCGACCAGAATAATCCTGTCGATTTTCTCTTTAGGTAGGGAAGCCTGGAATTTTGCTGAATCTAAATTGATGCCTAGAAATTCTATTGATGTGCTTGGTCCTGCGTTTTTTTCTTGTGCGAGGGGGATCCCGTGCTTAGTGAAGAGCTTTTGGACCGTTAAGAGGTGCGCGGCTGGGACGGAGTTATGTGGAGATATTATTAGAAAATCGTCTAGTAGGTGGATGATGTGTGGAATTGCGTAGTTGTTGGATAGAATCAAACATATTGCTTCTGACAGCATGTCGAATATTTTTGGGCTGCTGCGGCATCCGAAGGTTAAGCGAACGGAAAAATAGAACTTTTGGTTCCAGCGAATTCCAAATAAGTGCCAGAAATCTGGGTGAATCGGCATTATTTTGAATGCGGATGTGATATCGACTTTGGCTAGCCAGGCGTTGCGCCCTGCTTTTTTGATCAGTGTTATGGCCTGTTCGATGTCGTGGTAGTGGAGGGAGAATTCGTCGAGTGGTATGAGGCTGTTGATGCTTGGGATTGCGGAGTTGTGTGGTGATGAGAGGTCGATTATTAAGCGTTTTTTACCGGAAATTTTCTGGTTGCTATGCCTATGGGGCTGATGCGTAAAACGCTGAAGGGGGGTTCGTGAAATGGGCCTATCATGAAGTTTGCATCGATTTCGCTTTTGATTAGGTTGTCGACTGTTTTTGGTTCAGCGAGAGCGGACTGGAGGTTAGCGCAAATGGTGCTATCGGATGGGAGATTTTCGACGCCGGGGTTAAAGCCGTGTTTGAGCCCGGACAGTAGGAACTCTGTGAAATTTGCGTCGGGGTGTTGTGACAATTCTAGAGAAAGGTAAGGAACGTTCACTGGAGTCAAAGGGTAGTTTCTATAATTTTTATTTGTAGACTTTTTCACAGGGCATATAGCTGAAAAAAGTTTGTGGTATGTGTAGAAGTGGGTGCCTCCGTATGACAGCGCGAGCTCAGCAACTATTGCGAGGTAGTCGCTAAGCTCGCGTCTCCTGTGTGGGAAAGTGGTGCATATTATATCTGTGTAACGCGTGAATGCGATTGTGAACTCAGTGAATGATAATAGACGTGAGTGGTTATGTGCGGTGTTTTTTAGGGTGACGGAGAAATCGCCGAAATTAATTTGGCGGTCGGTGGGGGGCGGAGGGATGGGAGACAGGAGGGTAAAGAGGTCGATGTCCGCGCCTGCTAGGATCTGATCCCTGATGTTTCTGGCTACTGGAGGAGGTTCCAAGGCAGGGGCGTTCGGGGGAATGGCCATTGGTGTTGCAGAGTGGAGGGTGAAAGCGGCACGGGAGCTGGATAGAGTGTCTGGGAAGAAAGGGGCGGCTGCTGGAGCCGCATACGGAGGCAGCCTCACGCTTTGGGGGGCTCCAGAGCCTGTGGCAATAGGAAAATGGGAAAAGACTTGGGCCTGCGCCTGAGCCTGTAACGGAGGCAGCCTCGCGTTATCAGTTGGCAGTGGGGCTGCAGGCCAGTTACCGGAGGGAAAGTGAGGAAGTTGATAGTGAGAGGATAGGGTAGGCAGAGTTACCGCTGGCGGGCGCGTGCTCGTGCTGCCATGGCGGTAATGGACCGGCGTAGAGTCGGCAGAGGTGTTGGACTCGGGTGATCCTGCAGACGGCTGGTTGCTGGTGTCCGCGTGGTCCGCGTGGTCCGGGGCGCGGCCTTGACTGGCCGAGGGCCGTCCTCTCTGGCTTGGTGAACGACGCCTCTTCCTCGCCGTGGTTGGGATGGTCGTTTCCTTAAGTAGAGGGGCTGTGGTGCTGCGGGTCTTATCGCGGCTTTTGGCTTTGTGGTGGGAGCGGTTATTGGAACTCCGAGCTGGCTGGAGGTATACAAGTTATATAGCTCCGCTTTGGTTGCCTTCCTGGAAAAAGGGACGTCGGCGTTGTCTAAAGCCAGTCTTAAGGCTAGGACGGTCCACTTTTTCAACTCTGGGATCGAGCGTTGAGCTGAGGCGTACAAGGAAGCGGAGGAAGCTGCCGAAGCCCTGGATGGTGGAGGGGATGACGTCGCGTTGCTTCGTCGTTTCGGGGTGCGACAGACGGTGCGGGAGGGCTGGCGGCCTCTTGGGGTCTCTGTCGTCTTACCCGTGACGGCTTCTTGTCCGGCGCTAGTGCTTTGTTGAGCGGCAGGGTTTTCTGAGGGACCCTGGGCGGCGAAGGAGTCGTCGTTATCCGTTTCGAATATATCGTTCTCAGACATGCTGCTGTATGCTGCGAAAATCTATGAGTGGAGGAGGTAAGGCGGTTTCACAATTTATAGAGCTCACTCTGGTTTGGTAGGATAGGTGGTGTGATTGCTAATGCCGGGCAGCTGCGTGATTTCTAATGCCGTGCAGCCGGGCGGCTGAGTGATCGCTAGTGCTGTGCAGCTACGTAATTATTTGCACATGCTCCTCCCGAACTTTGTTAATAAAACATCATGTAAGTGAAGATTAAATACACAGAGTTTATTGTTCTACCAACTGAGCTACAGGAACATATATTTATTTAAATACTGCATCAATGTTGCAAATTAAGTTTCTTTGTGAGCAAGAATATGAGCAAATAAGGCAACTGTTGACAGAAGAGAGTTTTTTCAGAAGACAGAAGTTTTTGTAAATAACACATCATAGCTCAGACTAGAGATCCATGTTGAAAGATTCATGTTGAGAGATCAGATGTTTGACTGTAGATTTTATTCTGGTTAATCTCAGGACAGTCTGTGATTGTTAAAGTTTCTGCTGAAATGCTGCATGAGATACATAAGAAATAACCGGTGTCTTTTTCTCAAAAACATAGAAAGACTTGAGGAAACAAAAACAGAAATCACTGAACTGAAGAGAAACAATGAGCTGGACTTAGAGATGCAACGCCGTGAAGCTGGTAGGTGAAGATTAATACAAAGTTTATTGTTCTACCAACTGAGCTACAGGAACATATATTTATTTAAATACTGCATCAATGTTGCAAATTAAGTTGTTTTGTGAGCAAAGAATATGAACAAATAAGGCAACTGTTGACAGAAGAGAGCCAAGTTTTTTAAATAACACATCATAGCTCAGACTAGAGATCCATGTTGAAAGATTCATGTTGAGAGATCAGATGTTTGACTGTAGGTGTTATTCTGGCTAATCTCAGGACAGTCTGGTGATTGTTAAAGTTTCTGCTGAAATGCTGCATGAGATACATATGAAATAACTGCTGTCTTTTTCTCAGAAACATTAGAAAGACTTGAGGCAACAAAAACGGAAATCACTGAACTGAAGCAGAGAAACAATGAGCTGGACTTAGAGATGCAACGCCGTGAAGCTGGTAGGTGAAGATTAATACAGAGTTTATTGTTCTACCAACTGAGCTACAGGAACATATATTTATTTAAATACTGCATCAATACTGCAAATTAAGTTTCTTTGTGAGAAAGAATATGAACGAATCACTGTTGACAGAAGAGAGCAAAGTCTTTTTAAATAACACATCATAGCTCAGACTAGAGATCCATGATGAAAGATTCATGTTGAGAGATCAGATGTTTGACTGTAGGTGTTATTCTGGCTAATCTCAGGACAGTCTGTGATTGTTAAAGTTTCTGCTGAAATGCTGCACAAGATACATATGAAATAACTGGTGTCTGTTTTCTCAGAAACATTAGAAAGACTTAAGACGTCAAAAACAGAAATCACTGAATTGAAGAAGAGAAACAATGTGCTGGACATACACTTGCAACGCTGTAAAACTGGTAGGTGAAATTTCAAATACACTCCACAGAGTTTAAAATATATTTAAAGTATTCATTTGAATACATTAATAGTTCAGAAGGAGATAATCCACAGGCCAGAGTAGAGGTGAAGAACGATAACTCAACAGAGCTAGGTGTTCATCTGAATTACTTACAGCTGCATTCTTCAATAATCTTTTTACATTTGGTACTCCTTTTTCTGCTTTTCCATTTGCCTTTGGATAAAGAGTGCTAGATTGTAGTATGCTTAAAACCATACTGTGCTGCAAACTGTCTGAATGTACTACTGTACTGAGCGCCGTTGTCACTCTGTACACTGAGGGGAATTCCATGCCATGCAAAAATACGTTTCATTTTATGAATCACATCAGCCGTTGTGGTAGAACAAGTTGTTCAACTTCAGGATAATTGGAATCAATCACCACCAAAAAATCCTTCCCATTCTACTGGAACAGATCAGTACCTACTTTTTGCCACGGTTGAGTAGGTACTTCAGCAATCACCATTGGTTCTTTAGCCAGCTTAAAATGATAACTCAACCAGGCATCGCACTTACTAATTAGTTTCTCCAGATGCCTGTTAATTCCAGGCCAAGAAACAGATTGTCTCGCTATTCTCTTGCATTTCTCCATGCCAATGTGCCCCTCGTGTACATGACGAAGCACATCTGGACGCATTGACACTGGAACAACAATTCGGTTTCCCCGCAACAGGATGCCATCACACACAGTTAGTTCTGCCCTCATCGGAAAATAGTGTGGACACTTGCCTTTAATCCATCCTTGCCTGTTTTATCAAAAAATATCTATTCACTAATATCTAACTATTACTGTTTTTGTTTTAATAACGTTACTGTTACTGTTACAATGACAACTGTAACATAAGTAGGCAGAAAGCGGATCCATGTGCAATAATAAATAAAAAAGTACAACGTAATAAAAGAATAACACAACAAAGTACAAAATCAATCCATGAAATCACCAGAATATAGGGACACTGAAACGACGACTGACAAATGAAACACTATGGATATATATACACACGGGATAACAAGCGGGCAAACGAGGAACACCTGAAAATAATTAACACTGATCCAATAAATCAAAGAAACTACAAAGAACTACAAAATGATATTAGGAAATAGGAACTCAGGCAGAGGAACACAGACTGAATCGTGACAGACAACACAAGTGTCTCATGACGTCACGGCGTTCAAGTGTCATGAGTGGTCTTGTCCAAATGGTGCAAAAACGAATTTCAGACTTTTTTAGTGAACATTAATCTCCTCATGCAGGACTTCATCAGCATCAACCCAGAAAGAAAGAACACTTTCAGATTTTTGCATGCAGGTTGATTTCTGTGTGCTGTCAGCGTGCAGCATGCAGTTGTGTTTAATCACGTGACTGGTTTGCCCATAGTTTATTATAGGTTGATGTTTGGGTGGTAAAGATGCCGCCGCGCAGCTAGTTTCATACAAAAGATTGTGCTTTGGCTGTAGTCATACATATAACGTGTTTATGTGTTTGTTTTTATGCTGTATTCTATAATCAAACTGGCATCCTTCTTTATTCTCAGCAGCAACTCATTTTTGCCTCTGTTATTTATTAACATTGAATTTAAGCAGCTCGATCATGGCACAGTCATTACTTTTTTTTTGTACCCTGCTATGCATTTTTGATTAACATTTGAAAAAATCACAAAAAGCTGATGATAAGACATCATGAGGTTAGCTGGAAGAAGGGTAGTTGTACTTCTAAATGAAGTTCTAAACGTAGGCTTAGAAAGAGACTAAACATTCAGTCCTGTATATAAGCGGCAGTCCCTGTGGCCCTCGCTACAGTTTTTTGGGCATCCTTCATCTTCCCCGTCTCCTCCGCTCTTAATCTGCAGTTCTATGTGGGTGTGGGGGTGATGGGAGGATGAGCTTGGGGCTGGAGCCGAGTCTCAAGCCGAGTCTTGGGTTTGATCACCCTTTGAGGACAGTAAACCGAGTTTGTTTATCATAAACTTTTAAAACTGAATGGGCAAACCCATGGGAAGAAAATCACCTACAGTCAGAAGCTACAACATATTAAACAGCTACATACATTTTTAGAGCATTTTAGATTTCTCTATTAAACAGACTCAGACTCATTGTTCAAATATGTTTTGGTTCGATCACACACACACATTGATCAGAGAAAACACGATGCAAAACATTTTATACAAGGTGCTTGTATATAGTGCATATGTAATCCATAGATGTGCTGATGTTTTGTTGTTGTTTGTCTTTACAGTGTTGACATCAAAGACGACGGAGTATTCAGGCCCAGTGTGTCAATGGATTACTTCACTCATGTACTACAATACTTTACATTTATATACTGACATATTATTCATTAAATATCACAAACATCATCATCAGTTGTGATTCATATTCTCTTGTCTTTTAGTGGATGTGCCTCTGGACCCGAATACAGATCTGTCTCTGAGAGTAAAGCCATCTCATAAGATCTCATATCTACTCTAACAAGGATCAATCTTTCACTGAGAAACTCTATCCATATTTTAGCCCATGTTTTAATGATAAAGGTAAAAACTCAGAGGCGTTGATCATTACACCTATCAATTATGATCAATAGATTTTTATCCTTTTTGTAATGAAAGCCAATAGATTTTGTGTTTAAGTGTTTAAAGGGGTCATTTAACTCACCTAAAACTTATATAATTGTTTGCTTTAGATGTAATACAATGTGTAAAAACGATTTAATGTTAAAAAACGCTGTATTTTCTACATACAGTGCATGTTTGTATCTGTATCGCTCTGAAAAGCGAGGTGTGCTATGATTGGCCAGGTCACTAGTGTGTAGTGATTGGTCGAATACTGCACGGAAATGTAACGCCTCTTCAAATATTCGGAACATCAGGATGCGCCGGCGACGGTGCAATGAGATTTACAAGACCGCCCACATTACTCAAATCACTCCACGACCTGACGTCAAGTTGTGGGGGTGTGGTTACACGAGGCGATTCAGGCAGGTCTGGGTGAGCATTCGCTTCTAGATAAAATACATCTTTTGTTGCGACACTTACATTTTTGCAATTTCACGTGTCTAATACATGCATGGGCAACTTATAACACGACAAAGAAAAACCCGTACTTCCGGCGAATGACTCCTTTAAAGGTTTCCTCAGACAACCACTTTCAACAAGTTGGTATGATTTATTAGGGTCTTCATGAAATGTCTGGAACATATTTGCTTGAAAACACTCAATGGCTGTGTAAACGAAACCTTTCTTGGCTCGTCAAAAACAGCTCCGCTCACAGCAACCCGTTTTAGTGCATGTCTATGGAGCCAAAGTAGGGTCACATATATTTGCAAAAAAAAAAAAAGTTTTGCAAAAAAAAAAAAAGTTTTGCAAAATATCTTCTTTTGTGTTGCACAGAAGAAACAGTCATACAGGTTTTGAACGACTAGATTTTTCTGTTAATTATATTCTTCTTACAAACTGTGTTTCTCTTTGCTTGTGAACTATTAAATATGTATTATACATTTTGACTCTGTGTCATGTGTGGATTAAGAATACAGAGTGGTTTTTAAAACTCATTTTTACTATTCTGATGATGATCATGGTTAACAAATATACTGTACAGTAAGCACAAAGGTTTGTCTGCACATTCACTGCAGGTGAATAACAACCAGTGAAGCTGCAGTAACTCACAAATGATTCTGTAGAACAATAAAATGAATTCTTAGTAAATGTCGCCCTCTGCTGGACACGACTGACAATGACAGTTTAAATATCATTTTATAGGGGCGTCTTTGACACGTCTGTGTTTTTATAAACCGCTTCTGCGCACTGAACGTCCATTATAAACTGCTCGAGACTAAGTCTGATGTGAGTTTATACACATCTGAACTTACAGTGGCCCATATAAACTAACTCACAGAAGTTGATTTACTGTATCTCTAAAAATATATTTTTATAATGAATTCATGCTTTAAAACACGTTGTTCTGGGAAAATAAATGTTACATCTGTTGTAATCTGCTGTAAATCTGATGTTCTCCTTCTGATACAACACTCGGTGTTAAACACAGACAGACACACGTACACATGATATGAGTTATAAGAACAGATGACGTGATCTGTGTGAGTGATGTAATGGGTGGAGTGATGACGTCACCGCAGTGTTGGTGAAAGTGAAAGTGAGGCTGTAGTCTGACTAAAACATCTGCTTTCAATTCAACAAACAGAATATTTCTTCAGACATTATAAGAGTGAACAAAGCTGATCTTCACTCACAAGTAAGTGACAGAAATACTGTATAACACAGAATATTTGGTTTCAAACATACAGGTGTCATAACGTGCTGTGAATTTTGTTTTCAAATGACCTCATCAGGGAAAGATCAGTTTCAGAATCAACATCACCATAAAGAAGAGACACCAGAAGACGTATATAGAACAACCCCTTAGTGAGAAAATGACACAGAAAAAAAAAGAATTACTACTCTCATATTGTAAATGTATGATATCAGACATGTTGGTGATGTATTTTCATCATTTCTCTTTGCAGTGATGTCATCCTCCAGTGATCCGATGACTGATAGGCTTTTTCTCATTACTGTGGGAATCTCTCTGCTGATGTTCTTCTACTCTTCTACTGATGTTGTGACTCTCAACATTGAAAAACTCAGTGACGCTGCAGGTGAAGATCAAATTTATTGGACAAACTTTTTCAATGCTGCAGTATAATCTTGAGATGTTACATTTGAAGTCAGAGGAGTTCAGTTGGTAGAGACAACAAACTCTCAACAAACACCAACATTCTAAATTCCCTTTCACACTGATCCAATAAACACGTTTGTTGGTGTTTGTTGTTGTTTGTTGGATCGGTTTTAAATAGCCTTTAGCAGCATAAAAGGTCATAGGTCATGATTATCAGGAACCACACATACTCATGAAATGTACTTTGTAACGTTCATTAAAGAATTTGGAAATCAGATAAAAAATATTTGCCCAATGCATAAATGTATCGGCACCAATAAAAGAAACATAATTCTACACTTTATAATTATAAATGCATGTGAAAGATGCCGATGATGTTTTATTGTCATGTGTCTGTACAGTGTTGAAGTGGATGAATTTGGATAAATATCACAAACATCATCATCAGTTGTGATTGATATTCTCTGATCTCTCTCAGTGGATGTGACTCTGGATCCTGACACAGCTCATCCTCAACTCATTCTGTCTGATGATAAGAAACAAGTGAGAACTGGAGACATTAGACATAAACTCCCAGACAAATAGGTTTGATCGATGTGTAAATGTTCTGAGAAAGGAGGGATTCTCATCAGGGAGATTTTATTATGAGGTTCAGGTGAAGGTTAACAGGAAAGGGCAGATCACACTGACACCAGATGATGGATTCTGGACTGTGGTCCTGAGGAATGATTATGACTATCGAGGTGCTGCAGGTCCCGATGTTTTTCTATGTCTGAGAGTAAAGCCACAGAAGGTGGGTGTGTTTGTGGATTATGAGGAGGGTTTGGTCTCCTTCTATGATGTGGAGTCCAGATCTCTTATCTACTCTTTCAGTGGCCACTGTCAGAAACTGTCACGTCCTATTGCTGGCGCATCGGCTCGCCACCTGAGGGCGCCATAGTGCTCTGTGTTTCTGCTTGTGTTTTGTAGGACTCCATTTCCCATTATGCTTTGTGTCTCGTTATTGTAACTGGTTTCACCTGTGTCTTATTTAATGTTTGCAGGAGAGAGGATCCATGTGCCCTTTAAGTCACAATTCTAAATTCACTAAATGAACCACGAGCAAGTATACACACAAACACGATAAAGCACAACTGAAAAAGGGTTAATATAAAACATATACAAATATCCCAAACACACAACATGCAAATGTCCTACAAACAGCAGCTAAATCATCTTAGCCACCATTTGACGAAACTTCTTTCTACTAATGAAAGTAACTTCGACCAAGCACAACTGAACAAAGGGGCAAAATATATACAGGAGAAGAGACAAACATGAAATAAGACAAAGATGAAACCAGTTACAATAAAAACACACAAGGCATAATGGGAAATGGAGTCCTACAAAACACAAGCAGAAACACAGAGCACTATGGCGCCCTCAGGTGGCGAAAAGAGGCGCCACAAGCATTAGGACGTGACAGAAACAGACGGAACTTCTGGTTTCTACTAATGAAAGTAAAACTAACTGGAGGAACATTGATAGCGACGCATAACGTCAACTACTGAACTTTCGTTAACAACAGAATATTTCTTCAGCGATTGTAAGAGTGAACACAGCTGATCTTCACTCACAGGTAAGTTATTGAAACTGGAAGAAGTTGAGTAGATGCAGGTCTGAACATGTCAGATTCTCACTTCGGACGTTTATTAAGCTTTTAGCAGATTCTTTTGTCATTTACATTTTTATAAAAGTTCAAGCCAAAGTGATTTATCAATAACATTTACCATTTTGTCTCTCAAAGTACATGAAACGTAGAAGCTAAAAAGTTGTGGCGAAGGAGAGCCGAGCATGTAAGGAGAGGTTGTTTAACAGTGTTAAGATCGTCAAACAGAAAGGTGTTTTCAGTTGTTGTGGTGGTCTCAGGAAAGTTGGGGAATACTTGACACTTGTTACTCTACTGTACGAGAGCAGTCAGGTGTCACTCATTTATATGAACATCATGCAGGAGGGTCTTAAGTGTACCTGCATGAGGAAGTGAGTGTGATGCAGGTGACTGCACGTAACCTATTGACTGAGATCAGAAGGGCGAGTGTCAGAAATGATCTCCATACAATGTTTGGTCACAGTCATGCATGTAGTAGATGATATATTTTTACAATGTCTCTTTGCAGTGATGTCATCCTCCAGTGATCCAATGACTGAGAGACTTCTGTGTTCAATCTGTCTGGATGTGTTCAGTGATCCAGTCAGCACTCCATGTGGACACAACTTCTGTAAGATCTGTCTAAATACACACACTGGAACAACAGTCAAGACTACAGATGTCCAAACTGTAAAGAAACATTCAACCAGAGACCTGATCTCAAGATTAATACAACACTCAGAGACGTTGTAGATCACTTTGAGGAAAACTCTCGAGAGAAACAAGCTGAAGTTGTGTGTGACTTCTGTACTGAAGGAAAGCTGAAGGCTGTGAAGTCGTGTCTGGTGTGTCAGAGCTCTTACTGTGAAACTCACCTGGAGTCTCATTTGAGAGTGTCAGGATTACAGAAACACAAACTGATTGATCCTGTGAAGAATCTGCAGGATTATATGTGTCAGAAACATGACAGACCTCTGGAGCTCTTCTGTAGAGATGATCACACATGTGTGTGTCTCATCTGCACTGTGACGGATCACAAGAACCACAACACTGTTCCATTAAGAGAGGTGAGAATACTGTGGTAAGCGTTGTGTTTATTAATGTGTTATTCCTCTGTGGATCTCTGTTCATCTTCTCTATACAACAACATTGTCAGCTGAAAAGCGCTAAAATGTTTTTTTATGCTGTAACTCATCTTTAAAGATTATTGAATAAAAAACATCCCACCAGTTTAATAAATCATGTTTTATTTGCTGAGTTATGTCAGGATGAACTTCAGGAGATGATGATGGAGAGGTAAAGAGCAGCAGAGATCAAATAATCTAGAGCCAGTTATAAACAGAAATTCTGTCTCCAATTTATGCAGCACGATGTGACACGAAAAATGTCTTGATTTCTATTGTCTTGTTGTGTTGTGCGTCTCGCGTGCGTGGACGGGGTGTAAGCGTTCAAAGATTTTCAAATAATGAAGCATACTCAGACTAGAGAGATCTATGTTAAAAGATCCATGTTGAGAGATCAGATTTTTAACACTAGATTTTATTCTGGTTAATCTCAGGACAGTCTGTGATTGTTAAGATTGTTTGCTGATATGCTGCACAAGATACATGTGAGATCACTTGTGTTTTTTTTTTAGGAAAAACATCAGGAAGACTTGAGTCGTCAGCAGAAGTCTTCATCTGACGATTCTTTTAAGTTCTGGTTCCTGGTTGTGGGACTTGCCCTGTTTGTGTTGTCTGCTTGTTTTATTCAGGCTTACAAAGACATACAACGCCGTGAAGCTGGTAGGTGAAGATGATCCATGATGAGAGATCAGATGTTTGAATGTAGATTTTATTCTGGCTAATCTCAGGACAGTCTGTGATTGTTAAAGTTTCTGCTGAAATGCTGCACAAGATACATATGAAATAACTGGTGTCTTTTTCACAGAAACATTAGAAAGACTTGAGACGTCAAAAACAGAAATCACTGAACTGAAGATGAAAAACAATGAGCTGGATTTAGACATGCAACACCGTGAAGCTGGTTAGTGAAATTTCAAATAAACTATATGGAAGTTAATTTGAATTAAATTAAACTTTTTTTTAAATTTACTGTATGTTTTGAACTTCAAAAGACTTTATTGTTAAGACCACATAATGGGAAATTATCTCAGGTTTTGTATGATGACAGATATAAGCTACTGTATGTTTTCTTCTGCTCTTACATGGGCTGTGTCGTCCTTAATATGTGGTCCTAAACAGAACACAGAATGTTTTTTTAAAACAAACGCTTTTAGAGTGTAGAAATGTAGAAAAAGTTCAAAATTACAAAATAAATAAAGAGAGATTTTTGTTAAACATTTAAAAAAAAAACACAAAAAGCAGAAACTGTAAACTCTATTTCCTAACCGCACCCTAAACGTTACCATCAGCATACCTTATGCATTTTTCGATTTTTTTTAAAATAATAGTTCATTACGATTTATAAGGTTGTTTCTCGGTTGTTGTGCATTCAACAAGGTCACGCACACACAAATTGTTCAGATAAAACTTGATGCAAAATATTGTACATAAACTGCTTGTTTATACTGCATATACTGTGTAATGCATGTGAAAGATGTGCTGATGTTTTATTGTCATGTGTCTACAGTGTTGAAGTGGATGCAGCAGTATGCAGGTACAGTGAGTCATCTGCTCTCTTCACTCATATACTACAATACTTTACATTTATATACTTATATTTATATACACATTATTCATTAAATATCACAAACATCATCATCACTTGTGATTCATATTCTCTGATCTCTCTCAGTGGAAGCTCATCCTAAACTCATTCGGTCTGGTGATAAGAAACAAGTGCGAGATGGAGACAACATGCATAATGTCCCAGACAACCCAAAGAGCTTTGATACATATCCAAATGTCCTGGAAAAGGAGGGATTCTCATCAGTGAGATTTTATAAGTTCCTGGTTGCGGGACTTGTCCTGTTTGTGTTGTCTGCTTATTGTATTCAGGCTTACGAAGACACACAACGCCGTGAAGCGGGTAGGTAAAGATAAAATACACAGAGTTCTACCAAATGAGCTAAAGTAACGTATATTTGTTTGAATACTGCATCAATGTTTCTCTCTCTGTGTATACGTGTGTCTGTGGAAGAACTTGAGTGAAATACATATATATTAAAATTGCTACAGAAAGCAGTAGAGCTCCTTCAGTTTTGCCACTTGATCCTCTAAATATCACAACACGCACACACACACACACACACACACACATGTATGTTTTATTATCTCCGTGGGGACAGTCCACAGGCGTAATGTGTTGTATACTTTACAAACTGTATATTGTATCCCCTAACCCACCCCCTAAACCTAAAGATCAGAGAAAACTTTTAGGATTTTTACATTTTCAAAATTTATCGTTCTGCACAATTTATAAGCTTTTGTGCTCGTGGGGACCTCAATTTTTGTCCCCACAGTGACACGAGTCCCCATGAGTTGGTGTGTATTCAGGTTTAGGTCCCCACTAAAATATAAAAACCAAACACACACACACACATACAGTATGTCAGGTTTATCATATCTCTGTGGGGGAAGTCCATGGGTGTAATGATTTTTTTACTGTACAAACTGTTTATTCTATTCCCTAAGCCTAAGTGTGACCATCAAAAAACTTGATTGTTTTGTACGATTTATAAGCTTTTTGTTCTCCATTTTGGTCCCAACGGTGACACGAGTCCCCATGAGTTGGTGTGCATTCAGGTTTTTAAGTCCCCACTTGGATATAAAAACAAGGTCACACACACACATTGATCAGAGAAAACATGATGCAAAACATTTTATATAAGCTGCTTGTTTACACTGCATATATAATCCATATCAGAGATGTGCTTATGTTTTATTGTCATGTGTCTGTACAGTGTTGAAGTGGATGCAGCAGTTTGCAGGTACAGTGATTCATCTGCTCTCTTCACTCATATACTACAATACTTTACATTTATATACTGACACATTATTCATTAAATATCACAAACATCATCATCAGTTGTGATTGATATTCTCTGATCTCTCTCAGTGGATGTGACTCTGGATCCTGACACAGCTCATCCTAAACTCATTCTGTCTGATGATGAGAAACAAGTGAGAACTGGAGACATGAAGAATAAACTTCCAGACAACCCAAAGAGATTTAATAGATATTTCATTGTTCTGGGAAAGGAGGGATTCTCATCAGGGAGATTTTATTATGAGGTTCAGGTGAAGGGAAAGACTAAATGGTCTTTAGGAGTGGTCAGAGAATCTGTGAAAAGGAAAGGGCAGATCACACTGACACCAGATGATGGATTCTGGACTGTGGTCCTGAGGAATGATTATGACTATCGAGGTGCTGCAGGTCCCTCTGTCTCTCTGTCTCTGAGAGTAAAGCCACAGAAGGTGGGTGTGTTTGTGGATTATGAGGAGGGTTTGGTCTCCTTCTATGATGTGGAGAACAGATCTCATATCTACTCTTTCAGTGATCAATATTTCACTGAGAAACTCTATCCATATTTTAGCCCAGAACATAACGATAAAGGTAAAAACTCAGAGCCGTTGATCATTACACCTGTCGATGACAATCGATGAACAAATCCATACAATCCAAACATGAAATGGAAGAAATCATACAGTTTAAAATTAAATATAAAATCATTAAATAAAATAAGAATTATGTTCAAAATGTTATTTTCAAATTTCTATAAATGTCTTTATGCTTATGTTTCATGGATGTCTAAGACATTTTTCTTAAATGTAAAATTGTTATGTCTTCATGTAGACAAGAAACTGGAAATCATTCTAATGCACTTTATTAACAAGCACTAACAGTCGGCATAACATGCAGGCACATGCTCGTATTCTTCTCACTCGTCTCTCTCCTTCCTATGCACATCTATATAACTCAAGATGCTTGATCTAGTGGTGCATTTATGTAACATCACCACAAAAAAATTATAACAACATGGATTTCATTTAAATAAAACAAATTAATGAGTTTTTTTTTCTTTTTCTACAACATTCTAATAAGTAATAGTGTTCAGTGGTGGTATTGTACTGTGGTAGAATGATGATACCAGATGTTAACACATTGATTCTGAAGTGTGTATATATATCCTGTTTATATGTTTATACGGTATTTAAGGTTACTTCAAAGAATACAGTGATGTTGTTGTTATAATTGTGGTGATGTCTAAGGCAACGGTTCTTGGAAAATGAAAATGCTGGTTTCATATAAATATGCTAAACAGTTAGAAAGGTGTGAGGATCACATAAGATAAACTACATATACCACAACACCACTAGGATGCAAGAAAAGATCATGTTAAACACACAGAGACAGAGAGAGAAGGAGGTGCATTCATAAGGAGGAGGTGGGAGGAGTCATGACATCACTAGCATTCAGACGAATGAAACTAATAGGCCCTTATTGCACAATGCTATCACACATATAAAACTCTCCAGATCCTGTGTGATCTTGTTGATCTCATCACAGGTGAAAATGGATATAAAACTGGTCCTGATATTTCCTGAATTTATGGATGCTTTTTAAAATATTTTATGGAGTTGAAAAAAAAATAGGAACACAACTGTGAAACCAAAAGAGAATATCAACCTTTGACCTTTACTATGATATACGAGGGATATTACTATGAACCACAGGTCAATTATTAAATGGACTATCAATTCTTATATGCAATATTAATTATGTCTAAATTCTAAAGCAGCCCCCCCGGCCAGGCAAATAGTGCAAAACAATATGCAAACGGTGGCGAGGAACCCAAAACTCCAATCGAGAAAAAAAACCTCAGGAGAACCCAGGCCCAACCAGGGGATTCAGTTCCCCTCTGGCAAAAGCTCCTGCCTCTGCACAAGCTCAACAGTGCTTGCACAACAAGGCTACATAAAAAATGAATAAACTTACTAATAAGGTAAATTATAGATTTAAGATTATCACTAACAATCTAATAGCATTTCAAGTGTTGTAGAAAATCATGTCAAGTTGCCGCGTCCTTTATCCAGCTCTATCATCTCAGCTCTTGTCAGGTCACCGCTTCACATTCTCAGCTCTGCCATCAGGTCTGGGCATGAACTGCATCCTGCGGTAACCTTGGAACAAAGAGACAAGAGACTGGCTGAGAGTAGGGTACTGTTCTGCACTCTTTGATGCAACAGGTACATCATTTGTTGTTGGATGTGTTCCTGGTTCCGGTTGATCTAAATAATGCAGCCTAAATCCTCTGAGGATTAGTATTATGGAAGTGTAGTGTATGCAAGATTAAAAAGATGCGTCTTTAGTTTAGATTTAAACTGACAGAGTGTGTCTGGCTCCCGGACATTGCAGTTACAATAAAAACACACAAGGCATTACGGGAAATGGAGTCCTACAAAACACAAGCAGAAACACAGAGCACTATGGCGCCCTCAGGTGGTGAAAAGAGGCGCCACAAGCATTAGGACGTGACAGAAACAGACGGAACTTCTGGTTTCTACTAATGAAACTAAAACTATCTGGAGGAACATTGATAGCGACGCATTACGTCAACTACTGAACTTTCTAAACAACAGAATATTTCTTCAGCGATTGTAAGAGTGAACACAGCTGATCTTCACTCACAGGTAAGTTATTGAAACTGGAAGAAGTTGAGTAGATGCAGGTCTGAACATGTCAGATTCTCACTTCGGACGTTTATTATTAAGCTTTTAGCAGATTCTTTTGTCATTTACATTTTTATAAAAGTTCAAGCCAAAGTGATTTATCAATAACATTTACCATTTTGTCTCTCAAAGTACATGAAACGTAGAAGCTAAAAAGTTGTGGCGAAGGAGAGCCGAGCATGTAAGGAGAGGTTGTTTAACAGTGTTAAGATTGTCAAACAGAAAGATGTTTTCAGTTGTTGTGGTGGTCTCAGGAAATTTGGGGAATACTTGACACTTGTTACTCTACTGTACGAGAGCAGTCAGGTGTCACTCATTTATATGAACATCATGGCAGGAGGGTCTTAAGTGTACCTGCATGAGGAAGTGAGTGTGATGCAGGTGACTGCACGTAACCTATTGAGTGAGATCAGAAGGCCGAGTGTCAGATAGTGATGGGCCGTTCGTGAACGATTCGTTCATTTTGAATGAATCTTAAATGTGACTCGGGAAGAACGAGTCGTCTTGGGGAGTGATTCATTCAGTCACGCATGCGCATTGCGCAACATGCTCCGGACGCTTAACAAATGCAATCAGAGCCGGAAGGAGAATTGATTAGTTCACCTCCCGACTCTTCGGGTTCGAGTCGTTCGGTCTTTTGTCATGTGATGTGACAGCTTTGGACAGAGAAATGAGCTAATTTACAACCTTCCTAACAAACGGGTGCATAGCCTAGTCCTAGTGTTTGTTTATTGATAGACAAAGACAGTGAAATGACAAATTAATCAATATTGTATTGTTTTTATTTATTATACAATTACACAGAATCTTTAAGAAAACAGTAACAAAAAATAGTGACAAAAATGAACAGACCATGCTTGTTACACATATTTTGATAATTTTATGATAATTCTTAAATATGATCCAACATTAAAAAAATACAGTTTAACTTTATCATATTTTATACTGATCCGGCAAGTGGTCACGTGACAAAAAAACCCCCTAACCCAGCTAATCATAGACTAAATACCCAGGTAAACAAGTTATTAATATTTTCTGTTTATTATAGCATTATAGTTTTGTATTGGTTGTAATGTGATCAACGTTTGCATAAGTAGTAGATTTGTTAGGAAAGTGACACGTAACATTTTAATTATACTTTGCTAAAATGAACGAAAGGAACGATATGACTCGAAAAAAGATTTGTTCATTTTGCTGAACGAGACTCAAAGGTCCGAGTCAATAAAATGATCCGAACTTCCCATCACGTGTCAGAAATGATCTCCTTACATTGTTTGGTCACAGTCATGCATGTAGTTGATTATATATTTTCACAATGTCTCTTTCCAGTGATGTCATCCTCCAGTGATCCAATGACTGAGAGACTTCTGTGTTCAATCTGTCTGGATGTGTTCAGTGATCCAGTCAGCACTCCATGTGGACACAACTTCTGTAAGATCTGTCTGAATACATACTGGAACAACAGTCAAGACTACAGATGTCCAAACTGTAAAGAAACATTCAAGCAGAGACCTGATCTCAAGATTAATACAACACTCAGAGAGGTTGTGGATGAACATAAGAAGAAATCTCATGAAGAACAACCTGAAGCTGAAGTTGTGTGTGACTTCTGTACTGAAGGAAAGCTGAAGGCTGTGAAGTCGTGTCTGGTGTGTCAGAGCTCTTACTGTGAAACTCACCTGGAGTCTCATTTGAGAGTGTCAGGATTACAGAAACACAAACTGATTGATCCTGTGAAGAATCTGCAGGATTATATGTGTCAGAAACATGACAGACCTCTGGAGCTCTTCTGTAGAGATGATCACACATGTGTCTGTATGATCTGCAGTGTGAAAGAACACAAGAACCACAACATTGTTCCTTTAGAAGAGGAGATTGAAGAGAAGAAGGTGAGAGTTATTAACCATAGTAAACAGTTGATCCATAAGTTGATCCATTATGATTACATGTGTTTTTGTTGTTCTTTTAGATTCAGATGTTAAAGACACAGACAGACGTGCAGCAGATGATCCAAGACAGAATCAAGAAGGCTGAAGATATCAAACATTCAGCAGAATTCAGAAGAGTGAGTTTAGAAACTACTGAAGATGATCAATGTTTAATGTCATTGTAATAAGGTTCATTAAAAGGAAGGAAGGAGGCGGGAACCGGCAAACGTTTAAACATTTAATTACAAAATAAATAACGTAAATAAACAGCCGGCAGCCCCTCACGACGACTGCCGGCAACACAAACATAAATATAAATACAAACATGTTCGGGCCCGGTCCTCTCTCAGTGACGGTCCGGTCGCTCGTTCTCTTATGTGCTCCCGATCTCCTACGTCTCGAACCACGGTCTCGCCCCGCCTACTCCACTACATACCCCCATCGCCCAACACAGGCCGGGGGGTACCCCCGAGACTGTGCTTGCTCCCCCCTCCCTCGGGGGGGGTCTCCCAGTCTCGGAGTACCTTTCCCCTGGGGGCATGTAGCGACGAGACAACGGAGACGGGAGCCCTCGGAGCGACCGGAAAGAGAGAGGGGAGAGAGGAAAAAAAAATAGTCCGGTTCCCCGACATGCTGCCGCTCGGTCCTCAACCAGCCGGGGTTCTCTCCTTCGCGGTGCCTTGCGGTGGCCCTGGGCGCTCGGTGGACGGCACGACCGTCCGCCCCCTGGCGGCCGGCGGTGGCTCCTCCTTTTGCGGGGAGTCGGTGGCGAGTTCCCCGTCCCCTGCTCCTCCCCCTTGGGCGGACGGACGCAGGCTCCAGCCTCTGGCAGGCGGTGGCCGTCCTCGGCGCTTCCGCCCCCTGCTCCCCCCCCCTTGGGCGTACGGACGCAGGCTCCGGCCTCTGGCGGACGGCGGCAACTCCCCCGCTCCCGCTCGGACGAAAGCCACCCCACCTCGACCCAGGGGCGCGGCAGCAAAGGTCGTCGTCGCACCGAAGCTTTGGCGGTGGCCACACTGTGCACTTCGGGCAGCCACTGGCGGACGCCCTTCGTCCGCGCTGCCCGAACTCTCCGGCACCGCGAGGCCACTCGGCGGCGAGGACTCTCCGACAGCATGTCTCTCCTTCCTCCCGGGTTTCGGCACCAATGTAACGAGGTTCATTAAAAGGAAGGAGGCGGGAACCGGCGAACATTCAAATAAAGTTTTAATAAAATAAACAAACAAAAACACGGAAGTAAAATGCCGGCAGCCACCTCACGGTCTACTGCCGGCCACAAGAACATACATACAAACTTAAACACATGTCCGGGCCCGGTCCTCTCTCGTCGAATGTTCTGCCAGCTCGTCCTTTTATGCTTCCGTTCTCCTCCGTCGTAATGCGGGGCCGGTGTGCGCACAGCTGATAGCCATTATCACTCACGCCATCGGCCCCGCCCCTTTGTCTGACGGCTCTCGCCCCGCCTTCCTCGCTACAGTCATGTTTTGATTTCTAAATAATTTTAACATAATGAATTGTATGAATTGAACATAAAACTGTTTTTTGTTGAATGTTATTTGTTGAGTTGATGCTGTTGGATGTGGTTGACCAGATAAACACAGAGAAGGATAAAGCAGCCAGTGTGGCGGTCTTCAGTGATCTCATCCGCTCCATTGAGAGATGTCAGTCTGAACTGCTGGAGATGATGGAGGAGAAGCAGAAAGCAGCAGAGAAACATGATGAAGATGTCATGAAAGATCTGGAGCAGGAGATCACTGAACTGAAGAAGAGAAACATTGAGCTGGAGCAGATCTCACACACTGAGGATCATCTACAACTCATACAGGTCATACATCTCTCTCTCTCTCTCTCTCTCTCTCTAAATATATTGGTGTAAATAATATTTAAAATACAGCACTTGATTTAGTTCATGAGTCATAATGGAGTTTGTTATTATTATTATTTAGAGTTTCAACTTTATCTCAAATGTCTAAATAAAAACCAGACCCCATTGAGACAGTTGTTGATATTAAGAGTATAGAGTCATTTTGGATGAATTTCATAAGAAAGTTTCTTCCGATGAGAAATAAAATCTTGTGAGACTCTAGACACGTGTGATTACAGCATCTCTTTTAACACTTGTGACATTTGAGCTACTGAAGGATCTCATGATCTGTTTCTCTCAATGTTGATTGTTCTTCTCTCTTCTGCTGTAGATTCACTCATCCATGTGCAGCCCTTTAAACACCAAGAACTGGTCTGAGATCAGTATGAGCATTTATAATGTGAGTGTGGAGAAAGTGAGGAGATCTCTGACTGAACTGCAGGAGAATCTACAGGAGAAACTCAGTGAAGCTGGTAGGTAAACATCAAACACACTGACAACTGTCGTAAGACACCACATCTATTATTTTATCTACAGAAATACCTACATGTAAAGTGTCTAGTTTAAACAAAGCAATATGCCTCGTTCATAAGAGTTGGAGACCACGTCACCGCAGTGTAAAGCAACTTCCCCTACAGATCAAATCCCATTGTAATAGAAAGCGCTTGTGTCATTTAAAGCTACTTACTTTTATCTGTAATTTCTTTTTTTTTAGACTTTTTATATATATAATAAATATGAATATTTATATCTGTGCGTTTATCTGTGTTGTGCACTCAGACTCCTAATTCATTTACGTGTTTTGAGTTTAAACACCCTAGCTTGTGTTATTCAAACGTGATCACTTTAAAATACTGGTACACTGATTACAATGATTGTAACTCATTAATATTTGTTAGTAAATAGGATATTATAAACTACTAAGGTAAGGTTTCTTTTTTTTGTAATTAAAATTCAATTCTTTGTTCAAAAACCAAACGTAAAATGTTAAAACTTACATTGTGAAAACGTACTAAATGAAGAACTTAGCCAAGGTTAAGAATACGTATTATATTGCGCTCTAACTAATGTTAATAAATTAGACCCTATTATAAAATGCTTACCATAAACAGCTGTATTGTCCTTCTCCAATCTTTTAATGGGTCGTTTTCAATACTGCACATCACGTCTTATTGCGTCTATAAAAAAATCCTGACTGACAACCTGTCAGACAGGGCATCAGTACCCGGTTGACCCGGTACGTCGGTGATACCGGGTCTTATGAAAATTAGGTATCGGCAACTTTTTTATTTTTAGGTAACGACTTGGACCCGAAGTACCGGGAATTTTAAAAGTTTATTTTATCGATATAATGCAGGACCAAACCAGACAGACATAAAGAATAAAATTAGACCGAGAACATCATCACTGGATTTATTATATGCAGTTCAGTAGTTAAAATCAGGTTCTGCCTCAGGTTCCTGTCCAATAAACAGTACAAACCTTAACTTAAGACAAAAACAGCAGTACTAGAGTCTCCTCTGAGCTGCGGGGAGTTTTAGATTAAGATCTTAACTTTAACAGGCGGTAATAAGGTATTCAGCTCGTTTACATTATTTATACGAAGACATTTAATCCAGACACTCTTGTTAGACTTGGATACTGCTGTAACCAGAACATCGTTCACCCTGCGACGAACGATGCGGAAGTCAAATCCCCAGAAGTGTGAAAAAGACCTATTGAGCTTCTTTAGATTTGACACTTGATTGTCTAATTATCAACACACGCACACACACACACATGCATGCATGCACACACACACACACTGATCAGAGAGAAACTTTGTGAATTGTTTTTATTTCAATTTACAGTTTGTTCATGATTGCTTATATAAATCCATGTAAAAGATGTGCTGATGTTTTATTGTCATGTGTCTACAGTGTTGAAGTGGATGCAGCAGTTTGCAGGTACAGTGTGTCATCTGCTCTCTTCACTCATATACTACAATACTTTACATTTATATACTGACACATTATTCATTAAATATCACAAACATCATCATCAGTTGTGATTGATATCTCTGATCTCTCTCAGTGGATGTGACTCTGGATCCTGACACAGCTCATCCTAAACTCATTCTGTCTGATGATAGGAAACAAGTGAGAACTGGAGACATTAGACATGAACTCCCAGACAATCCAAAGAGATTTAATAGATATTTAATTGTTCTGGGAAAGCAGGGATTCTCATCAGGGAGATTTTATTATGAGGTTCAGGTGAAGGGAAAGACTAAATGGACTTTAGGAGTGGCCAGAGAATCTGTTGACAGGAAGGGAGTCATCACACGGACACCAGATGATGGATTCTGGACTGTGGCTCTGAGGAATAAGAATGAATATAAAGCTTGCGCTGATCCTGATGTCTCTCTGTCTCTGAGAGTAAAGCCACAGAAGGTGGGTGTGTTTGTGGATTATGAGGAGGGTTTGGTCTCCTTTTATGATGTGGAGTCCAGATCTCATATCTACTCTTACACTGATCAATATTTCACTGGGAAACTCTATCCATATTTTTGCCCATGTAACATTAATAAAGGTAAAAATTCAGAGCCGTTTATCATCACACCTGTCAACTAAACTTATGAATTAAACTTTTTTTTATATCTGAAATACTAGACAAAACAACACTTTCTATGATTTAATAAAAATGATTAAGTAGAATTAGATACAATTACGAGTTTTCTTTGTTGTTTTCCATTTTGAAATATACATTTTTGATTTACATTGAAATCAGCTAAGTTAATGACAATGATATTTTTTTATTAAGACTGTTTCTATAACATACACTAGAAATAGTCATACACATATATGTACACTAAAGACTAAATGGGTGTTATGAGTCAATGGTACAGTACAGTGATGAAATCAGGTGGTTATACCTCACAGGGGCGACTGGACCATTAGGGCGACGCACAAGTGAGAAAACAAGGGATGTTTTTCTGTCACATTCAAACTCAGAGTTATACTTTCTGTCAATAAACAATAGGCTTGTTCCAGTTTAACTATTCTAGCCTGACACAGACTGGCGACATTTGCCGGTTGCAGATGAAATAAGTAATAAAAACGTCCATCAGGTTGGACACTTCATGGTGCCTGCTGAACCTGCCACAGACCACAGGACTTTGCTGTCTTTATCACTGATAAAGTGGATATGATAGAAATCCAGTGTGGACGACATTTTGAATTACACAGCGGTTATCAAACCGGGGGCCCAAGATGGATCATTTTATAAAATATAGAAATTTATCATAGATTTAATGCAATCAAACATCAGAAAAATAAGACCACCAACGAAAAGAATTGACGTTCCAGTATTGTATATGTTTATAGTTTAGTTAAAATTCTAAGTTTAAGATTATAAATCTTTATTTGGGGGGCTGCAAAGGGATGCACTCCACACAAAGGGGGCCTTACAACTAAAAGTATAATTTAATGTTTTTCAAATATATTTATGCTAATTTAAAATAATGTTTTCCTAACTAAGCCTGAACAAGAATATTGGTTCAACTTGTATATTTTTGCCCTTCCAACATTTAATTAACTGCCCTTTTTACAGTGTGGGTTCATTTCACGATGTGGAGTCCAGATCTCATATCTACTTTAGTACTCTACTAAACAATATTTCACTGAGAAACTCTATCAATATTTTAGCTCATCCCCAAACTATTAGGGTAAAACTAGCGGTTAGGCTTAATCACACGATGTCAATCACACCTGTCACACCTGTCAATTACAGTCAATAAATGTTCATCTTTTTATAATTAAAGACCATATATATTTTTCTGCATCTTTGTAGTTTTTAGATGTGCAGTAAACGGGTAGTTCATCAGTTACATGTTTTTATGTTAAAATATATGAACGTTCAAGGGAAGTTGTTTTCTTCTAATTAAAGAATTTGTTTTACAAATATGTTTTGTTGTTGCCACTACACCCTGTAACAGTTTCTTCAGATCATTTTTATCTTAACTCGGTGATCAATTAAACACTTTTTAGTGATAAGAAATGTGAAGAGATTTTATTTATTCATTTGCACTATTTGCTAAGGCATGCAAGCAACATTATCCCTATTTGGCAAGTACTTGTTGACTACTTATTGGGACATCTAAAAGTCTAAGTGTTAAACTTTACAGTTAGTACTTCACTACACATAATGCCGCGGAAAACATTGAGACCACTCCAACTTTTAATTGAATCATCATTTCTAGATGTATTGTGGTCATTCCAGTCCATTGATTGTTGAATTTCAACAAAATCAAACCTCAGGAGTTAATTATAATTAATTGTGAATTATATAGTTAATGATCTTAATTATTTCTGCGGCTGTATATAACAATTTATCTGTCTGGACTGACAGTGTTTTGAAATGCTTTGAACTTCTTTTGTTTTCTGCAGAAAACCACAGTGCAGTGTTTTGTGGCTCAAGACTTTGACTTTATCTTAACTGTCATCTGGATTTAAAATAAAAAGTAATCGAGGAAGGTTTCTCAAGCACACACAAACATGAGACTAAACTTAAAAGGATAATTAATTGAAAAAAAAGCATTTCTTTCCTCATTGAGTCACTCTCTTGTCATTTCAAACCTGTATGACTTTCATCTGCAGAACACAAAAGAAGATATTTTGAAAAAAGTTGGTAAGGAACCAACGTTGACCCCCATTGACTTTCATTGAATGAACGCAAAACCACTGAGACATTTTCTCAAAATATCTTCTTTTGTGTTCCACTGAAGAAAGAGTTATACATGGGCTGAAAGATGTGAGGGTTAATATAAATGATGAATAAAGTTTTTCTTTTAGAATAATTATATGAACAGAAAAATATTTATTGTGCATTTGGATTATGTGTCATGAATGGATTGAGAATACAGTGTTGTTTAAAACTTATTTGACTATTCTGGAGTTGGACACGGTTAGAAAATATACAGTAAACACCAGGTTTGTTTGTGCTTTCACTGCAGGGGAATAACAACAGGTGAAGCTGCAGTGAGTGTATATATAATAGTACAATATATGATTCTGTAGATAAATAAAATGAATTCTCAGTAAACGTCATCTTCTGCTGGACATGACTGGTAATGACCTTTTAGGGGCGTCTCGAGTAGCGTAGCGTTAGAAAGTGGGTCACGATCACGAGGATTTAACTGAAATATCTGCTTTAATCTTAAAACAGAATATTTCTATAGTTATTGTAAAAGTGAACACATCTGATCTTCACTCACAGGTCAGTGACAGAAATATAACACAGATTGTCCTCAACAGATTTATAATGTTTCTGCGTTTATTAGTGGCTTATTGAGCTATGTCAACTTGGACAGACGCCGATATTAACATGTCAAATATTCAACAACTTTTGTTGTTTATACTTAAATGTTATCGAAATTGAATTAGACGTTTGTCGTTTTTTGCTTGAGAATCAAAGTTTAGTCATTTGGTCATTTTATTAGGAAGTTAATGTCAGACTGATGGGACACGATACAGTGCAGCTGTAAATCACATTTAAAGAAAACAAGATGAAAACATATATTTTTTTAAGAAAAAAAATGTTGAAATTAAAAATGAGCTGAATAATCTTTAGTGTTTATATGGCTTGGTGACCATATAATAACACATTTCTCAAAGAACTTTTTACCTCCAAAATATAATAAAATATGTCAAGACTTAATGGTCTTTCAAATTTCTGTATTATACATTTTTATACGTTATGTTTTAATTTAAAATGTCAATATAGTATTGTTTAATGGGAAATTTTGCAAGATTTGGTTGCAAACATTCAAGTGTCATTAAGTGTTGTGATTGTCCTCAAATGACCTAACAGGGAAAAATCAATGACAGAGTGTCCATCAACATCACCAACAAGAAGAGAAACCGGAAGACAGTAGAACAACTGAGTCAGTGACACAGACAACAAACTATTACTACTCTCATATTTTACATTTTTGATAATCAGCCCAGTAGTTGGTGATGTATTTTCATCATTTCTCTTTGCAGTGATGTTATCCTCCAGTGATCCAATGACTGAGAGACTTGAGTGTTCAATCTGTCTGGATGTGTTCAGTGATCCAGTCAGCACTCCATGTGGACACAACTTCTGTAAGATCTGTCTGAATACACACTGGAACAACAGTCAAGACTGCAGATGTCCAAACTGTAAAGAAACATTCAAGCAGAGACCTGATCTCAAGATTAATACAACACTCAGAGACGTTGTGGATCACTTTAAGAAGAAATCTGAAGAGACACAACCTGAAGCTGAAGTTGTGTGTGACATCTGTACTGAAGGAAAGCTGAAGGCTGTGAAGTCGTGTCTGGTGTGTCAGAGCTCTTACTGTGAAACTCACCTGGAGTCTCATTTGAGAGTGTCAGGATTACAGAAACACAAACTGATTGATCCTGTGAAGAATCTGCAGGATTATATGTGTCAGAAACATGACAGACCTCTGGAGCTCTTCTGTAGAGATGATCGGACATGTGTGTGTCTCATCTGCACTGTGACGGATCACAAGAACCACAACACTGTTTCTTTAGAAGAGGAAAGTAAAGAGAGGAAGGTGAGAGTTATTATAGACTATAGGCTCTTTATCGATTGGCGATACTTGATTGTCAATCACCTGTAGTGAAATCAATTTATATTAGCGTTTATTAGTGTAAGAGATGGAGTATGGTAAAACATTCCACTTTTCTGCTAAATGACTTTGAGTCAATCATTTATGTTGGCATAAAAATGAACGTCCTTTATCGTGATTCTTTTTTTTCTTCATTTTACTGTATGGTAGTAGTGACTGTTGTCCCAGGGAATTTCTATACTAATAAAAAGAAACGTTAACTAAATACACTAAAAGTCACGTCTGCCAAAAGCATAATTGTAAATGTAAAATATTGCTGTTTAAATAAATAGAGGAATCATATGTGTTTGAAGTGCTTTTTATTTATTCTTAAAGGCGGATGGGTGTGGTGTGTTTTTAGATGACTAGAAGCAGTCCTTCAGGTATTGTGCTATGAATAGTCAGTGTCTCTAGAACACACACGCACACACACTCACGCACACACGCACACACACACATACGCACTTGCATACCTAGGAGACTTGAGTCATGTTTCTAAATATAAATCTGGTTTTCTATTTGTAGAACACTTTTAAGGCACCGCTATCTTTCTTGTGTTGGTTTTGTTGTTACTGACAAGTGAGCAAGTATGTCATTTCAAGACTATTGACCATCAAAGTAAATGGTTTTTTGACAAGAAAATAACATATTAGAGACATTGTACAGGCCAGGGTAGTGTATGGTAGAATATACATATTAACAGATTGTATGTTCACTTGTGCAAATGGATAATGTTGTAAGTAGAGGTAGTGTTATATACATGCAGAAATAAAATGTACATATAATAGGGCACTATAGTGCACACTATAGGAGTAGTGAACGTGGAACATTGCTCTTATGGAACAGTTACCTGTTTAGGAGGGAGATTGCCTGGGGGAAGAAGCTGCTTCTGTGTCTGGAAGTCCTGGTGTTTGGTGCTCTGAAGCGCCGGCCAGAGGGCAACAGTTCCAAAAGTTTATGTGCGGTGTGTGTGGAGTCAATGGCGGTTTTTCTTGCCCTGTTTTTCACTCTGGAATCGTACAGGTCCAGAAGTGTGCGCAAAGAAGCACCAATAATCTTCTCAGCACTAAGAACTGTCCGATGTAGTCGTCGTAGGTCGGGTTTGGTGGCCGAGCCATACCAAACAGTTATTGAAGTGCATGGAACAGATTTGATGACCGCTGAGTAGAACTGGCTCAGTAGCTCCTGTGGTAGGTTGAACTTCCTCAACTGACCATCTTTACAATGGAGTCTATGTAGGATGTAAAAATGCCAATTTCTGATATCAAGATTAAAATTTTTACTAGTTGAAATGCTCATTCTTGATATCTATAAATACATTTTAACATGTTGCTTTTGGTACTTCTGATATCAGGAAATCGATTTCAGATATCAATAAATCTGAGAGTAATTGTAGATATTTAAAATGGCTTTCTTACTAGTAACAATCACATTATTGATATCAAGAATAAATATTGTCTATATGTAATGTCTATGAAAATGTAATTATTGATATCAGAAATTGGTATTTTTACATGTAGTAATTCAATTGTTGATATCGAGAATATACATTATCACTAATAACCACACAATTATTGACATCGGAAATTATGTTTTTTACTAGTAAGAATTGCATTTTTGATATCTGAAATAAGATTTTTAACATGTAAGGAATTAACTATTGATATCTGAAATTGAATGGCAGCCTATTGTGATATTTAACTATTAAAAATGCAATTACAGCTATCAAGAATTACGGTTTTTACCAATTGAAATTACATTTTTGATTAGTACTAGTGAAAATGTAATTACTGATACCAAAAATAGCAATTGTTACTAGTAGAAATTCTATTCTTGATATCAAGAATTATAATTTTTAATAGGAAAATTTGAATTGTTAATATTCAAAAATGAATATCCTAATAGAATGATTAAAAGCTAATTCGCCTTGCCATATTATTTATCATGTATTCATTTCACTGAATCGAAACTAACAGGCTTAATTTCATGTAAAATGCTTTTTAAAGTTCTGGTTCACAAGTGACTGTGTGTTTGTTTGCACTTCACAATTCTAAAAATCGCCGGGTCCCTACAGGGAAATGATTAAAACATCTATTGTTCTTAGCAATGTGGAAATACCTGTTACATCATTATAAGAATGACGGAAGGTGAAACTCTTTAAACAACAGAATATTTCTTCAGTCATTGTAAGAGTGAACACATCTGATCTTTACTCGCAGGTAAGAGACAGAAATATAACACAGATTCTCCTCAACAGATTTATAATGTTGGTTAACTAAACTACAGGAACAGAAGCAGGTTAAAGGATGTCAAATTTTACCGGGGTTTACTTTTAACACTTGAAATTGTATCAGCAGTCGGTGTAAAAACAATGAAGATGTTTGGTAAATGGATGGCCTATATGTGTTAATAATAACAGTCAAAATTCTATGTTATGTGGACTAAACTAAAATTGTGAATAACAATAACTATTTGTCTTGCGTTTTGGAAACAAAGATTTTTCAAAATCAGTATCTCTTTAAAAATAGTTAAATTCACCCTCACAGTGTATTTATAATCCACACTTTGAGAGTTATACACTCAGTTTTACACTGAGACTTTTTTTAACAATGCCGATTTTGCTGTGAAAGTCCAGAAAAACACAAGGCTTGTCTACCTTCACTGCAGGTAAATAACAACAGGTGAAACTGCAATAACTCAGATGTACAGATGGTACAAAACTGTCTGTTTACAGTAGAAATAATTCTAAACATGACACTTCCATGATCACAAAATAAACATCTAAGTGATCAGTTTAAATGTGACAGAGCATTTGCACTAGAAAGACGATGTTCTTAGCAAATATCATTTTTAAAAAGCCTGTTTAACCATTAAACTTTCAAATTTTGGTTTACAAGTGTGGGACATATATGTAGCTATATACATATAACCAATAATATGAAGTAAAAGTGAGTTGAACGACCTCTACAAGGCCAGGACTTTGAAGAAAGCAGAATTAATTATGCATGATCCCAGCCATCCCTTGCAGAATGTTTTTAAGTTGTTCCCATCTACTCGCAGATATTGTTTGCTTCTATGTAAGACCAATAGATTCAAGAACTCTTTTATACCAGCTGCCATTGTTTTTTTTTAAACAAAAATAATTTTATGGATAGTGCTAATGGAAGTCATTGTTTTAGTTTTTTTGATTGTTTTTGTTTGTGTGTTATGGTATTGTCATTGTTTATATGGTTTACTGCTGGCTGTGAAATGAATTGCCCTTCGGAGATAATAAAGTTGACTAAGACAAAGATAGTCTAACGCGTCTTTGCATTGACTTAACATGTAAATCACTCGCGCTTGACGCGCCATTCGCGTTTGGTCTGAACACAACATAACGCAGCTTTAATTATTCTTTCACTGTATATGATGAAATAATTATAATTATTATCAAAAAATAGAAATAATTTTATTTTTTATCTTTTTTCTATTTTTTAATAAACTGCGGCACAACACACGCGCAGACCAACGACAAACTACCGCGTCTACACGTTTTTAACAAGTATTGCATTAATATTAGAGTAATTGCATTAATCTCATTTTCATTGATTAAACACCATATTTAAAATGATCGGTAAAACGAAAATGCCACTTATTTAAATAATTAAGCACATTTATTAAATAATCGATAAGTAAAAATGTATATCAAAAAGATTAATCGCACATAAGAAGTTTTATATAACTTTTTTAATAATTACTTTCTGAAAAACGAAAATAGTGCTTATTTAATAAATTACTTTATCTAATGACGCTCAAATGAAACATTTGCACAAATTGTACATAAATTGCAACAATTTAACACAAATTTTCAAATTTCACACGGCAGTTTTTATCCATTCATTATTTAATAATATAAATATTTCATTGAAGACAAAACGCTTGTTTAATTAATTAATTAATTAATAGTTAATCCAATTAAATAATAATTAACACAAAAATAAAACTTTTAACAAAAAATCCAGATAAGACATTTCTTATATCAAGTTTTAATAATAGAATTATGTTCTAGACTTTGTTGGTAAAATATAACCCAAACGACGGCTGTTTTCCATATTTAATCAAACATATGAAAATATCAAATTCATAGCTGAACGGCAAGGTCATGAACAATAAACATGTAACAACGCATATATTTAGCAAAATGCCACTATGCCTCCACAAGCCTCCACAAGTCCGCAATTCACAAACATGTAGAATCGGTTCTAATAAATGGCTCAGAATCTAGCAGTAACTTTAGATCCGTTGTGGTTGAACTAGCTCTCGGGGTTATGTTAGCATCATCATCTATTATCCTTAAGTGCAGGTTATAAGGTTTTTTTAAATACATTTTAATACATATTTGTTTCGACATGGCGCTAGCTAACACAACGTTAGGCTTACTACGTGAAGTAGGAAAGCAATGGCACGCACGAAACAGGGGCGGTTCTAGGGGGTGGCAGTGCCCCCGTGTCAGCAGACTTGGCCACCCCCCTGGCCCCCCTAAATCTGGAATGATATTTCACCAAAACAGAGCAATTTTGAGCTGAACTTGTTTTCAAATGAAAAATGACTGAAAAATAATCATGACAACAAATCTTAGTGTGCCCCCCTAGAAGCATAAGTGGCCCCCCTGCCTGGCCCCCCAAGTTACAATAGTCTAGAACCGCCAGTGGCACGAAATGGCTCAGGTAAGGTAACCGCTAATTGGTTAACACTGATGTCAATCAAATTCTTTAAGAATCAAAAGCGGCATTTTTTATATATTGTAATGATGTCGAATACAATAACAAAACAATAATTAAAAAAATAAAATACTTTTGTAATAACTGGGTGGGCATATTCATGAAGTGGGCCGCTGCGCCCCCCATACGCATGCTTTGAATGAAACCCAATGTTAGGACTGGGTTTAGGAGGAGCTTGCATACAATTATTATCCACCTACTATTTTCCTTTGGTTAAGGTTAGAAAGACATTTGGACAAAATCACAGCCACCACTCTTTGCACAAAAAAGGAAAGTCTCCGGGCTTTGGGTGAAGGCCAATATCTAAATGAAACAAACTATTAGTTCTGGTTTATAGGTATGTGATTAAACCTGTAACATTAGTGTTGAAATAAGAGACGTGATGGAATTTAACAATGACCTATTTTAAGAACTAAACTTCAATAGTTCAAAACTTCAAAATTTGCAAACAGTGTGACGTGTATCTGTGGGCGGAGCCTAACTGGTGGCAGAAAGCGTTGATGTCCTCTGGACAACATATTTTGTTGACCTAAGGACAACATTTTTATAAATAAAACCTAAACCCACATCAAACCCCAACCATAACTTACCCCTAAAATCAGAGGGAAATGATAAGTGAAAAACAATGGTCTAGAAGCACCTAATCCTGGTTGGAAGGTTAAACTTAACATAAACTGTAAACTTATTTCTGAAATCTGATTCGTTGATTTAAACGTTGTCCCAGGTCATGATGTTGTCCTAAGGATATCAACCACTTGGCAAAAACAGGAGAGCCAAGCGTCTACGTTATCGTTCTTAACTAACGTTACATAACTTATTTTGCATTTGTGTGTAATAAACAGTATAGAAAACCTTATACCTGAAATAAAATAAACACAAAGAAACGAGTATTCAAGATGATTTCTTCAGTCAAGTCTGTTCGTTTAATGGCTTGTTTATCTTAAAATGTAACATTCAATGACGGTATCCCATAGGAAATAACACCATCATTTTTTCCATTCCTATTCTACATTCAATAACACAAAAACACATTTTTTAAGGAATCGTCTCCTAATTTCCATTCATTGATGCTTTGTTTCCATTGCTTTTCTGCCACCAGCATGCCCGCGCAGCTGGCAGTGACATAACCGTGTAGCAAAACCAAATGGTGTAGCAGCCGGCTGAACTGCAAAATAAAACGCAGGGCGTGACGTCAGTTTCACATTCTCTATAGACCAATTTGGAGTCGACGTCACGCCCTGCGTTTTATTTTGCAGTTCCGCCGGCTGCTACACCATTTGGGAGGCTCATACTCCGCTGTTATAATTGTTTTGACATGTACTGTTACTTGTTTTGTTTGATATATGGAGACATCGACAGTGAAACTACCAGGGCCTTTTCCAGAACGACTCCGCGTAATGGTATTGTAGTTTTTAATACAGCAAGACCGACCTACCATAGTTATATTACTTAATCAAACAAGAAAAAACAAAAAACTCCATTCAACTCAATAGCAGCCTGCCTCCCAACATGGCGGAGCATTCAACACGGCGTGACATCGATTGACAAGCTCTATAGAGGGTATGCATTTAAGTCACTTTACCACATGAACATGTAGGGACACGCTCCTCTGAGTGGCAAATCACCCAGCAAGGAGAGGAGAAGAAACAAAAGGAGAAACAAAGAAACAGGGAGTAAAATACGCAATTATTTGCTGAAATAACAATCGAAGGTGGTCCTTAGGACTTCTCTACAACTTAAATATGAATCAGGTGTTCCTGGACACACTGAAATGTTCGGCGGAATTGCATTACCTGATATTGTAAGCAGTCATTTTGCCACCCAGGAGGTCACGCTCCGGCGTGCTCACGTGGTAAAGTGACTTTAGGGGCATGTTCAAGCTCAAACCGGTCCGCAACGTTTTGCTATGGTTTCCGGGTTGGAAACCCACATGCACTGCTTCAAGTCAGATTTCGATCGATCTGCGCAGCGCCGCTTCAAGTCGAACAAACCTTTTGATGCATACCCACTAGATGATGAACTGTGATCATATGTTACACCTGTGCTTTAGGTGACCCGGGTTTGAATTCCAGTTCAAGGTCTTGTTCCCCTCTTTTACCCTTTACTTTCTGTCATAAATCTAAACCGTCCTAAAGTGGCCTAGCCAGGATTAGATTTTTGAGAGGGCCTGTCTGGCCATTATATATATGTATAGGTTTCTATCTATTACTAAAATGATACACCTGTATTATACCGCACATTTCACTATTTGAGCAAACAGACATAGCCTAGCGGTTGTTGGTCTTCGCGACCCATATGTGGCGTCTGTCTTGTTTAACACACCTGATTTAAACCACCAGCTCGTTAGAAGAGCGCTCCATGAATGAACTATGTTCAGATTGACATGGTGCCAACACCGTGTCCACTGCTATCTACTCCATGCATAGCGGGGGGTCGTAAGCCAGCATGGATTCGCAGTAGCTCTATGGCAACCATTCAAACCATTGGCTAACCGTTTACACGACAAGGCGGAATGTTCAAAGTTTCTGTTGAGAAAAGTCTTTAGACACTACAAGAAGTCATATCTTTAGACGTTATCTTTACCAGTCTTATCAGTTTCTTCTTGCTCATCTTTTCATAATTTATATGCAAAGCCCTCAGGCCCACTCGTGGCTACGCTACTGTCGTCCTCTCAAAAATAAAAAAGCATGACAGCCCACTAAAAACAACATACATGCATATTACAAAAAACTAAATACTGAAAATCAGTCATTGTAGAAGTGTAGTGAACACAGCTGGTAAGTGAAAGAAAAATAACACAGATTGTCCTCAATTATTTATAATGTAGGTGATCAGGTTAGATAAATATTATACATTATACTGTATGTCAAACATTTGACTGCCGTGCAGTACAGGTGATAATATTTACATCACTTTTCAGGGAAAAATGTCCTCTATAGGGGATCTAATGTGTTCAATCTGTCTGGATGTGTTCAATGATCCAGTCAGCACTCCATGTGGACACAACTTCTGTAAGATCTGTCTGAATACATACTGGAACAACAGTCAAGACTACAGCTGTCCAAACTGTAATGAAACATTCAAGCAGAGACCTGATCTCAAGATTAACACAACACTCAGAGACGTTGTGGATGAACATAAGAGGAAATCTCATGAAGAACAACCTGAAGCTGAAGTTGTGTGTGACATCTGTACTGAAGGGAAGCTGAAGGCTGTGAAGTCGTGTCTGGTGTGTCAGAGCTCTTACTGTGAAACTCACCTGGAGTCTCATTTGAGAGTGTCAGGATTACAGAAACACAAACTGATTGATCCTGTGAAGAATCTGCAGGATTATATGTGTCAGAAACATGACAGACCTCTGGAGCTCTTCTGTAGAGATGATCGGACATGTGTGTGTCTCATCTGCACTGAAGGAGATCACAAGTATCACAACACTGTTCCTGTAAGCGAGGTGAGTATACTGTAGTAAATTGAGAAAATGTGTTAATGTCAGAAATATGTGTTATTCCTCCGTAGATCTCTGTTGATGTTCTCTTTATCACAACAGTGTAAAGTGATAAAATGCATTTTTTATATTTATATTCTTAAAGATTACTGACTGAAAAATACTCCTTGTCTAATAGATCATGATTGATGTAATTTGCTTTGTAATTTTGTCAGTCTGAGCTGCTGGAGACGATGGAGGAGAGGCAAACAGAAGCAGAGACACAGGATAAATATGTCATTAAATACCTGGAGCAGGAGATCAGTGAAATGAAGAAGAGAAACATTAAGCTCCAGATGACAGCAGAGAAGCAGAGAGCAGCAGAGACACAAGATAAATGTCTTATTAAAGATCTGAAGAAGGAAATCGCTGAGATACAATGGAGAAACAATGAGCTGGAGATGGTGAAACAGAAGCAGATCATAGCAGAGAATGTCATTAAAGTTCAAGATCAGGAGATCACTGAGCTGAAGAAGAGAAGCGCTGAGTTGGAGATGGTGAAACAGAAGCAGATCATAGCAGAGAATGTCATTAAAGTTCGAGATCAGGAGATCACTGAGCTGAAGAAGAGAGACGCTGAGCTGAAGAAGAGAAACGCTGAGCTGAAGAAGAGAGACGCTGAGCTGGTGATGGTGAAACAGGAGCAGATCACAGCAGAGAATGTGATTAAAGTTCGAGATCAAGAGATCACTGAGCTGAAGAATATAAACATTGTGCTGAAGATGACACACGCTGAGCTGCTGATGGCGAACCACGGACTAGTAGAGAATGTCATTAAAGGTCAAGATCAAAAGATCACTGAATTGAAAAAGAGAAACACTGAGCTGAAGAAGAGAGACGCTGAGCTGAAGATGGTGAAACAGAAGCAGATCACAGCAGAGAATGTCATTAAAGTTCAAGATCAGGAGATCACTGAGCTGAAGAAGAGAGACACTGAGCAGCAGCTGCAGATCTCAAACACTGAAGATAATCTCCGCCACCTACAGGTCAGTGAATCTCTCTGATCACTCATCATCATACAGTCTCTTTCATGTCTGAGCAGGCTTCATTGAGTTCATTATATTATATTTATTTGATATTTTTGTAAATACTTTTTTCAAACTCACTTTTTAACAGTACAAATGCATACAAAACTGTTGAGAGATATCAACAAAAGACAACAAAATCCGTTATAAACTGAAATTCTGTCCCCACTGTGTGCGGCGCGATGCAAGGCGACAAACAACTTGGTTTCTTTTGTAAAAAATTGACAAACGTGACCTTTGGGTTACAATTAACCCCTGCTGGTTTATTTCAAGCTAAAAAGTTGAGCTTTTTTAACCCACTGTTGGGTCAAAACCATTTGCTGAGTTATTTGAACCCAACAGTCGGGTTTGTCCCTTTTTTAAATAACCCAGCAGCATTTTTAGAGAGAATAGATCCATGCTGAGAGGTCTGGTGTTTGACTGAATATGTTATTTTTGTTAATCTCTTGCCAGTCTGTTAATTGTTAAGATTTTTGCTGTAATGCTGCACAAGAAACATTTGACATCACCGGTGTTTTTTCTTTTAGGGACAACATCAGGAATACTTGAGTCGTCAGCAAAAGTCTTCATCGGAGGATTTGTGCTCAAGGATTGTAGGAGTTGTCCTGTTGGTGTTGTTTATTATTGCATCTGGTAGGTGAAGATAATACACAACGTTTAATGTTCTACCAAATAATCTACATTGGGGGGTTTTCAACTTTTTTGTCCTCCTTTGACCTTAACGTACCTTACTTGAAGTACCCCCTGAGATTAAAAAATATATTTTATGAACACATTTGCATGTATATTTTAAAAAAAACATTTATTATATACATATTTTATAATTTTTCAACCTGTAACATTTCTTTGTAAGACATTTTTTTTCAAAGTATTGGAAACAACATTGGAAAAACCCCAGTTCGAGAAACCTTTGAGTTACGGGAACATATGAGGAGTTTAGTTTCAAAATGAGATAACTGTTCAATAATCATGTTTTTTTATTGTGCATTTCAATTACTATCAATCACACTGCAGTTAGTTTGTTTTGAATTAAGCCATAATAACAAAAAAAGCTAATTAACACTGTTTCTATCTCATTTTGGAACCAAAACTCTAAATTAATTTAAATACTGCATCAAGATTGTAAATGTTCCCTCGGATATAAAAAAAATACAAAATACATTGTATGGGTCAAAATTGTAGATTTTTCTTATATGGCAAAGATTATTAGGATATTAAGTAAAGATTATGTTCCATGAAGACATTGAATACATTTTCTACAGTATATATATCCAAACTTTATTTTTGTGAGTGGAGTCAGCAAAATTGCATGCAAAAATAGCCTCTACAAACTTTGCTCGCTGCTAGCAATTTTGGAGAATAACACACTCAAGTTTGACATCTTTTAATATCCATGTTAAGCTTAGAATTTCAGCTTTCAGTTTCATCTATTATCCACAACGTCATTACAGCGTTAAGACAATAGAGAATGTTAATACAAACCTGTTTCTTCTTAGCAACGGCCTGCTACAGCGCCTCTGATGGACAACTTTAAATGAGATTTTCTCAATATTTACATTTTTTGCACCATTAGTTTTAAATAGTGATATCTCAGCCAAATATTGTAGTGTATGCGAACACCATACATCAATAGAAATGTATTCAGCTTTAAGATGATATATAAAAGCTATACATTTTATAAATTGACCCTTACGACTGGTTTTGTGGTCCAGGTCACAAATTAAGTTTTGAATACAAACAAGTAAGTCAATTGTTAACAGTATGATCTATGTTGAGAGATGAGATTTTTGATGTTATTTTACTTCATCTCAAGACAGTCTGTTATTTGTTAAGATTTTTGCTGAAATGCTACACAAGATACATGTGAGATCACTTCTGTCTTTTTCTTGGAAACATTAGCTAGACTTGAATTGTTGCAAAAAGAATTCACGGAGCTGCAGAAGATAAACGGTGATCTGGTGACAGACATGCTACTCTGCAAAGCTGGTTAGTAAAGATCAAATCCTCTGTACAGAGTTTAATTTGAATTCAATGAAAACTTTATTTTAAAACATACGTTCAATTTCCAATAGTTTTATTGTAAAGACCACTTTATGGTGAATGTTCTTAAAGGTTTTGTATGATGACAGATACACTGTACGTTGGATGTTTCCTTTTGCTCTAATAGTCTTTATTCCAGAATTAAAATATGAGACTTTATAGAGATGATTCAAGATAGCAGACACATCAAGTACAAAGTACAAAATTAAAATAAAGGAAGAATAAAAATAATGAATGAAATCACATAAGTAAATAAGTAAAGATGTTTTGTTTAACATTCGAAACACACACATTCAATAGTGGGGACATTACATAGAAATCCGTTGATTTTATATCAGTCTTTTGATAGTATATCTCCTAAGCCTATCACAACACCTAAACCTAATAATCTCAAACATGTGCTAGACATTAGATTTAAAAGATTAGATTAGATTTAAAGATCGCGTATCACAGGCACTCTCTGTCAATCTCATATTAATCTTGAGTGCCTATACAGTATTATTGCATATCTGTCGTATCTTCGAACAGTATCAACAGTAGTTTGATCAAATTCATGAAAGAGAGATACAGCTGTACGATTATTTCTGGAAAAACATGAGCTGCTAGAGGTGGGACTAATGGGGAGAGTGGGATGGAACTACAGCACGAGCAAGCCACATCATCATATTAATCCCTTTGTGTTTTCTACATCATGCACTTACACAACGATTGCCAGCTATACACAGACGTATGACTTAGTTTGACTTACCATGTGCAGTTCATGTCCGGCCATCAGTTTCAAACAATCTCCAAATGCAGCACAACCCATATTTACACAGTGCAGATAACCTTGATGGTAAGCGGGTCTCGCTCGTGGGTGAGCTCTTTCTTTTGCCTTGCCGTGCATGTCTGAGAGTATGGCCAATAAAAGGAATAGGATCCATGTGATTATAAAGACATCCAGAATAATAAAGAAACTTTCTGAAACAAGTTGGAGTGCTGGAGGAGCGAATCAAGTACATAAAATACATCATTCATCTCATTTTTTAACAAGTTGACCATTTTAAGCATGAGAAGCATGCACGTTTAACAGAAGTCAGAATGCATGACATAGCATGATACCCGATCCTTAAAGAAAAACACAATTTTACCGAATTATGAGCCTTTTCATTTACCAGCAAAATGTCCTCACAAGTGGGTTGTAATGATAATTCACTGTATTACTGAGAACATATGAGTTTAGAATTGTCTATTTTTCTTTTATGCCAAAATCCTTAGGATATTAAGTAAGGATTTTCTACCATAAATATATCAAAACTTTATTTTTGGTGAGTGGAGGCAGCAATATTGCAAACAAAAATAGCCAGAAACACCCCTATAAACTTCACTCACTGCTGTCTGCTCTTGGAGAATAACACACTCAAGTTTGACATCTTTTAATATCCATGTTAAGCTTAGAATTTCAGCTTTCAGTTTCATCTATTATCCACAACGTCATTACAGCGTTAAGACAATAGAGAACGTTAATACAAACCTGTTTCTTCTTAGCAACGGCCTGCTACAGCACTTCTGATGGACAACTTTAAAGGCGATTTTCGCAATATTTTGTAATTTATGGAAATTTATTCAGCTTTCGAATGATATATAAAGTCTATACATTTTCCCTTATGACTGGTTTTGTTGTCCATGGTCACAAATTAAGTTTTGAATACAAAGAAATAAGGCAACTGTTCACAGATAGTAAGATCTATGTTGAGGTTTCAGATGTTATTTTGGTTTATCTTCGGACAGTCTGTTAATTGTTCAGATTTTTTGTTGAAATGCTACACAAGATGAGATCACCTCTGTCTTTTTCCTGGAAACATTAGCTAGACTTGAATTCACTGAGATGCAGAAGAGAAACGGTGACCTGGAGACAGACATGCAACGCTGCACCGCTGGTCAGTAAAGATCAAATTCTCTGTAAATAGTTTAATTTGAATTCAATGAAAAATTTATTTTAAAACATATGTGCAATTTCCAATAGTTTTTATTGTAAAGACCACTTTATGGCCAATTATCTTATGTTTTGTGTGATGACAGATACACTGTATGTTGGATGTTTCCTTTTGCTCTAATGGTCTTTATTCCAGAAGTGAAATATGAGACTTTATAGAGATGATTCAAGATAGAAGACACATCAAGAACAAATAATAAAATGGCAATAAAGAAATCAAATGAGCAAACATTTGAAAAACACACACACAGAACAGTAGACACCATACATAAACTTCCATTTATTTTATATCAGTCTTTTGATAGTATATCTCCTAAGCCTATCACAACACCTAAACCTAATAATCTCAAACATGTGCTAGACATTAGATTTAAAGATTAGATTAGATTTAAAGATCGTGTATCACAGGCACTCTCTGTCAATCTCATATTAATCTTGAGTGCCTATACAGTATTATTGCATATCTGTCGTATCTTCGAACAGTATCAACAGTAGTTTGATCAAATTCATGAAAGAGAGATACAGCTGTACGATTATTTCTGGAAAAACATGAGCTGCTAGAGGTGGGACTAATGGGGAGAGTGGGATGGAACTACAGCACGAGCAAGCCACATCATCATATTAATCCCTTTGTGTTTTCTACATCATGCACTTACACAACGATTGCCAGCTATACACAGACGTATGACTTAGTTTGACTTACCATGTGCAGTTCATGTCCGGCCATCAGTTTCAAACAATCTCCAAATGCAGCACAACCCATATTTACACAGTGCAGATAACCTTGATGGTAAGCGGGTCTCGCTCGTGGGTGAGCTCTTTCTTTTGCCTTGCCGTGCATGTCTGAGAGAATGGCCAATAAAAGGAATAGGATCCATGTGATTATAAAGACATCCAGAATAATAAAGAAACTTTCTGAAACAAGTTGGAGTGCTGGAGGAGCGAATCAAGTACATAAAATACTTCATACATGAGACTCGTTTTTAAACAAGTTGACCATTTTAAGCATGAGAAGCCAGCACGTTAAACAGTGTAAAGAAGTCAGAATGCATGACATAGCATGATACCCGATCTTTAAAGAAAAACACTATTTTACCAAAGTATGGGCCTTTTCATTTAGTGCGGAACAGCAAAATGTCCTCACAAGTCGGTTTTAAATTCACTGTATTACTGAGAACATTTGGCCCTCACAAATATAGATAAACCTGTACACACAACAGATGCAGTTCTATTATAGGTGCGTTGAGCTGCCAAGTTTGTTTACCGTTGATTATTAAGAAGCACACACACAAACACAAACAAATCACAAGAGTTGCTGATGTTTTATTGTCATTTGTCTGTGGATCAAACTACAAGATTTTTGCACAGATTTTCAGTCTGCGCCAGTCTGCAGATTTTATTCTGTATTGTGATGCCCAGTAAAAGTTCCAAAAGTCTGCAAGTTTTTTTACCCTGTTCAGTAGTCTTGTAGTGTGATCCAGCCTTTAAGTAGCAGCCTTGTAAGTATTTGTAGTAATTGCCAAAAATACATTGTATGGGTCAAATTTTTTTATTTTTATTTTATGCCAAAAAATCATTAGGATATTAAGTAAAGATCATGTTCAATGAAGACATTTTGTCAATTTTCTATTGTAAATATATCAAAACTTTATTTTTGTGAGAGTAGGCAGCAAAATTGCACACAAAAAAAGCCAGAAACACAGAATAACACACTCAAGTTTGACATCTTTTAATATCCATGTTAAGCTTAGAATTTCAGCTTTCAGTTTCATCTATTATCCACAACGTCATTACAGCGTTAAGACAATAGAGAATGTTAATACAAACCTGTTTCTTCTTAGCAACGGCCTGCTACAGCGCCTCTGATGGACAACTTTAAATGAGATTTTCTCAATATTTACATTTTTTGCACCATTAGTTTTAAATAGTGATATCTCAGCCAAATATTGTAGTGTATGCGAACACCATACATCAATAGAAATGTATTCAGCTTTCAGATGATATATGATTTCTATACTTTTTATAAGTTTACCTAATAAGTTTTGTTGAAATGCTACACAAGATACATGTGAGATCACTTCTGTCTTTTTCTTGGAAACATTAGCTAGACTTGAATTGTTGCAAAAAGAATTCACTGAGCTGCAGAAGAGAAATTGTGACCTGGAGCCAGACATGCTACTCTGCAAAGCTGGTTAGTAAAGATCAAATCCTCTGTACAGAGTTTAATTTGAATTCAATGAAAACTTTATTTTAAAACATACGTTCAATTTCCAATAGTTTTTATTGTAAAGACCACTTTATGGTAAATGTTCTTATAGGTTTTGTATGATGACGCTGTATGTTGGATGTTTTCCTTTTGCTCTAATAGTCTTTATTCCAGAAGTAAAATATGAGACTTTATAGAGATGATTCAAGATAGCAGACACATCAAGTACAAAGAACAAAAAAGGAAAATACAGAAAGACATCAAATGAGCAAATAAATAAAGAAGATGTCTGTTTAACATTTGAAACACACACACACAAACACACAATAGTGGGGATATACACAGACATCCATTCATTTTATATCAGTCTTATGGTATTCTATCCCATAACCACCACAACACCTAAACGTAATAATCACACAAACATGTGCTAGACATTAGATTTAAAGAAAAACACTATTTGACCGAATTATCAGCCTTTTTATATAGTCGGGGCCAGCAAAATGTCCTCACAAGTGGGTTGTAGTGATAATTCACTGTAATCAGGGGGGTTGAGCTGCTTGCAAGCTAAGTTTGTTTACCATTGATTATTAAGAACCACACACACAAACACACACAAATCACAAGATGTACTGATGTTTAATTGTCATGTGTCTGTACAGAGTTGCACTTGAAATTGAAGCAGCTATTTGCAGGTACAGTGAGTCATCTGCTCTCTTCACTCATACACTACAATACTTTACATTTATATACTGACACATTATTCATTAAATATCACAAACATCATCATCAGTTGTGATTGATATTCTCTGATCTCTCTCAGTGGATGTGACTCTGGATCCTGATACAGCTCATCCTAAACTCATTCTGTCTGATGATAAGAAACAAGTGAGAACTGGAGACATTAGACATGAACTCCCAGACAATCCAAAGAGATTTGACAGGGTTCCTGTTGTTCTGGGAAAGGAGGGATTCTCATCAGGGAGATTTTATTATGAGGTTCAGGTGAAGGGAAAGACTCAATGGATTTTAGGAGTGGCCAGAGAATCTGTTAACAGGAAGGAAAAGATCACAGATGATGGATTCTGGATTGTGTGGTTGATGGTTGAGAATCAATATTTTGCTTTTGCTGATCCCTCTGTCTCTCTGTCTCTGAGTGTAAAGCCACAGAAGGTGTGGGTGTGTTTGTGGATTATGAAGAGGGTTTGGTCTCCTTCTATGATGTGGAGAACAGATCTCTTATCTACTCTTTTACTGGTCAGTCATTCACTGAGAGAATCTATCCAGTTTTTTTTCCTGGTCTGAATGATGAAGGTAAAAAGCCGTTGATCATTACACCTGTTATAAAATAAATAATGGCGTTTCATAATTAAAAATAAATAATTAAGCCTGTCTTATTTGGATGACAATAACATGTATTCTACTTTTACCTGCAGCTGTTATTCAGTTTTTTATGTGCCCTAAATGGGTAGTCGACACATGACACATGACACATGACAGTTCTTTAATCAGTTGTCAGTTATCGAGATTTTACATGAAACTGTATATGAATGCATGAGTGTTTTGTTTCAATAAATAAATGAACCTTTCAAACATTCAAGGACATCTTTGTCATTTTATAACCAATAGCCTATAGTGTGGTATAGGCCCAACTGATGTCTTGAAATAAACTGCACTTGTTGTTCAATTTCAATGTGTATTTGTTGAAGCTAACCATTTGAGAGCAGTCTGGCCTTTTTTAACTAACATTCAGGGCAATGTGACAAATCTGAAACTACAAAAACACTTAGCTGAGCTCGATTGTTTTTCACAGAGTAGCTTCAGATATCCTCATCGAAGTTTATTGCCTTAATTTAACATGACCATTATCAAAGTATAATATGAAAAGCCACTGCAAGACTACATATCCCACAATGCCACGCGTGCAAATGTGGGGATAATCACTTCCGGGTCAGCGGCAGATTGAGCGTGTTGTTGACTCCGCACACATCGCTGTTTTGTAGTTGTTCTCTGTTCTCTGTAAATGTCGCAATGATGTAGATAAGAAGGATATTTGTGAGCCGTCCATGACACGCGTGACCGGCGTCCGTCCGTGCGGGATTCCGCGTGAAGATTGTGTGGACGTGATCGACTGAAGGTCTGGTCATGAACGAACATATAAACACTTTGTGCATTTGGCTTTTAGATTAAACACTCTAAATAAAATATACCTCATAATATCAACTGAAGATATCTAAACCAATCAGATTTAAATTGAGGATCAAGTTTTCCTTAAAACAAATTACGGTACTTTTGTATATTTGAAGAGTTTGGTTCTAAAATGAGACAACTCCATTTGTAAAACATACAAAAAATCAATGTTTTTATTATGTTTTTATGTTTTTATTGGGTTTTACTGTGTTAGTTAGCTGTATTTTTCGAGTTGTTATTAAGTCAAAACAAACCAAGTGCAGTTCGATTGATATTAATAGGAATGCACAATAAAAAAAAACACGATTTTTGAGTTATCTCATTTTGGAAATGATCTTCATTTGAATCATTATTTATCACGTGCATATATCCTGGTCTAATTTGTCATATGTTCAAATTTAGATGATGTTATATTATTTTATATTAATATCATATGGTTGTTTTTATTACGTTAGTGGTAACAATACAAGTCTGTTATCTACTATGATATTTACATTATACTCATATTAGGCACTTGAAAATCTTTGTCATCACTGGGTTTCCTTGATTGTGAGAATAACAGACATCCAAAGTGAATTGTATGATGGTATTAACTGTGTCCGATGTAATAAATATAATGAACATATACCATTTATGATTCAGTATTGTTATAACATATTCCTTAGGAAAACTGACCATAGTTTTTTATAGAACAAGTGTAACATATCATCTTGACATCAGACATGCCTAATAAACGCAAGGTTACAGTAGGGGGTAAAATCGTGGTGCTGATTATGGTTTTGTCGGGTTTGGACTTTAGGAAAGAAGAGGGAGAATGTGGCAGAGTGTTGGTCTGACAGTGCTGGTGATCGTGGCCACGCTGATATGTGTCCTGCTCTTTATGCTGTTTGGTAAGTGTCCCCAAACCCGCCCCATCAGTTTATGCTGTCATCCAAAGGGACTTACAGGTGAGCAACATCACGAGCAATTCATCACCCAGACAACAAAACTTGTAGAACCGCAATAGCAAGTTTTAGGAGTATGCTTGTGTATTACAGAAGAAAAGAAGGAGAAATGAGATTCTGACAATAATCTGTCCTTCAGGGTATCTGCATTTAAACAAATCTCCATGACACCACTTGCATCAGTGAAAAATATCTCAGAAAGTTAGTGTAAAAAAAGTTTAGGAATGCAATTTAGGGCCTTAAATCTAAAATGCCTTTATGTACAAACAAGTGGAATAATTCTCCAAAGTCCAAAGTGGTGCTTGCTTGAACCATGAGATGATCTGATAGTCGTGAACTTTGTCAAGTATCTACAGTTACACTTACAGTTACAAGATTTTTGGTAAGTTCATAGCCTTAAAATGTCTCCCCATGTGTAGGAACATGATCTGTACAGTCAAGCATTGTAAAAATAGAGCTGGTTTGATCACGGTCAGCGGGTTTGATTTCAACAGCACACTAAGAGTTCAGTGTTGACTTTAGTCAAGGTCTCTGTGAATGTATGTTGGGCTTATGGCAGTAAATACTGGACTGTACTATACTTTACTGTACTGTAGACACCATACATAAGTGTGCAGTTTGTCATTTGAGAAACCGTTCTGCACTGTCATGTCAAAGCCAACCTTGGCTCAGATCCCTGTAGGTCACAGTATTGAGAGTCCTGAACATGAAAAAATCTTCCTTTAGTGTTGGGAATGCCAAGCCCACCGAGAACATATTTAATCCAAAATCAATTTTAAATGATCACATACCGTCTAAAAGATCTTAAAATAGCCTTGACTTTCATTATTCTTTCAGTTAAGACGCGTGTCATTTTGCAAATGTCAGGTGAATCTGTGCTTTATCACAAGAAAGATGCAAATTATTTTTTATGAACCAGAAATCAAATTCGCTCTTTGGTTGTGACATTAAATATGCAAATCGAAGGCAAACCTGTGAACCTGGAATGGCAAATACAGCGTATTAAATGAAACCGATCTCTCCGTCTCGTCTGCAGGGTGGTACGTGGTGTGGCAGCTCTTCCTATCCAAGTTTAAGTTCCTGCGGGAGATGGTGGGGCGACACGGGTTCACCGCAGACAGAAACCGAGCCCTCTGAGTCAGAGAGTGAACGCAGCTCGCCCCCGACACCCCGCCACCGACCCAAGACGGCTCGCCAAAGGATCGTCCCTCCTGACAGCACTACATAAAGACCCGCACGTTCAATGATCGCTTTCTTATTTTCGGCTGAAATCATGCATTGGACCAGACCTCCATCAGTTACTGAGCTCTCCTTTACATCAGTCGTCATGGTTACACTGGTTCTCCTCACTGGGTTTGGATATGACACGATATGAACTCGAGACACTTAAAGTTTTGTTGTCCGAACAAAAATGTGAATTCCAGCTCAACCTCACATTCACATCCCAACTAACACGCTGCTACCCTCCTGCCGGCCCGGAAAACTGCTCGAGTGCATATTCACCCGAGAGCGTCATATATCTAAACTTAAATTGACCTGTTAAAATCTGAATAACAGCTGACAACCAAACATCCAACATTTCTGTTGGCTTAACAGCATCGCTATTCATACTGACATATATTCAGTGAGTGCAATGAAACTTCAGTTTTATTTTGAGTAGAAGTGACAAATTGATGTTAAGAATCACCCCATAGGAAGGTGATGATGCTATAAAATGTCCTGTGCAGTTCTGGTTTCTTCAGGCTTTAGTGCTGTAAGACGGCTGTTCACGTTTTGCTGATCTCAGATATATCTGTCATTACCAGCTTTCTAAAAGCTTTTCAGCCACACTGACCTTAGATCAGCCTGGACCTGCCTGAAATGTGTGTGCATCCACACAAAACCTGTGACTGCAATTAAAGGTTATGTCATGTTTTAATTAAATGTATTCTAAAGAAATGCAGTTAAAGGAACGTTGGACTGTCACATTTACACATTATGTTACATGTTTTTTTGGCAGTAGATTTTTCCCTTCATAATAAATACATTTCAAAAGTTCTTGTCTTTTGGTTTATCGTCTCAACCTTTTTGGTGAAAACTTTACAAATCATTTATAAATAAATAAATCGTGTTTTTAGCACGTCAAAGGTTCATATGCAACACACAGTCCTATATTACACAGATGTTCAGGCATAATAATGGAGTAATTAAGAGTTTGGTTCCCAAATGGGTTTTACATTTTTTTTTTTATTACATTTTTTTATTGTAAATTCCAATTAATATCAATCAAACTGCATTTGGTTAAAATACAGCTAACTAACGCAATAAAACATAATAAAAACATATTTTATCTCATTTTGGAACTAAACTCTTCAAATATTCTCATAAAATAAATCCCAACAGGTTGCTGTGTTGCTTGGCAACCATAGATGCAGGCTGTTAGGGCTAATGAAGGTGTTGTTAATCCTGTTTAGTATTTACAATAAAAAATAAAATAAATAAGTTTGTTACTCTTAGTGAGTTAAAGTGATAAACAGTTATTTTACATACCTAGCAAGGGTCCTTAAAAAATAAACACAAAAGTTGTAGTGATATTGATACAATTATTCTTCTTCCGCCGAGTAATGTAGTTCTTCACAGACGCAGTGGCGCAGTAATCCTGACGTAATCCGGTCACGCATTCATGGTCATCTGTTTTAATGGTTATTTCATAAAGAGATTTTCTTCTCAGTTATTGTTTTGCACTTCAATAATCTTTGTCTTGTCATGATCACGTCCCAGTTTAGACTTGCTTGGTAGCTCGGTTGTATTAAATCATTTTAAAGACGATTTCGATGCACTACTTAAATGTCCCACAAGGTGGCAGTATTGCAACACAAATCACACACCTGGTTCACGAAGCTTTTAGGCGTTTAAAAAATAAAATATATATCTTATAATAATCGACAGCTTTATTAAACCTTTGAGAAAAATGATATTAGAATAATGAATTTAAATACAGTTCAATTTTACTTTTGAAGTATTGTGGGCCCATGTCTGGGTGGTTATGAATAAAGTTAATAAACAGTTGACGTAACATGACTTAATATAAGAAAATGTAAAATTAAGAAAATTCTAATAATAAAATGATTATAAATGTGCAAATGTCCCCAGTAAGACAAAATCTCGGCTTTTTGAGCCATATACGCCCCCTACCGGAAGACGGTGCATATCTCACAGTAAACTTAGTCAATGCAAATCATAATTGACAAATAATTGCATACAGCTGCTTCGATTTTGGTGCTGCAGTGTTTTTAGAGAACCCATATGCTACTCTTTCCATACATGTTTTTATAACATGCTAAAGTACAAACTATATGCTGGTTAAACCGAATGAAAGAGGTCAGTAAACGGTTGTCCAGACATGAAGACTTCGTGCACATATGCATAAAGTGTCAGTCAATGTTTTTAAACAGAGGTGTCTACCCCTCTATTTTCCCGCAGAATTCTGAGACGTACGGAAATATCTGCAGCTTTCAGGCGGTGAAGGAGGCAAGAGTGCACAGAAGCTGTAATTCTGAGCCTTAGAATACTTCACAGGAAATGCTTGTGGTGCGCCACACAAACTCTCCAGATCTGCTCTGCTCGCTGCTCTTTCATAGGTCAGACATTGACTTTTTCTGTGTGTACTCTCTCTTTCCTGCAGAAGATTGCAGCCTCAGCATCAGCATCTGCATCACACCTCGTGTGTGACACAGCAAAGACGGCTTCCCGGAAAAAGTCTCTTTAAGTATTTCAGAATACGACATCTTTAAAGTGATTTGCTTTGTTTCCATTAAGTCCACCCGCAGGAGTGTCTGTACTCGTGTTTTTGGGTGTATATTTTTTTGGAAATGGTTCTTTGGTTTATTTAGTGGGAGTCATGAGCTCTGTGAGCTCTTGAATTTAGCACAGATCCGACTCGAGTCAAATACCACACAGCCCCTGATGCCATTATAAAAGAAAGATAAATCACCAGAAAAGAGCGGTTGGGAGAATTTACAGCGCGCTCTTCTCCACGGGGTAACAAAGAAGTGAGACTCGAGAAAGTTTCATTAAACATTGAGAACTCAGTCCTGAATGCGAAAAATTTTCAAGTCATTAGTTAAGTGTCCGAAGCAGTCAGTAGATACAGAGGCTTTCTCAACCGGTTTGAAGCGGTTGGCATTCCTTCGTGCCCGGTGTTGAGCGTCCATTACCCTTCCTGACACAACAGACATAAAACATGCAGAGGAATGACCAACAACTCACAAATACATGAATGAACACGCTCTGATATCTCTGACATTTAAAGTTTAGGAAGGACTTAAAGCCTCAAGGTCACCATGCAAAATGTTGTTTTTACCTGACTTTCATTGTGTCAAGCATCTAATGTCTGTTTCAGTTTACAAGTACTTCAGTTAAAATGTTTGTTGTAGGAAAGTAGTACTCTAAAATATGGGAGCTCCAGAAATGGTGTAAAATGCCGGCCTGTTAGGGCCTATATGCAGGGCATGTGACTCGTTTTTTTATCACGATAATTGCTGGGTCTTTTATCATTGTGCACGATATTACGTAGCTTTCCTGTAGCTCAGTGGTTAGGGCATTGCGCTAGCAACGCCAAGGTCAATGGTTTGATCCTAGGGATTGCACATCATTAGAAACAAATGTATAGTATCATGCAATGTAATTCACTTTGGATAAAAGCGTCTGCCAAACGCATAAATGTAAATGTACTGCGGTATTATCACAATATATCTTTTTTTTTACCAAGACAGATCGAAAAGCTTGAAAACTTCAGTGTTGCCCTCTTAATAAAAACCCTTTAATATTAAAGCAATTATAAATAATTATGCTAGAACTAACCAATATAATAAAGAGTCAAACATTTTCAGCCAATTTTTTCAGGCTTAATACTCAGAAATGTATAATATTTCACATTTGTTTTACTATAACATCCGTGATTTTATTATGCTTCAGTCACTGCATGTCCGCTTCATTTATACTCTCTTCATGCATTTGAGCCGTTTGATGGAAAAGAAGCTAATGTGCATTGAAATATGAACAGTTCAGATCATTGAGAATTCACAGTACTATTCACAGAATTTGAAATGTGCACGATAACAAACTGTGCATGTTCATTATCGCAATATATTGTGAAATTTTATAACGTTGTTCTGACATTTTGCGCTACCATTAGAATGTGCCACCGTCCCACTGACTTGAGGTTGAGGGTTTGGGTTAGTCTTATGTTTTGCTTTGGACCCTTGTTATTTAAATATTGTTTTTTTTGTCTTTCTTCCTGTAAAGCTGCTTTGCAACAATGAAACATTGTGAAAAGCGTTATATAAATAAAACTGAATTATGTTTTGTATGGGAGGTAGCACAAGCTGAGCAGGTAGCACAGAGAATCAAAACACCGGCACATGGTTTAGTGTTTTTAATATGTAGCCTTGTAAATAAAGACTTTAAAACTGAGGTCATTTGCAAACAGTATTCATCTGGACTCATGTGCACATTTTGACCGGCCACATCTCTTCCTATTTAGCTTGTATACATCTAAAACACATAATATAATGTGCTAGCATTGAACGAATCTTCATCAGAACGCAGTGTACGACGCGATCTATCAAACATTTGCTGTTATTCATGGCTGGTGAATCCAGAGCACAGCTGCAGAGAGCCGCAGAGCACCTGCTTCATGATCTAATGTCCTTCATCTCATCCAGCCACAGGCCACAGACATAAACATGTGCTCACTTTATACATCTGTAAAAAGCATCGTCAAAACAACAAATTACCCTCCAAGGCCAGTCAGATGGGTTGTAATAAAACTCACAAAATAAGATTTAGAATACAGACATGTGACGTTCATCTAAAGAGCAGGTTAATGCTAATGCTAATCTGATGTGGCAATCCTGCCTCAATCCCTTTAGTGTGGCTCTAAACCTCACCGCCGGTGATGATAAATTCTCATTTCATGACTGTGTGGAATGGAAAGTATTAGTCAGAAAGAGGTGGCTTGGGATACTTCACATCCATCTATGGGCTTTTTATCAGATTATCTCAGTCCAATTGGATCATATGATCATACTTGGGGAATTATGGATTGGCTGCGACATTTGGTTATGTTAATGGGTGGATCAAATCTCCTGGGAAAGTGTCTTGCTGCTGTCAGATTTCCCATTTGTTTTAGAAGGTTTCGCTATTTTGTTTTTCAATATTCACATTCAAATAATCAAATTGTTACCTTGTTTGTCATGGCTTTTTTTCTTTAAGCAAAAAATTATTTCTTATTTCATATCTTTTGACTTTAGGATGAAATATATTTAAGTTACACAAAAAGTAACACAATTCATACAGCAAAGACAGAAATCTTTACTTCGTTGAGTCTGGACGCTCGGCAGAGGGCACGTCACACAAAACATCACATGTACAAAATATGCTTTCAAACTATTTTCATTTTGTGGGTTCTGGCCATCATCAAAATACAACAATAAGCAGTTAAAGACTCATACGTTGTCTAATACACAAACATCAGGAATGTTAACGTAACACGAGTCTCACAATAACTTTATGGCATACAAATTATTAATATTATTAATATTATATAAAACAAATCTACACAAAAATAGAGCCAAATATTAACAGAAACGAAGAAAGCAAGACTATATACAAAGATCATAGTTTCAGTAATGCGTCGACATAGAATATAAATATGCACATACGTATGTTAAAATAAGTCTTTGTTCAAACGCTCATGATGTCATTATGACATCACAACGCTGGCATCTGCGAGAGCTGCGCTTTAAACTGTTGCGCCAAATGCGAGAGGTCTGTCACACGATCGACCATTTCTTGCACGGCGGCCGTGTTGGGATAGTGAAGGGCGGCCATCTTGATGGCCCCCACGACCGTCTTCAGCATCTCGCACAGCACGTTGCTCAAGTTCATCACCCGATTGGCCACTTCAGGCACCGACGCTTGTCTTGAGAGCGTGTCTCCGATAAACACAAGCTTGTGTGCGCTGAGAATGACGAATTTGCCATGTGCCACGAAGATTCGTGGAGGCTGTCCGGCTTTCACGCAGCCGAAAAAAGCGTCCACTGCGTTTAACAAAGTCACAAAGTGCTGTTCGCATTGGTCGGCGTAGAAGCTCAGCAGCTGTCTGTCCCGCAAGCACAACGGCGTTCCGCTTCCGGCGGAGAAACTGGAGGAGGAGTCTGATGAGGAGGAGGAGCCCGTTGAATGTTGATGGGTGATCCATTTGGTGATGTCGTTCTCTACCGGTTTGATCACTTCCTGTTCGAGCTGTTTGAATTGGTTAAGCTGTAGAGCAAAAACAAGAATTCACTGTTAGAACTGTTACAACAATCCATTAAAATATGTCGCAAAGTTCACGTTTGCCTCACTTGGTACTGGACGCCATCCATACAAGGCATGTTTTAAGCAATAAAAGAATGCATAAACATGGACGTAACAGTGTTCCGGCTGGCTCTCTCTGTTTATGTTTACATGCAAAAGGAACCATCTGCCGTGCAAGTTGTCCTATAAGACAGTTTCACATCATTGAGATGTGCAGCTGTGATGTTGTTAAAGCTGAACTGATATACGGTGAACATATGGACCACTCAGGATCCTGAGTCACATGACATTTTGTGATTTTTAGTGCCAGGCATGTGTGGAAACCAATCAATGTTAAAAAGAGTTTGGCCATCTAGCTAACAAGTCAATGACCAACACTTGTGAATTTATTTATTCATACCTGTTCTTGGCCAAGTTGAACTTTTTGTTTGACTATGTTTTCCTTCTCCAAGAGTTCCTTTTGTTGCCGTTCAAATTCATCTTTTCCCTGCAATAATGAAGGAAGAGGAATTAGTAGTTTGACAAGAAATATTGGTTCAACGGAAGACCATTTAGCATCTTTTCAGCAGACTTACGAGTAAAAAACACAAGGAACCTATATACAAAAGGCTATAGAGCAATACAAAAGGCGATATGAACAAACAAAGATATATACAACATGCAAGTATTCAACAGGTGTCAAGTAAAGTCTCTGTATTAATCAATGAAAGTAAGAATTGCTAAGGATTTTCTGAGCCTCTTTCTATAAGCATTTACAACCTCAATCTGTATTCCTGCTTTTAGGATTAACATACTAACAGTGAACAAACGAAAGCCAAAATTACGATTGTTTTTTTGGCCTGATTAAAAATCTCTCAGATCATACAGTAGTGGCCAAAAGTGATGTCTGGGGAGCATATTCTACAATATTTGCTATTAATGCTACCTCAGGTCCAAATAAACTGATTAAATATAAAGTGTATGGTACAAAATGGAGAAAACGCCAAACTTGGAAAAAAAAGAGATTTCTTTTATGATACGAAAAAGGCATTAAAAAACAAAAAGCTTGCAAAAATATTTAAATAAAAGGTAAAGATGTCAATTTCTCCAAAGTTGGACGTCACTATTCGCCACTGCTGTATATTTCTTTTTGACATTTACACGTGCACACATGATTTCGCAAGAGAATGTGCATTATTGCAATTACAGAAGTGGGTTTGCTGGTGACCTCTTTGGTAATTTCTACAGAGTTTCACAAGAAACTGACCTGTTTCAGTTAACCACAGGCAATCAAACTAGATTTGGAGATTCTGAGGAATGTGAAGAAGTGTGAGCAGTTTTTGTCTGTGCAGAAGCCGCAAAACATAAAAATAGTGGCAGGTTGCTAGGACGTCACGATGCCGTGAATGTTTGTGCCGTGGTTTTTCTAGGACGTTGCCGGGGTCATTTTTAATATTGAATATTGTCTTCAAGCACTTCTGATAAAATACTACAATTATTTTGGTTTGGCATCGACGTTAAACATCATTATTCTCACCTGCAGATGCACATAGTCATAATCCTCCATCCAGCTCTTCACACACTTCTCGCTGTTCGCTTTGTCCTGTGATACTGGGAACGGTTTGGTCTGGCCTCCGTAGCTGTCGTCTTCTGTTGGTGTGCAGGTGAAGGGGTGAACGATGCCCTCGATCGGTGCTCTCCGGAAGAGAAGCTCTGCGCTGCTCCCTATCGTTGACGCCAGTTGTTTGGCATCATCGGGCACCGTCCGTGACACCATTGCGAAGCGATCTAGTTCATCACACTTGCTCAGTTGCTTAGCGCCCGCCGCCAGGACATTAAGCGCCCAGCTGCTGTTCTCTAGAGTCTGGTGCGTTTGTTGAAGAATCTGCTGGGAATCTTCCAGACGCTGTAGCTGCCGTCGCAACTTTGTATGCAGCCCTGAGTCAGACAACGCTGTGGCATTTGCCGCCGCCCCGCGGCTAAACACAAGAAAGTCGGCGAGCGCGGCCTTGACCCGCTCCATTGAGACACGGACTTCGTTGGCGTGACGTTCCATGAAGCTGTACGTTCGCCAGAGCGGCGAGGCAGCAAGAGATTGAAGTACGCCGACAGAAGAATCCAGGCCTTGTTGGAGGCGATTCAACCGTTGTACCGCCGAGTCGAGATCCAACGCCAGCCGACCCTCGGCAGGGGAGCTGGCTGAAGAAGACGAGGTGGACATGCTAGAACGGGTGCTTCCCGTGCTGGAAAACGATAAACGGTTGACGCCGTCGGTCACGTCACCAAGCGACCGGGAATCTCCTGGAGGAACATCGTACACAGCTTTATGTCTGTCTCTGTTCTGAGGTTTTCCACGTGGGATGTCGTACACGTCGTGAGATCCGCCTGTGGCGTGCTGACTAGCAGGAACGTCGTAGATACCATTGTTGCCGTTCATGGCCAATCGGGAGACGGGCTCTGAGCTGGGCGGGAAGTCGTAGTTGGAGCACGGGGAAGCTTTGGAAAGAGATGTTGGCGGGACATCGTATATACCTTCTTGCTTGTGCTTCAACGGCTGTGGAAAGTCGTAGTTGCCTTCATCTTGTGCGACGTTGTTCCGACAAGGTGGCGTGGAATATATCTGCGAGAACAAAATTTAGGTTAAACGTGACCTAAGACAAATAGCGTATAGTTTGTTTTGCCAAATCTTTTGCCAAAAGTTTAATCTCCAGTTCTGAATTTGCATCATCTCACTCCAAAACCTTTTAAAGGACACCACCGTATTGAGCGGATGGTGTAATGGAGCACACGGGCCGTACCAAAAGCACATCGGTTGATAAATAAACACGCTGGCCCGTAAGTGATTTCAGTCGAGGTTAAAATGTAACTTTCAGCGTAAGCCTGGGTTTCCATAAGCCCCAATTAAATACGACACTAATAACAGGTTTTCACGTACGTACGGTTTATTTTAAACAAACTCGAGGCGCTGTGTCGAATTGCGTCGAGCGCAGTGGTGAAACATAAGAGGGGCTTCAGCGCAATTATTTTCGTTTTTGACCTCCTCGCAAAGTTAGGAGAGGCGTTCTATGTTTGACTCCAACACGGCTGGCAAGCTAGGCTTTCATTTACAAACCATGGGAAAGTAATACAAGTATTTTGTTTTACTTGTAACCCAAAGATTTCTGGAAAATAGCATTTTATTACAAGAATAAGAACAAGGGAGGCATTCAGGAAAGATAAAAAAAAATATTTTAGACATTTGGTTGGCTTGAAAGTGTCATTATCCTATGACGTGTCTGGAGTTTTTCAACAAATTGAACAAGAATCAATACCCCTTGTGAAGCTGGCGGTATATCATAAAGTCCTCTGGATCGAAGGTCTTGTGAGGGTGGCGTGTCGTAGATGCCCTGGGCTCTGGGACTGCTGTGCTGTCCGGTCTGTTTCAGAGCCGGTATATCATAGACCTGCGCACACGAGTATAATGTAAATACATGCACATCAATGATCGTGTGGTCATGTCAGGTGTGAAAGAGATGCTCACCCCCTGTGAACGAAGAGGAGGAACATCATAAAGGTCGTGAGATGAATCTGAAGCAGGACTGTAGGCGTACGTCTGTCCCACACGTACCGGGGTCACCACCTAAAGAGAGAAGAGAGGACATTATAAATAGAGCCGGTCAATGAAGTGTCCTGCGTCATTGTGATCCAAGATGATTAACTATTTGCATTAAACAGCATTGAGCGCATTAAACCAATACATACAAACGTCAAATTCTTAAAAACAGAATATTCAATAAAACAAGCAAAATATGTGTTTCTATCTGCAAACATTAAATTTGCCACAATGTTTAATAAATGGTAAATAACACATTACATGTTTTTAAAACCCAACATTTGAACCATAGAAACAATGGCAATCGTCTTAGCAAAGCACCAGTCACAGTTATTCAGACTTTTCTGTGTACTACAACAGTACTTCTTTCTTACTAAAATGCATTATAAGTAATAATAAAATAACTACGCAATGCTTTTATGAGCTCTCTGCAAAATGCAGAACAGCGATCACACATTTCACTGTGTACGTGACTTGATGAATGCTCCTGCGAGAGAGAGAAGATAGATCTACACACGTCCTTTCCTCTAGCTAGTAAGGATATTCATCTTTCAGGTTTTCAGTTTTCTAATCTATCACCGGTTCGCACATCACTCTGTTTCCGTCTGTATTTCTCAGTTTAAAGTTCACGTCCTTTCCTGCGTCAGATAGACGGAAGAATGCTTGGAATGTTTGGTCTCCATTACCTCTTCCCAAAACCTCAGCCCCCGTCCCCAACGCACCAGCACACACACTGCTGTCACCACGCGGGAACAGTCATGGTTCACTGACAGTTCTTGAAAATTGAAACCATACGCACGGCATCCTGTTAACCATCACTGTTGAAAACCAAGCTGACTACATAGGCAGCTGTCTTCCAAGGTAACATTATAAGGGCCGTAGAACCTCGGAAGTGAGCACTCTTATATGTAATCGCACCCAAAATAAAACTGGTCATCATTTATTCTTCCACACATCACTCAAAACCTGTATAAGACTATTTCTTTAGTGGAACACAAACGCAGATATTTTGAGAAATGTCCCGGGGGTTTTGTGTTCGTACAATGAAAGTCAATTGGGTTTAACGTTGTTTGGTTAGCAACATTCTTATGCAGAACACAAAAGAAGATATTTTGAAGAAAGACAGGTTTGACATGACATTTGCAATAACTTGTGTTAGTTACACACCGTTGCACCTTGACAGCTGAATCTGAAAACTTTTATCGATTTGAGTCATTGAACGATTGTGTAAACCTGGAAAAGGTCTTTCTCAGACTCACGCACATGTCGCCCCCTCAGGCGCGTGGAGATGGAAGCGGCCAGATGGTTTTCATAAGCACGACCGTCACACTTATATTTTTACTCTGTGAGTTTAGGTGCACATCAATGACATTCCAGTTCATAAATCAGCAGTCTGGAACTCAGGGTTCAACAAAGTTCACACCAATTACCCACATCTCCCGGCATCTTCCCGTCAGTCTTAAATCACCTCGGCTTCCCAGAAACCCTGGGAAAGTGAAGTGAGAATAAATGGCGAACGAGTCCGACATGTGATCTGATCAATATGTTATTTATATCAATATTTGAAACCTAAATCACATTTCCGCCGTCTGCTGCCGCCAATCAGATGAGAGTAAATACAGGTGTGTTATCGAGAAAGGTGTGAAGTGTAACCTGTAGGCAAACATATTCTTCTCTTCTGGATTCCTTTACACTCTGTCTGGGTTTGCGTGACTAGGACCGGATCAGATCTGAATCTGAGACTTCTTTGTGTGTGTGTGGGGAGAATAACCGTGTTGAAAAAGCAACATGACGCAAGAGTTATCTGAACAAACAATGACTTCACAATAGAGCTCTGAAGTAAGACAGAGCTGGAGAAACGCCGGGTGATGAAATACTTCAATAGAGCGACTGGAGAGAACACATAATGAAAATAATGACTCCGATATTTAAACATTACTTGTAAATGAATGTCTGAAAATAAAGCTTAAGATATCCCAAGAAAGAAAAATCACACACGAGATTTCTTTAATGTCTCAGTTATTTCTGCTAATAAAAGAGTCTGAAATCTCACAAACGTCTTTGTCATTAGAGTTTCAGAAGAGACAATGTGTCAAACTGAGCTCAGATTTGTCAGGTCTGCAATCAAAAGTCAAAATATTATTGAAGATCTCAAAACATCTCAAACATTTCTCATCAAATTGACCAAAATCCAGATCGTTTTACCTCTACATTCTACATCATTTCACATCTTCATGGATTTGTTTCATTAGATTAGCACTTATTCCTCAAAAAGAAATTTAAGGAGAAACATCTGAGACCAAGTTGATCCTTAAACTGACCACTCCATAAAATCTCCTGAGCTACGGAAGAGCAACATCTGAGCAAATCGAGATAATCCCTTGTTTCTATCGCACCTCGAGTATCTCTCACCACACTTGTGTTGTTGGTTGTTGAAGTGATGTTGTAGTTAGCAGGAGATTTCCGGCAGAGTAAACAATCATTTCACACCTTACTATCTTTAAATGTCTTTCCTGGACAAACTCATCCGTCTCCTTTATAAATGAGCTGATGACGGTGATGTCGGCAGCTCAGTTGGAGCGAGCCGATCGATCCAGCGGTTCCCTGCTTCAGACAGTATCTGTCAGTACGATCTCTGTTCTACATGTTCGAATCACACCTCGAATCATGTGTCTTGAGGTGCACTCTTAAAAAAAGAAAAGGTTCTTCAAAAACCATGTTTGGTTCCACAAAGAACCATTCAGACAGATCTCTTTCTTACCTTTTCATAATGTGAAGAACCTTTTTTCACCACAAAGAACCTTTTGTGAAACCGAAAGGTTCATCGGATGTTAAAGGTTCTTAATGGAACCATTTAGACAAAAACGGTTCTTCTATGGCACCGCGAAGCACCTTTATTTTTAAGAGTGTGCGGTGTGACTTTAAGACCGAGTGCACCAGAAATTACCTACTCATCCTCTTTTGGCCAAACGTCTCGAACTAGTTAAATTGATCAAATTAAATAATACTCGAAACGGCACTAATATGAGCATATCAACTATATTTTGGTTATATTCTTATTAATAAACAACAATGGTGTTGAAGCTTCTGGAATCTTCGGTCTCGACCTGTTGTCTGACTCTCGTCCCTTTCAGTCTGCGCCAGAAAAAGAGCTTCGTCCTATTAATAAGTCGAACTCATCAACGCAGGCAATTAAATGTCAAACCCTTGGGGATCCTCCACGTTTCAGACACAAAACTGAAGAGCGCCAAGAATCCTTGCTAATTCACGACCATTAACCCTGATGCGTGAAACCGTAATGGATTTTTCATCACATGGAAGCGTTGAAGCTCAGCGAGTGATTTATACGTCGGCACTGAGATGATGCGGGAGGGCCGATATATTGAGAGATGCATAAATTATGCAATGACCCACCATTTCAATGGTTTGCCTTTAATTCATATTAAATATAAATAAGCAAAGATTTCAGCGAGAAGACGAGGAGGTAAACAAGAGATTTTGAGATATTCCAAGCATGTGCATTACCTCCCACTGGGTATTTCAGGGTTATGTCTTCTAGAGAGAAAACAGCCATGAATCTGTTTAAGGGCTTATGACATCTTTCAGGGTCGGATCAGTACATCCATGCTAAAACATTATAAACAGAAGTGGCAAATGTCATGAGGATGTTAACAAAGAGACAACTGGATGATTTGGGGGAACCTGTTAAAAATACTTCTTTTTGAAAAACACCAAATGCGGATTTTCATCTTTCAGGTGAAAGGGCTCTAAAAAAATATTCATATTGAAGGAATTGTTCACCCAAAAAGTAGTCTTTTGTCCTACTATGGGAGTCAACGGTGACCCAAAACGGCTAAGTTACAAACTTTCATTAAACTATCTTCATTTGTGTTCAGCACAGCAAAGAAATGTACACAGGTGAGCTGGAGGGTGAGCAAACTTTTCGATTTTGGGTGAACTATTTCTTTAATACAGTATATTGTGTATATACTTATTTAACAGATTTGAAGTCTCTCATCTCCGAGTCATTGAACTAATGCTTGACTTCTTTATAGCTGCTCAAGATTTCTTTAGAAGTGATCGCTGATTTATGACCAGCCTACGCCTCCGACAGCAATCTTTGACGGCATCTCCTGGAGACGGAAAAGTACAAACAAAAGTCTGGATTGGATGCGTCAGATGGGACGTTAGTAGAACAAAAGCCGGTCCGTGTGATAACGGAGAACCAAACCCATAGAGTGGGCAGTGTTATGATTTATGAAGACACGTTAATCCAAAAATCATTCCAAACCTGCATGACTGACTTTAGTGAAAATCGGATTTGTGTTTGTTTTTAGGGCAGTTTGACAGCCCTCACCCCCTCTTCACATTCAGCTCATCATCCAGGTTTGGAAAAACATCAGTGTGGGAGCGAATGACAGAATTTTCATTTTTAGTGAACTGTCCCTTTAAATGACTTAACCAGACTCAATGAGACAAAGATCTCATCTGTGTGGTCGTGTCAATGTTTGAGATCGCTCTCGCCCGGGTCACTCTCTGCCCGGCATGAACAGGGCAGCTCTGGACAGTCTTAGATCACTGTACCCTTCAGGTCGGGCCGGGACAGCACCGCCCTGCTCAACCAAAATCTTACAGTGTGTCATTATGTGACCAAATCCTGCCCCGTGCCAGCATCAAACTCATCATCCACAAGTCCCAGACTAACACTACAACACCATGACACACCTTCTGTACGTTCATGTTAAATACTGAAAAGCAAATAATCATACCAAGTTATTGTTTTGACTTGATCTCAAACGGGGATTGTTATTATTTTTCAGCTGCGGAAGTGAGATCAGGAAGGAAACGGTTCTATTGCGCATTCGCTGAGCCACACCTTCTGTAAGCACTTCACTCATGTCAGAGGAGCGTCAGCCCAACATTACATTCAGAGATGTGGGCACACCCTCTGACCTCATGCTCAGAGCTGCCCGAATGTTGTGCCAACTGCTGTAAAACCAACAAACAAGGGTTGCCATTATTCTGACACAGAAAACAACACAACCAGCCAATCCTCAACGAGCCCAAGTTAAGCCGGTTTCAGCGTCAACAACATAAACAAATGTTACGTGGCCCAAACTTCCTCCACAAGGAATCTATAGCCATACACTCGATTTATGTATTAATAAATTAATGTTAAATTTAATATAAATTGTTATATTATAACTGACAAAACATTACTGTTATATGCCATTGCATTTTTTTTTATTGAGCTTTTTTAATATATTTAACTTGCATATACAATATAAATATTTCTTTCTTTTATGTATGTGATGACATAAGTTTTGAATATTAATATATAAATAAAATTGAATACAAAAGTCAAGGCATATTGGTGGCAAATAAGTATTTCATAGTCTTATTTGCGCTGTGTAGTGCATCTCTCCTCCGTGTCTGTACACAGAAAGTGGGTCGAGAGCTACTATGGATGTGGTTGGTACATGTTTGTTTGTGGGTGACAGCGTTGGTAATTAACACCTTTGGCTGTTTCAGGAAATGTAGATGACACCTAAAAATCCCCTCGACTATGTCAGCGTGTTCGGTAGCCTGATCTCCTGATTTCTTTTTCCATCCCCCTGCGGCTTTCCTGTTCAGGGAGCGCCAATGAAGTCCGACGCATGGACGGGACGTTATAAAACAGCTAAACAAAGCCACAGCGCTGCGGTAGTGGGCAGGGCAGGGTGTACTCGCGTCTCGGTTCCAGAACAACTTTTGGCTGGACATAGAGACTCTTTTAATCCCGGCTATAAACAAACAGGGTGCTGGGATCATGATATCAGACTTACGGGTCAACACGCCAGTGTCAATATCAAATATTTCCTAAATACGTCAAATTTGCATTAGCAGGAATAAAACCGGGAGATGAATTAAGTTGTTACCTTGTTAGGTGTCCCATCCACAGCCAGCGCACTTCTTTGGGGCACCTGGTACACGCCCATTGATGGTGGGATCTGATAGATGCCCGATCCCTGTGGGCTCTGGTGAGAGGGGGGCACCTGGTACACATCCTGAGGGGTAAGAGGTCTCTGCTGTAGGGCGTGACTCTGAGGTGGAGAGGGCGAGGCAGGCGTATGTCCTTCAAACATCGGGCCGATGAGCAGTTTGAGGCGGTTGCCGGGGGCGATGCCTTGGCGACCGTGGAGCGAACACAACCACCATCCCTCGAGGCCCCCTGTGTTCTGCTCGATGACCGTCAGAATGTCGCCCTTACGGAATGCCAGCTCTTCTGGGGACTCCGGGACGTTGTCGTACAACGCCTTGGCCATCAGGTTCTAGAAAGAAGGAACAATCATTTTTAATTTCGGATTATTAGGAGTGATGTTGATCTTGGATTTGTTACACCTACAAATGGTGATTTTAGACATATTTTGTGGGTTCTCGGTCTTTGAAAGACTATAAAAGTGTTTGTAATATCACAGCTTGATGGATGAAAAACATCCCAGTAACCCCATTTAAGAGGCCCGCTGGGAGCTGACTCCATGTTCAAATGTGTTTTTGAACGCTCCTGTCGTCCCAGATCACACTAGGAAAATATTCATAAAACTGCCCGACTCCTCTCTAGCCAAAACGTGTCTCTCAGGACTTTGCTGGAAAACCATTTTTCTGTCAGTCACTGAAAACCGCTTGGAGATAAAAGCACACAAGCGGCGCTGGCAGAATTTAGGTCAGCTTGTGCCAGTCCACAGAACACCATTATTTCAGATCCGATCTTCCAGCAACACTCATCTTAAATCAGATCAGGGATTAAAATCCTTTTTTAAAACTATTCGACGGGTTAGTGTTTGAACTGTGTGCTTTAGTGAATTTCTGATGAGAATTGAAAGCAGAGGAAGGTCAGGAGCTAACTAGATTCTTAGGCAAATTTAATGCAATTCAACTTAATCCTCATTCTATTCAAGTTCATTTCATTATACCTTTTCTAATCCTCTGCTTAGAATAAAAGTGTCTGCTACATGAATAAAATGTAAATGTCGAGTAACTGGCCTGACAATGTATTGATCTATAACAAACACCCCACGTTCGCTCCAAGCGAGGCGTCTATTAGATTTTCTTCGAGTTGTGTGTTAGCAGATTGTGTGTGCCTTCATTTGCTTTCCCACAATGCTAAGTAATCCGGTTCCCACGTGAACCTTCCTGTTCGAGCGGCATCATTATCTCTGATTGGGCGTCTGGTCGCATGGCTATTGTCTCACATTCGTGGCCTCTGTCACCCGCATTAGGGCATGACAACAACCCCTGCCGAGGGAACTACGGCACGCTAATACAGTTTGCTTTAAAACATGACCTTTAGGGTCACAGTGGTCTAAAAGGCTGTTTGTACCCGTTTCTTCCATTTCAGACAGGCTTGTTAGCTTGGAAATATTACAACAACAAAAAAAACATACAAAACTGGAAACTCACATTTAAAAACGTTGCCAACTACGTGCATAACCAATAAAAGTTGCTTGTATATTTTGCAAACAGTAAAAGTGTAACTTTAAAAGAGAAAGAAACTTTCACAAGTTAACATTTGGTTCGGTGTATTTGCTAAGGGCTTTGTTAAGTAAAATGAGTGGTTACCTATTGGTCCAAGTCAAAAGAACCCGCCCCCAATTGTGTGGGATATTTCCGTCCATTGTCAAAATAAGTTGTATCACCTACTTTATCTAAATCACACATCTAAATAATTAAGCAGAACTGACAGCTTCTCTACATTTCGCCTGCTGTACCACATTTCCTTTTGTGCAAATGCTTCCGTGAAAAAGAAGAAATTCACGTACGCTACAATGCCACACTTTTTGTTTGAAGAAGTAACACGTAAAAACAAACCACTGATGTACTGTATCAAATTTGATACCTGCGGAGAAATAACAGTGACCTATGACTGCCCTAAATCAATCTCTAATCTCACAACATAGCAACAGACGTACACAAACAGAGAGATAAACGGTCACAAGACGGGTCGTTGTGACTGCACGTAACTCCTTTAAGTATTTAAGACACTGAGATTTGGTTTAGCACACGTATGTGCATCAGACGCAGGCGCGTAATGTCACGCTAATGATAATGTTGGACTGTACGGATGTCACACACACATGTTGATCATTATAAAATGATCCGAGAAGACGGCATCCCCGCCTCGGTAAACACAAGTGCTAAACATTAGCCGATGACCTCTTAAGCATTATTGTGAATTACTTTCTGTAAACGATCTTTAAAAGAGCCGTGGATGAAATTCATTGGCTCTCGCCAACGCTTTGGCTATTATATAAAATGCCAACATGTTTTGGCTAAACACGTAGACAAAACCAGATGTGTCCAGGTTTGCTCAACAAACTTGAATTAGTCGGATGAGGTGCAAAACGTCTACAGATTTACATGGCGAGTCTGGCTTTATTGTAGCTTTCCACATCAACACCTGGCGCGCAATGCCTTTACATCACCTCCTTGCTCAGAGACGTTTGGGAATCTCATGACTCATCCAGTTTCTAAATAAAGATGTTTTTGTGGCTAGACGGTTTGTGTTTGTATAATCAACCCTTTAGTTTGCCTGTACGTCAAATGCGTGCCAGTCGCCCAAAAACCTCCAGAACACTTATGCAACCTAATCGTGAGCGAGACCCCACCTTCTTGGGTGGTTTTGGCTTTGCCCCAGTAAAAGCAAAGTCAACGATTAAGTTAGTCAGTAAATAAGCACAGCGAAACACAGAGTCACCAACACAGCACACCAAGCCCAAGGGCATAAAAAAGCACAACCAAACATCATTAAATGGTTTCGCCCAATAAGCATAACCCCTGGCTTAGGAAAAGTGGTGTGTTCCTGTAGCAAAATAAAGTGGTGTGGAAATTAAGGCCAGCTCACTTTAACGTCCCCGCGGGCGAAGCTCGAGTGGGTGTGACCGGTGAACCAGCACCTTCTTTTACCCTCATTTCACTCGAGTAAATATAGAAGATAATTACGATAATGACTCTAATGAAGACCTGATGACTCAAGCGAGCTGTTGTGTGGAGTTAAAGACAAAAAAAGAATAAACAGGGTTGAATAAACTTGTTCAGGACAGTAAACGCTTTTGGTACAACAGTTCTCCATTTACTTTGGCAAAGTGAATCTCATGAAAACACACGCTGGTCACATTTCTATAACTATAACTTTTTACGACTATAAGAATCAAGTCATCTTTGGGACGGAAATGCTTTGCTCAATCTCAAACGATGAACGCAACTTTGACATAAAAAGTGGAAATTCTGCATTGCATCATCGCAGGATCATCACTCAAAATGACGGACGTGAGAGACAGACATCTGCCTGACAGAACTGAAATCTGCTTGATATAATCTGCTGGTTTGCACACGAACTTTCTGGAAACTCCAATGCGAGAACACACACTTTTTGCTATTGCATTTCATTGGTACCTCCTGCATTCTGACCACCGTGTGTAAAACCGAAAGAAATGTCTCATTTCAGTGCTGGTGTGATGTCAACAGTCCCTCCGTTTCCTCTGCGCTGTGAATCAGTGATCGGCCTTCAGTCGACTTCAGGGAAAAAACCCACCCACCCATCAACCGACAAACAAACACCCCAAACAGATCGCAGCCAACTTGGCAACCTCAAAGACTTCACCAGACAACACATTTAAACCATGAGAACATTTCTTTAAACCTCTCCAGCGTTTTGAAGAATCTTGCCTTGTTGTGCAAACTATACATATGATACCCAATAATAGATTTTGTGACTTTCACAAAGTGTGTTTCGTACTTTGTACAAAGTGAATCAACAACATACAATCGCCATCACTAAACCTAACCAACACTTACCAAAAAAACTATTTACAAATTTATAAGAAGTTGCCTCATAAAACTTGTTATAAATTGTCATGAGATTGTATTGGCCCAGAATGTTGTAGGTGTTTTGATGTTATTTCACCCCACATCCAATATGGGTTTAATATCTTAACTGCTCATTAAAACAACCGCAGCCTTGTTTATTGACTGTTTTGTTGTAACTTATCTCTTGTAAACATGTTAAGAAAGGCACACCGCCCTTTAGCCCGCAGCTAGTCTTCATCTTACATCGTGACCCCTCGACAACACTAGTTTCATATTTTCAAACACCAAATGTTGACCTGGCACTGCCTTTATCGGGTGTCTTGTAGAAATCATACCTACCCGTCGCCGTTCACACACACACACAAAAAAACGCATAATGCCGTGTTTGCTTAATGTGTATTTTTTAACTCCAACGGGTCTTCACGTACTTAGGGGTTTTTGGTGGATGGTTTATATGGAGTGTGGGGTAACTGGGTTCACTTTTCCTCTGGGAGATAGTTCCAGTCCTAATCCCCCCAAAACCAGCGAGCGGTTTGGATGTGTGATAGATTTATGATGTCACAGCAGGGGCGGGCCTTCAAGAGAGGGAAATTCACCCCCTAACGTCAGCTCAATTTCACACCGCTCTGCAAAGTCTGTTCTGCTCCGCCGCTGATAAGCACAACACGAGCTCGCTATAAATTACTTGCTAAAGGATTTTGGGTCAATAGGGCGACCGTATTTGTCTCTGACAAGCCTAATGGAGTAGAAAAAAACATCTCCTTAAAAAACAATATCTTACAAAATAAATAAAAGTGTCAAATACCATTTATTTAGAAAACCCGTAAGATATGTTTATATTCTACCTATTATGCCTGTATTGATATTATATATTTATCCTAAAATCTTCCGTTTGTTTAAAAATGACGGCCGAATCCTAATGTGCATGATTTAAAATATTTAGATAAATAATGTAATCTAAACATGCATATTTTACTTTCATATGTATTTGTTATATATCAATATATATATAGGTTTCAAATATATACAGCCGTGGAAAATTCAAGTCATTAAATCAGCATGTCTAGATCATTCCAGTCCCGTGTCTGTTGAATTTCAACCAAATCAAACCTCAGGAGTGACAAAGTCATCCAAGAGCAATGTGAAAGACTGACATCATGACAAGACACATGAAAACTGTTTCCCTAAATACACATGAAAACTGTTTCCCTAAATACACATGAAAACTGTTTCCCTAAATACACGTAGAACTATTACTCTTGTATTGCTTAAAAGCAAATATGAACTTGTTTTCTTTGCAGTATTTGAGGTCTGAAAAAGAGAGCATCTTTTCTGTTATTTTCACCTGTTCATTTGTTATAAATAAATGCAATGGATGACAAATACGTCACACTTTCAATTGTGTCATTGGTTTAAATGAGGTCATGCTTTAAATAGTGATGATGACTACAAGTGAGTCACAAGGTTCAAGGGAAAACAGTCCTTCACTATCACCATTATTTGCTTCCCTCATCCACAGCTGTCAAAGTTCCTCTTATCTCACAGTTTACCATCACACCCCAGACCCCAGATAATCTCCAAGCGGATATCGAACCTTCCACCTCACTGCACTGCCTCAATCTACAACTCTTCACCTTTCAGAGGCTGATATCAAACACTCGGCCCAGTCCTCATCCCCCTGTCAACATACGTGATGCTGATGTGAGACACTGGGATAAATGTATTGTGTGATGGTTCACTATTTGCGACTCGAAACCACCCGTACGTTTTAAACCAAAAGAGAATGATGCAAAACACAAATACTGAAGTCATTTAGGACAATCTGACGAAATACACGTTAAAGCATTCTTGCAACCACACATTCACAATTGAGGGCAAATGTAGTAACTGAACATTCCCTCATAAACTCGTCCTGGTTAAAATGTGGGTTGCTCTCAAAAATGAACCGTATGGTAGTACGCTTGACTCATATACTACATTGCCATTCCTCTTAAACCAATTTAGCTTCGCAAAGTACCTTCATGACGCATTTGAAACAATGTGAGGGCAAGTGCAAAAAGAAAGCCTTGTCATTTGAACTTTTTCCTCATGTATTGAAGCACATATCAGGCACTATATTTGGGGGATGGATGCGTTCTCTCAATGGTGATGACGGCCCGGCGTTCTTGTGAAAGGTTCACAGTTTGATGCATCTTCGCAACCCCCTATGTTCACATATGCAGGAGGGCTCCGGGCTCCTTCAGAATCCTCTTCTCTCTTTGTCTGTCTCTTTCAAACACGGTCGGACTGTGTTGTGGAGCTCTGGTTGAGACCTGCTCCGTGAATAGCCCTTGTTCTTACCCTGGGGAATGTGGAATGCCTGCTGAGAACTGTTCTTTATTCACGAATACCACCCCTACACGCACAAACCGACACATATAGACACACACATGTCTTCATACTCCAATGTTTTCCAATAGAAGAAAGCTCAAAGACATAAAGTCCCACCCCTCAGGAGGAACGTTTCGTTGTTTGCTTGGGAGATTTGTGAGATATGTCCTCTATTTTCATTTCGTTGACTACCACTGAGATGTTCCAGAAATCTCTGTTGTGGTTTTGTTTCTTACTGTCATCCTTATTGATGTTTACTAGAAACTAATCTCTCTCTTTCAGACACAAATACCACGTGATACACCCCATTTACCCACCTTGTACTTTCCATTTCAGTGGGGCAACCCCTGTTTTTACCCTCAGATGGTTGTGAGAACAATGTCAATTTACAAACAAAGCCCTAGCCTTGGACCTGAGCCTGGATAGAGAACCTAAAAACCCTGAACATTTACTTCACTGTCAGGAAATTTTGTGCAAGAGTTACATAAGCCCGAAGAAAGTGTCCTGTTTGGAAGGAGGGGCGGCTCGTCTCGCTTTCGTCTCTCTGCTTTCAAGAAGTTAAAACTACAGTCTCAAACTACTCTCAGTGTTCAACAGACAACAGGAGCTGTGAAACCGAATCGTTCTGCATGTTACAGAATTATTTGTGTCCTGCGTATCATCTCACACCGGCTCACCTGTGAGTGCGATGTTGACAGAGGTTCTGGCTGACCTTTATGATCGGTGACGTCAAGACTAAGCCCACGTGACCGTGCAAACTAAAAGCTGAGGTCTGTTTTGTATCTTCACGGCTCCAAAGGTGGAAAAACAGCTCTGGCGAGACTTTAATATTTAACTAACAGCATTTCTTCACCTTATGACCCTCTGAATGACTCTCTTGATACTTGAGTCTCACAGTGGTAGGATTGTGAAAATCAAAGATAGGAACAGTGTTGTGTCCATTGCCATGTTTTGGTGCCACTTTAAACATCCCAGAAAGTCAAAAGTTTATCTTGCACATGAGAAGGATCACGACGTGGTTTCTCTGGCCAAGGCCACTAATCTAAAATACAAAATTATAAAGTTAGGTATTTCAAAGAATCCGAATAGATACTTTCTAAACAATCACTATTTGCCCGGCGAACAACATGAAGAAAAATAATTGACCGCAACAACGGTCCAAACCAAAATTAGACAATCAGATTAAATAATCTTAGGAGAGGTTTCTATCAAGGCATCCGTGGAATAGCATAGCAACCGCTTGGCAATTCCCTAGTAACCACCCAGAACTTCTTAACAACTGCTTGGCAACACTACAAAGAATGCTTAACACCTTATCGAACACATGTAGCAACACTTTGGTTGTCACTTACCACGTAAAAAAAACAATGTGGCTATGATTTCTATATGTTCATTATACATTAAAAACATATATTTTTAATTTGTCGTTTAATTTCTTTAAAAAACTATTCAAATAAATGTTATTCTATTTCTTTCTTACAGTTTTTTGTTAAAGACATCCTGTCTGTAGGGCTTGACAGTTCTCATGAGTTTAGAACAGCTTGTACACCAGTCGTCCTGAATCAGAAACAACACTAGGGTGAGCAGTTCGCCCCTGTGGCCCTGACCTCAAACATACTGACACAAGATCCCTCTTGTATAGTTCACCACAACGAGCCAATGAGCTTTGTAAAAAGACAGCAAAACAAAAAGATTTATTTCTAAAAATATAGCTTAAGGTTAAGGCGGTCACTACGGCAGTAAATAAACTAACCCGTAGGGAGTATGATACACCTAAAAAAGTGACGAAAATGTGGTTTATCCATTTAGAATTTGCAGTCTGAACTATCTGATACTAATATTTGTTAGATTTTTTTTTTATGTTTTGTTTTCACGCAAATGTTATATAACATGAAGCCGGATTCCTCTTTAATGCAATGTTGTGTAAATCCCTTTAACTTCACTTTTTATTTTGGCTCGAGGCATCCCAATAAAAACAGAAATGAAATCAAATTAAATAAAGCGCCTTTGATTTGTAACCCATTTAATTCACCGATCTGAAACAATGAGGCTCGTTGCCTTACAGCAGAGGAATCTAAACAGTCTGATACGCTAACAGTCCGTGTCCTGCCAAGTGCTCCACATTCCCCAGATAGTGTGAAACAGACAAAAGCATTCCATTCAGGAAGATCAGATCCAATCTCCTACCAAAGTAGGAAGCAAATCTTCCCAAAGGGCCGGGAGCCTCAAAGACTATGCAAATCGGGAAGCAATCGCACACAAGGGCCAAGTTTCTTCTAAATGAAAAGCTGCCCCCACGCTGTGTGTACTTGGATTGGATGTACAGGCTTGGCTGAAGTTTAGACGTGTACTTTTGAGTATCCCAAACTTCTGAAAGACTCGCAGTTGAAGTCACGTCTTGTTTTTCTATGTGCGATTCTATAGGGGATTGGCTTTTGGACCAAACATTGTTAATGTTAAAAATAACTCTGAATGGTAGACTACACAGTATAAAATGGTGTTTCCCTCATGTAATTGTAAATCATGTAATTGACTAAATAAATAAAAATAATTATATACATTGATCAATATCTATTCTGCTTTGTGTCAACCTTCTTCAAGGAGGACTTAAAAAACATTAACTTAAAAACCACAGTCATTTTAAACTATACCTCTTTCTGCTTAACAAAGCAAAGTCAAGCCCCTGGATCCTGCTTACTCTACACAGACCCCCGGTTGAAATTCGCCGCAATAAGCAAAAACTTGTTTAAAGATATAGAGGTCATTATGAAGTCTATTCATCATTTTCTACGTGACGTCTTCAGACCAGCTTCTTTAGAAAACCCTGCCGTTTAAAGAGCGATCCACGCACAAATCAAACCCTGTCATGCACATCAACTCCTGGAGGGTTTTCATTTTTCCTGCTCCGCTAGAAACTCCGAGTTTAACGCTCCGAACAAAATGCATGCTGTTTGCTTCAAACCATCATGTTACACAATCACAGCGAGGCTCAAATTGGAAAAGGGCTTGGACGCCCGGGTAATGAATGACTCCCATATATCCTCAAGTGGCTTTAAGTAACTCGAGTTAAAATGCAAGAGTGTAAATCACATCGTTTATTACATGACTCCCCACAAAAGCTCTTAGGAGTGCTTTTGTATGGAGGCGGCAATAAATGATGTGATTTACACCTCGCTTTTGGATCATACCAGCCATGCTCGCTTTTGGATCATACCAGTCATCTGATACATGCATGCTCGGTTAGACATACAAATGACTGCTGTGCAGGACTGGAGCCAGTTGGTTGTGAAGTTAAAGAGTATTTAACTAGAGAAACATAGATGACCCTTTCATAGATTCACAGATGACCCTTCATAAACCCAAATCTTTCAACAGTTTTTACAACGTTTGCTATTAAAAGCCTATAATACACCAACAATGAAGTATTTATAGTATATAAACTATAGACAATACACCCAATACGGAAAATATACCCAATAAAACATCTAAGCAATAGAAAACATTACAATAATTCTAAATTCGAATGACTTTAATGGTTATAATGGGAATTGTATTGCTTAATGAAAATGATTATGATGATCTCTGTGGTTCTCAACTGGTAATGTGTTGGGTTCTGCGGGTGGGATGTTTCTGGTGAACGAGCACCAACAGTAACGTCACATCATTAAATCCTACTGGAATAACATCCAAAAACATACCCAACGGATACTTTGTATGGTCTTTTTCAAGAACGAATTCCCTCCTAGGTGTGATGAACACTTCCACTAAACTCGACTCGTACTGATGGAGTTTACGGAAATAACGCGCTCGTGAATGAAGCGTCACTTACTTTGTACTTCATGCTGCTGGTGTTCCGCTATCCAGTAACTCCAGTAGGAAAGTCCGAGTTAAGTACAGAAGAAACTTTCATCGACGCTAAACGCGCATTTTGATCGACGCGGGATCGGAGGGATAACGGTGCGCGTGCCGAGTGTCCGTAGTACTGTGAGCGCAAGCGGGAGGAGCTCCGGCGAGGAACCTGCGGGAGCGCATTTGCACGCGGTTCGCTCATTGGTTGGCGCTGGAGGGACTTGTTGGAGCGCTGTGACGTCGTTGCAGAGCAGAGGGGCGCCCGGTGGTAAACGCTTTTGTGTGAGGCCGTACATGGCGACGGCGGCGTTTCTAGGACATTACTCAGCGCTGCTGTCATCGTGTCAGAGATGGTTACAGTAAAAATGTAGTTCATGAGCTCACTGTCCTGGGCTGCTAGCATTCGTACAGGTATTTCATGACATAACTCTGTTTGAGTAGGTAAGTTATGTGCCTTCATCTGGTAACGTCATGCACCCCTGTTGGACATTTGATACTCGGGCCGATATTTGATTTAGCATTGCACAGACATGGCATTGTTTTCATGTTCGGCACGGACTGCCATTTTAAGTTAGATTTTGATCAAGATCTTATAGCTTTTGATGTCAAACAACTTGAAGTTGGTTATTTGTTGTTGCTGGCACTATAACATTGAGACCAGTTGAGCTTCAGGTGGTCAGAATGAATGTAAAAGGTTTTTTGATTACGTCTTTCCACAGTCATTCTTAAATTGAATAATATATTTTAAATACTAGCACGGCAAGCAATGATTTAGCTCTTTGCTTCAGCCGGACTATTTCAATTCTTTCTGAAGAACATTTTGTTTTTTTGTAACCACTTATTAATATACCACACGGTTCAAGCGTTGGGCTGTTAATGTGTTTATCATTCATTGTGGTTTCCTGTCGTGAAATGCACAGTGAGGTTGATCATTCATGGGTGAGTGATAGTGACGTGTCACCAATATTTTTTATTAACTTATTTCATTTCTCTCTACAGTTCAACCATTTTTATCGTAAAGCATTTCCTTGTGTATGAGAGCTAAATTTCCTTCTGTTCGTGAAATATTAATGTTATTAACATTAAAGGGATGCTCAACCCAAATATTATACTCTTTCAAATATCTTTCTTTGTGTTCGACCGAACAAAGAAATATATATATGTTCGAAACAACTTAAGGGTTGAATAATCCATGATAGAATTTCCCTTTATTGATTATTTATAGCTGCCTTTTAGACCTTTATTTACCTAATAAACCTTCCACCTTTATACAGTTTTTTATGCGAAAATACTATTTTTGTGTTGGTTTAAGGTTCTTCTAATACAATATAGAAGACTTGTATTTTAAGGAACACAATTTGATTCTGTTTGTATTTATGGTTCTGCAGTTGTTAAAAGTCAGAGAACCACTAAAATGTCTGATTTTATTAAAAGTAATTCATTAATAAAAAAGAATGTTGTTGCCTTAAAGCTGGTTGTGATTCAGACACTGTTTTTAGCCCTAATGAGATCTGTAATTTCTTTATGTATGCATCTGAAATCAACTATTGAAAAGATGATTTACACATGATTCATCTACTTATGAAAGCAATATAATTGATCAGAAGTGTACTCACCAGTAGTGCAGCATCAGTCTGTAGAAAGATGTTTTTACAGTGCAGTTAAAGAGGTGAGAGAAACCGCCCTGGATGCTCAACAGACATCTGAGGTGTGACTGCCGGTTTATGTCTGCATAGAGGAAATTAAAATGATGATTGTTGACAAAAGGATGATTGTTGACTGGTTTATTCATCATACTGCAAGATCACGTGCAGTGCATTGTGGGATACAGTGCTGTCTACACAGTAAGCTGTGTTGTATATCCTGTTCCAGACATAGCCCTTGTGTTTTCTAGCTTTCTCATTTCTCAGGTCTCATGCTCGTAAGTTCCTGCAGACTCATATTTCTGCTCTTTTGTTTCAGGGCTACAATTGTATCTCCAATCATGCATCTCCAAACAAGCATTTGTCATGTGTTAGAAGCAGCTGGGACACATACAGACGAGAGCGGGCTCTCCTTGACAAGCGGCATGAGATTGTGTTTTTGTGCACCTGTTTCCTTCACAAACATCCTCCGTAACAGTTTCCTCATTTTCGCACTAACAAGATTGAACGTGAATGTTGGCCAGTTTATCATTTTTTGAGACTTAAGCTTTCCAAACAAGCCTAAGTTTGACTTATGCTCATAACATAGCGTTAACATCTATTTGTTAAAGCTGCAATCTGTAACATTGTCTTTGTTAAAAATAAACAAAAAGCTTATATTGAGCAAGTATATAATGAGCTGTTGGGTGTGATTTCAGGTGAGGACTTCATTAGACTAACGCAAAGAAAAGTACGTAAATAAGCTTCAGCAGAGATGGCGAAAGTTATGAATTGCAACCTTAATAGTATTGCTGAGCAAGGACAAAGAAAGTAATCTGAATTGGTCTTTATTTGTACTAAATAAACCTTTTTTCGTAGACTGAGAGCTCTTTCTGAACAGGATTGTATAACCGAAAGAGTCTTGTTTGCGGTGTCAGAATGTGAACGGTGAGGGAAGAGCATTTCTGGTTTGAGTTAAGAGAGCCGCACAATGTTCTGTACCCAACCGTTGCCATAACAATGATCTCCAAAGCCAAGAGATTTGTGGGTAGTATTGGAGGTTCTACGCTGTTGGTGTGTAATGCTTCAACCAATTTTTGTTTACGAGCTAAGCTAGCCAATAAAATCTCAATACGCAGGGTTCAGCACAACGGGTTCATGCTGTTTTGACTCAAAGCACCAAAGATTTGTGCTCTGAGTTCGTCTGTAAATGTGCACATGTTTTTTTTAATTAAAAACAAAGGAGGAATTTGGTTTTTTTTGGACAGTCTTGGAATAATCTGCAAAACCATCTCAAAACGGTGTGTGCATCGCAGCGTGAAAGCATGATCCTCTGCGACAGGTTGTGTTTCATGCTGGCCGATTTGAAATGTCTTGATTCACAAACTCTAAAGAACCCACATGAAACAAACAAAAAAGCTTAGCATCTTATTTCTATTAATGATACTAATGAGATGTAAATGGACAATAGATGAAGAATTTTAATTTTAGAGGAGAAGATACCAAAGAGATTTCAGTCTGACCTCAAACATTTCTTTCCAAAATCTTCAAATACCAAATAACCTTGGCTCACATCAAATCTCTGTACTCTGCTCTTACTATGTCAACATTTGTCTATTTTTTCTACTAAATTTCTCATCAGGAATATTCGGAGAAACATCTGCTTGGTCAAGGCCACATTGATAATTGGACGGCGATCTTTCCTTCTTGAGATTGAACCTGAAACCATTGTGTTAGCAGCTCAGGTCCTTCAGATACTGTGAAGGATCCGCCCATCCAATCCATCAACAGAAGTAATCAGAAAAGCTTCCTGTGGAATCAGCAAGTCCTGACAGCCTCTCTCATTCTTCTCCGTTTGTCTCTCCGGCTCCTTTATAATCACACTGACCCTGTTGACCCTGTAGCTACATAGAAATGCATTGGAATCCAGTTCATTTGAAAGGCAAGGCGGAGAAAGAAAGAACTACATAAACTCTCAAAAACTGTTTGGAGATGGGGGGCTTTATTCTGAGTTCAATCACATCAGGAAAAACTCCAGGGGTACATAGTACAGCTGGGTTTGAAGATATACAGAAAGGAATATGTTGTACTGTAATCCATATTAGCGCACACATATTTTTATATGTAAATTAACTTTTTTGTATATTTCACTATTTCTTGGAGCCGTTTGGGACCCTGTTTTAGAAATCCAGTTTCTAGGATTTCTTTTTTTTCTAGGATGCTAAGGGCGTTGTTAAACAGTTGGTATGGTGTTCTGGGAGGTTGCTATCTGTTTTCTGTTTTAGAGACCACCTTGATTTTAAAACAAAAAGGTGTTTTATAGAGTACATCAGGATGCAAGACCTTCTTATCACAAGAAACAGTTCTTGCATGTGAAATGCTCTTTATTTACTTGGCACCCTGTTTACTTTCCCAATACACATTCTTGATATCATTGTTTACAATTCATTTACATGAACACATTTGAAAGAAGCTTTCATCCAGAGACTTTGTGTATCTTTTTTGTCAGTGTGTGTTCTCTGGAATCTTTGCTCTTCTAATACAATATTCTAGCAATTGAGCTAAAGAAATACTGAATTCATTGGTCATTTTTCAGAACGTCATGTTTCACTTTGAAATGCCTTCCGTTACATGACAGGTCAAATTGAAAAGGATTGTGTGTGCTGTTTCATCGTGAATTAGAGATAACCTTTAACATGTTGACAAATCATTTCGAGATTAGATTTAATGTTTTCTTTGTCCTCAAAAAACCCCCCAAAACAAAACAATCAACCCGGTCTCATCAACTGCGTATAAATAACACGCTGTTGCATTATCGTGTAATACGTACGCCAAAGTTCGATTTTGCGTGCATATGATACGCCAATGTTTGCGTGCACCTGGGGGAAGAGCAGCCATTCTGAAACGTACAGAAACACTGAAATAATTAAAATAATAATGGACTGTCTCCTACACCCTGTTTCTTTAATTGCATTGCAATAAGGATGAGAATGTGTGAGTGTGTTTGTGTGCTTATGCGTTTGTGTATGCGTATGTGTGCGAGTATGCGTGTGTGTGTGTGTGCATGCATGTGCGAGTATGCACGTGTTTGTGTATGTGTGTGTATGCGCGTGTGTGTGTCGTGTGTGTGTACGTGCGTGTGCAAGTATGCGCGTGTGTGTGTGTGTGAGTGATGATGCGTGGTGGGGTGTTGACAGTTCCATTTCCAGTGTAAGACACCCTCTCTGTCTGGAACTACACACACACATCTTCTCTGTCTCTTTCTTCCTCTCTGGTCTTTCATCCCTTTTCTCTTCGACAAATAAGCCCGTCTTTTTTTCTCTTTCTATTTCATTTTTCTATTTCATCCAACAGCTTTGTTGGCATTTGATACGTTTTTTATTCCTTTTCAAATAACCTGTTCTGTCCCTTTTTTATTTCTTCCCAAGCTGAAATCATCAAAAATGAGTATTGAGTCGTTTTTGGACTAGACTAGAGGAACCGTTTTGAGTTCTGACAGCTAAAGATTTGGCTTCACAGTGCATCAAGCTCTCTCATCCCCAAAGATCAAGGAAAATGGATTCCTCATGATCCCTTTAATAGAAACCAAACACATAGATTTCCCGTTTCCTTCTGGCTTCCTCGTTTGAACCGTCCATGCGGAGACAGCGGCTGGGAGATGTTTAGAGCGGGTTGGACCCTGGAGAAGAGGCCGGGGAGGGAGAAGTGTGGTTTTGGTCCGGTCTCCTGCTAGTTATTTATGGAAATGATCCATCCAGCTTTTGTGTCAGCTGGCAGTGGTAGACTTCATGGCATTGTGAAGAAGAACTGTAGTGCATTCTGGGTATGTGTGTGTGAAGACAGCATTGACACTGTACGGTTTGACATGCCTTGACCCATTCCATATATGTAGGAACAAGGTGCTATCAAATACTTGTAATGGTTCTGGATGTGTGCCATACACACATCACAACTCTATTGAAAACCTTTTTCTTTTCTAAGTCCCCCACATTATCTAAAGACTCATGCAGTTGTGTTGTGTTGTGGCTTGTTCAATGACCTAGTTTTGGCACCAGCTGTGTACATGAAAGTTATTACCCATTTTTGGGGTACTAGAGATTCAATACAGTGTGTGCTCAACAAAATCCCTAATGTTCAATGGACAACAGCAACACAATGTCTTCCGTGAAAAGTCCTGCAGGGCAGAACAGATTTGCACAAAAGGTTGAAAAATCTGACATCCTGTTGGCGTTTTCAGTCGTGTGTGTTGAAATTTGTTATTTTACTTCGACAAAATACCTCAACAATGTAAATAGGATAAAGTGTGGTAAAATGACTATATTGTATATGAAGCCTCTTCAATATCTCAGTTATTTCCCAGACCTCAATGAGATTAAAAGTTTCTTGTGTTTGTCAAGTCTGCAAACAAAAGTCAGTGTTTTTGAAGATCTCAGTGTGAATTTAAACATTTCTCATCAAATTTACCCAGATTCTTTTACCTCTACATCTACATTGATTTAACACCTCCATACTGTCGAGGATTTAAACAACTTATTTGTTTCTGTTTTTATTTATTCTAAGCAATTTTAGAAGAGACATCTGAGATCGAGTTAATAAACACAACTGAGACATGAGCAATAACATTTTCATTTTAGTGAGGTTGCTAAGTGTTTTAGTGATTTAAGATAAAAGATTTAAGACGAACTAAAACATACATTAACACAGAAAAGACAATGCAGTATTGGCTTCTTTTATGTTTAGGGTTATTTCTTCCTTATCGATTTAATGGTGGGAAACATGTCTGAGTATTTTAAGAACATCAAAGTTTAGTGCTCGGCTAAAATCTGAGACACTTTCTTTCATTGCAGAAGTTTGAAAACAGTCATGGGGTGGGACTCTGTGATGACACTCCCTGCTGCCTGGAAACACACGCACAATGCTGGATCAACACTCGGGAAGCAAACAGGTGACTTCACCGTTTCCACTCACCGTTGACCTCCCAGGATACACACACACACAGAGATAGATCAGTTATACACTCAGATCTTTGTCTTTCTCTACCTTTTTGCTCCCAGCCTTTACTGAGAAGTTGGATTTGCTATCAGCGCTTGAGTGTTTTGGAAATCTGAAGGATGTTACATGATAGCACTAAATCTATTTTGTCTTTGCAAAGCACACCGTGTCCCAAAACAAAATCTGGCATTGAACAGTTGCTAGATTAAATTTCACACACTGTATACTTGAAAACTATCCTGTAAAAATGAAACGGAAAATGTCTAACATGAAATAACAGTTTTTCACGTTTCTTTTGAATTTGCAGTCTCTTTCTCTAATGTGACTTTTTTACCAAAAATATGTAAAATGTTGCTGTTTTCAAGCGATCCAAGATGATTGAAAGCGACACTAACTGTGAAAGTATAAATATTGTTCAAAACGTTGCCCTTATTTTCCGATGTAAAGCCTCCCTGATTGTCAGATTTGCTGTGATATGTCTCCATGAGGACTCAAACATGATCCGTATGTACGGTTTAGTCTGACCACCTGACAGATCCCACCTGCTAATCAATAGTAGAGCGACGTCTCGGACCGTCTGAACAAACAGATCCTACCCAACCTGCTCTCCAGACTTGCACGTGCCTATAAAAACCAAAACTTGTTCCCCTTCCACCCCTGCACTCATCAGTTCATTTATAGAGATCCACGGGTAAAATAAGTACAATAACACATTCCCAGACAAGATCCTGTCTAAAACATAACCCGGCATTGGCAAAAGGAGAGCAGGATCATAGAAAAGTTTCCGCAGATGAAAAAATAATCATCTCTGGAATTCCGATCTGTGTGTTTTCAGTCAGATCCAGCGTTTTATTGAGAACGTATCTGGACCGTAAGGAAACGCAAAGTATGACCGTGTGGTTTCGGTTTGGCGGCTGTATGTTTCCCATCTGTTTGTTTTTGATGAACATTTGTGCCACTATCACCACATTAGAACGTTGTGCCATATCCAGATATTCTGCAGAGCAGTGACTTCAATCACAATATGTACGGATGGTGATTGTCGGGTACACCCACATAAACGCTTTCATAACCAGAAAGCACCGTTTAGATATCTTTAAGGCTTACATATCCAATACTTAAGGCAAAAAATAATAATTTTGACAAAATGGTGACTAAGCAGCACAACTAATGTGAACTGAAACAGCAGCTGGTGTCCAACATGTTAAGTGATTAATTATGTCTTTTGTTTTATTTGAAGATACAAACGGGAAATTCTGGGGGGGAAAAAGGAAATGAAACACATTTTACAGGACTATTTTGTAATTTAAAGAAATGTTTTCCATCAGTACCGCTCATAGAGGTTTGGAGCTTGACTGTGAGATCTGACCTATATTCGTCCCGCAAATACAAACTCCCAGAATCCTCTCTGCTTTCCGCTTCTGTGTCCCAGTGCCCCTTTCACCTGCCTGCGAGGATGCCCGATTTACCAGTCGATATGTAGATTTATTAATCCATTTGTGTATTCAACTATAACCCTCAAACCAACACCGGAATCTCACACCAGTATATGTTGCTCGCCTGCAGCAGACGAGAGTCCTCTGAGGAACACTCTGTGTTTTTAAACCACTTCTCATTGTTCAGCCCTGCCTGCCGAGGGTGAGATATAGAAGCTCATCCGTATTCGCTCTTGAGGGACCTGGTTTAGTTTTTTTTTTATGATTCCAGCCCTGTTTGTTTACAGTGTTTCCTTTGTGTTGTTGGATGCAGTGGGGTCATTATTTGATGGCAAGTGCAGAACAAAAGAGCTTGTCTGGGGCTGAAACATTGTTGTGCAACTCTAGAGAGAGAGTCCAGACTGAGAGGTCATCTAAAGGTCATACTGTATATGTATGTATGTATGTATGTATGTATGAGTGTGTGTGTGTGTGTGGGTATACAATTGATTACATACGTGTGAGTTTCTTTGCAATAACAGATAAAAATTATGTTTTTAAATGTGGTTTGTTATCATGGTGTTTTATTGTGTTGTTGTTTTTCAGGTGTTATTACTTGAAGTAGTACTTTCCAAAGTAATGTCAATGGGTTCGACATCTCTTTTTGCAAACTTATTACGCATATCCTATTTAGAATTGCATTTTTATAATATAAGTTATATTCTAACACAGCAAAATCGCCAGTGTAAAAATAGGAAACATTTACTCTCACAGTGTATATATAATCCACACTTTGATAGTGAAGTTATCACATTTACAAAATATCATATAAACATCTTTCTTTTCGTTTGAATCGGTGCTAATATAAATTGACTGAGACTATAAATGATGAACTGTGTTTTGTTTTGTGTGATGAAACTGTAATGAATGTTTTCTCTCTTGAGTTTACAGAATTAGGTCGTATACACAAACAACGGCACCTGAATTCATCAAAGAAAGCAAAACGGTCACTTATAATGTATCATGGGGAAAGGTGTCTGGATCACAACAATATCCCATTAACATTCGTGCAGATTTAAAGAGACAGAGCAGAACTAATCCAATTGTTATTATGCAGATTATTATGCAGATAAAACCAGCAGCGCATTAACACCAAATACTGTCTGATTTACCCAATATTTAGTGCTTGAATGCAGTTCTTTTGTGTGATCTCTCCATCTTATCAGTCCATAGGCAAATGCATTGCTCAGATGTTGATGTTTTAATTTGATGGGGTTACAAAGATGAACAAAGATCACTTCTTAACTTCCTGTATGACACAGGAAGCAGCGTGCTGTGAGTGTTTATAACCCATAGATGGTTGTTGAGATATTCTTCCGAGCCTGCAGAGGTTTCATCATGGATAAAACATATGTGTCAAGCTGCCGCGTGTCTGTATCTGCTCCGCTCATTTCATGTATTAAAGCAAAATCTGTCTGTCTGTAAGGAAGGTAAAAACTGGGTCAGACTGCCTTCACCTCTCAGCGTGACTCAAAGACGCTCTTCGCTCTTTGAGTCTGTTCCGTCTGGGGCTGTTTCGGAAAAACTCTTTGAATTTAAAGAGCATAGAAGAAGTTTGGTTTACGAACACATACTGTATCAGATGTCACCGATTTCCTATTTCACCACCGCTGTCTTGGTTTCGTTCAGCAGGATGCATCCATCGCCAAACCCCGGGATCTTGAGTTTGGGAATATTTTACCCTCCACAAACCCTCCATATATAGTTGATGGCTGTTGGTCAAACATATTTTGCGTTGTGGGGAGAAGAACAAACTCTGTAGGAATTTCGTGACGGCGTATTCACTTTCAGTGGTTTCAAATGTGGCCAAGCAAAAAAGAAATCGTGTATGTGGGATGATTGAAGTATGACAAAATGTAACTGGTTTATATAAGAGCTGTACAGAAAGCCATCCTAAAGAAAAAACGCTGATGATCTCTCGTAATTCTCTTTTCTTACAAGACACCAGTGAGATTAAATGGAGACGTGTGACTTTTGAGATACTTTCGAGCACGTTTCAGTTGATTCTCCATTTAATCTCATTGCTGTCCAGGAGAAACAACTGAAATATTCAAAAGTTCTGTGGTTTTCTAATGGGAAAGTTTGCAATCGAAAGTCAGACTTCTCCATATCAACACAAAGATTTCACCAAATTCCTTAATAAACAGGCGTCTGAGCTGTGTCGCACACATTTAATAGCTTTATACTCTTGTCAATAGTTGAGTTAATTGGGTTAGTTTGTTTTCATGTTGAATACTATGTGTTGTAGTTGTTGTATTTTATTTTAATTGACCTGTGAATTGCTAAACCAGGCTGAGGTTATGGGTTTGCGAGGTGTCGAAGGCGACGTCAGGGCTGGGACGATTCCACGAATTATACCTGTCTAGGGCGATTCCGAAATAGCAAAGACTTCGACTCCGTGAACTACGGCTCTTTGATCAGTAGGAATCTCTTTCGAAAGCTCGATCTAAAACCACAAAGAGATTGAGTCGTATATAACGTGCATTTGAAAAGGCAACACTCGTCAAACATCATCATTATAAATATACTTTATTGTCATCAAAATACCTGAAAAGGTTTGAAGAACATGGGACTTCTTCTGTGGCCCATATTCAGAGTTTCTGCGCGAGAGCGCCCTCTGGCTTTTTCGGATGTGGCGGCATCGTCCCAGCCTTACGTCTGCACTGTATCTGAAATTCTGTCTTCATCTCTCACCGTGGGTTATTTAGGAAACACCTGTAAGTTGTTTGGTATAAACAAATGTCACTTGTTATGACTGAAATGTTGCAAGAATAGGTCTCTAAGGCCTGGTTTCACATACAAGGCTTAAGCCAGGACTATGCCTTTGTTAAATTAGGATATTTTAGTTGCTTTTAATGAAATGCCTTCGATACAAACATTAATGGTGTGCATCTTGAGACAAAACAATGGCAATGACATATTTAAAGATATGGCAGGGCAATTTATTTTAAGTTAAAACAGCTCAAACTTGTCTGTGAAACCGGGCATAACGTTCGCACGTAACCAACGTGGACTGATGAGATCTTAAGCATCATAGCCCCAGATTTAGCTTTAGACCATTCTGGGTATAAAATGTAGTTTTCCATCTAAAGCTGACAATCTCTCAGAGTTTTTTTAGGCATTTCACATTCATTTAAAACTCTGTGTTTAACTTCACACCGAAAGCATGTTGAACCGCTCTGTGAACTGAGACTGACGTCTGACCTGCAAGAATATGCACCGTTTTCTGTGTTTTAAAGACTTTAACACAAACAGGTGGTGAATCAGCCTGATTTTAACTTTGTTTGGAATAAAAAGAGGAAAGGGAGACATAAAAGTTAGGAGTAACAAAACACTATTGTGTTTCACTACAAGACATCCTGCTGATAATCAAAATGATCAACACGACTCATGCCAGCTGCTGTTTGTCACCGGCTAAAAATCTGGTTTTGTCTACAGACTGTAACGCTGATTTAGAGTTTGAGAAAACCTACGGTTACAACCAGACTAAAATGCAAGTTTAAACTGAAAATAACTCGCAAAGACAGATCCTAAAACATGTCAGTGCTATTGTTTTGTCTTGAGATTCACACTTGCATAGTTTTAACTAGGCATTTTTATAAAAGCTCCTTAAATATCCTAATTTAACTAGACCTAGTCCTGTCTCAAGCTATAAGCCATGTCTGTGAAACCAGGCCTTGGTGGTTTTACTTTAAAATGTAAAATGAAATCTTGATTTTTTGTCTTTATGAAGGTGAACTTATTCTATACCATACATCGTCTTAAACGCTTTTTTTGTAAAATGGTCCTTAAAATCATTAAAACTGAATCGTCATAACAACGCTGCGTTTAAGATGGTAATGCCATTGTACTTTTTTACTGTCATAGTGTTATTTTTTTGGATGATTTTAGTTTGTGTTGGCAGATTTATTAATGTAAAAAAATTGTATCTATAAAGCAATGTTTCAATGTAATCGTTTCTCATAAATATGTTTAAGAATGTGATTTATTAATCTGACATATTGCAGGTAGCATGTGCAGTCGAGCACCACATGTAATTCATTCACGGCACATTCTCAGTTCTCATAAACAACTCAGACATGATTTATGGGAGGTGTGTATTGTGTACTGTTTGCTGTTACATAATGCACACCGTTTTCTCGTCCAATTATTTGAAAATTAAAAAATGCAGATTGTTTTTAACAAGGTGTGATGCTTGCGTGTATGTGAGGACTTGTAAACTCAGTCTAGACACGTATGTGATGCCACCCTGTGAAAGTCACACTGCTGTGCAGAATGTCATCCTCCGTCCTGCTGCCCTGCAGCACAAACACGCACACAAGAAGTCTTTCTTCTGTTTTAATCTTCCTCCAGACCAGCCTGAAGAACCCTTTCCCTGCAGACTGACAGTCCGTCCACGTCTCTCTGGAAATGTTTGTGTACTCTTCAGTAACTCAAGGGCAGATCAGACATGAGTGTGTGGATGATTTATGTTGCTGTGAAGTTCTGTCGCTGCAGGTGCAGCACAACTGTGACAAATGCAAGTGCTACATCCAGATTTACGTTTTCATTCTTTGGAAGAAATGAAGAAAATGTAATAACCGCAGCAGATGTCCTACAATTTTCATTTTTCCTTTAGTTGGAAACTTTGCGGTTAATCTCGTTCAGCAGCTCTGAAATGCTAATGTTAAATACGACTATTGTTTTCCTGAGTGTGTAAGACCTATAATAGTTTCTATAAGAATTAGATAAAAGACAGATAAGACAAACCTGATCATTTTGTTTTAACATCAAGGTTGAATGGAACATCAATGTAAATGTCTCATTTTATGCTCTGCTGTTCAATTTAGAGAGTTTGGAGCTTTGAAGTGAAACATAAATGATCACTTAAGGCTATAGACGAAGACACAAGTGTTTGCAGACGTTACTCTTTATCACGCACTTTATCACCAAAACGGATCATTTAAAAGCTCTTTAGACACACAGACTACAGATCTCCTCTCTTGAGAGCTCTCTTACTGTCTTTGTAAAACATTTACAGCAGTTTTATTGTACAAAATGACCTGGAGACTTAATGAGAAGAACCACCAACAGCTAAAGCTTAAAAACAAATGAATCTAATTAACATTATGCAAATTACACAGACCACCCATGGACGGCTTATCAGCTGCTTGGAGGATTAAACGCTTCTCTTCTTCCCTTTCTCTTTGAGAGTCTAATTAACATCTCAAGTAGTACATACTGCTTAAAATATACTTTTATTTTCTTAAGTGTACTTATTTTTGTAAGAGAAATGTGACCAGCGGTTCATGAAAGAGCTGTTCCTTTGGTCCTCTCTCCCTTGTGTTAAAACAACAAATCGATCATCTTATCCTCCTCCGTCAAGCCATGAAAACATGAAACAGATCATCGGATTAGATTGTGAAGATCAGTAGCTGAGCCCAGCGGCGCTGACAGCCACAGATACATTTAGATGTGATATCAGAATCAGATGTAAAGCCTGTCTGGGGTTGTCGGGATGTCAGAGTTTAATTTTCACGGGCGCTTGAAAGATGCACATTTGGACCTCTGGCCAGCCTCCGGAAACCAAGGAACTCCACTTGAAAAGATTTGGTTGGATCCCAACATCCAGATTCGCTTCATTCGCCCGTCTGTTTCTCACCACACGGGTTGGTCCGGAACAACTAAATGGAAAGATGGCTTGTAAAAGGCCACAAATAGGTTTTATGTTCTTTTTTCTTGAATTGGTATATTTTCTTGAAATGTTCTTGGATATAAATGACTATTTGTGTGTTTTTGCATTTTAGTACCCAACTGATGTGGCTTGATAGAGGGGTGTGTTCTTCCTTTCTCATTTGTATTTTTTTTTACAAAAATGAGTTTCTTAGTATTTTGTCTTGCAGTAGAAATAAATTCTTAAAACAAAGTACACTTGACATGGAAAGATATGAACGTTTTTTGCTTCTTTTAAGCATAAACTCACTCAAATTTCATATATTCTCTTGGGAAACAGGATTCAAAATCTTAGGTCACTTTCTTGTTAATAAATGTGAAATAAGTTTATTTTGTGCTGTGTAGACATTGTATATTAAAACCCATGAACCTTATAGCAACAGAGAAAATGCACTTCAAAAAAAGTAAACCATATTTTTCATGCAGTGGCCATTTAACGTCTTTCATCTAAAAGAATGGAAAATAAATAAAGAAAAAAATGCAGTGGATAATATTGACTTGGAAACCCACATTCATTTTTATCGGACGACTAAATATCGTAGATTTAAAGCCCGTTTTTCAAAAGAAATAATGTCACATAGCTCACTGTAAATAGATCTCTCTGTGGCGACTGTTAAACGTCTTTCATATTTCACTGACTGTGTCAGAGATCTGCCGGTAAGCACAGGGTCGTACCATTGAAACCACACACCCGACTGTGTAACATGCAGTTAGATCGCTGACAGTTTTATAACAACTTCAGTCTAATGCCAAAACATCTCGAATGATAAGTTGACCCAAAAATGCTGCTTTTCCATACAGTGAATATGAAGGGCACAGATGCTGTAAAAGTTTGATTAAAATAGTTCATACATGACTCATGTGTTTTATTTCAGGTCTGCTGAAGACGAACAATTCTTTTAATAGTCTCATTTGTGTTTTTACTGTATCCGTAAAGACAATAACACTGTGTGCCAAGTTTTTTGGGTCAGCTATCCCACCTTGAATCTGTCTCTATACACACAGCATACAGTGCGGTTTGGAGCCGAGGGCCGCTGTTAAATCCATCAGCACCAATGAGAGAAAAAGACCAGAGCTTTAATATTGGGTTGAGAAGCATACACACACAGTGCTGTGTTTTTCCAGTGTTTCCACAATCTTTTCTTAATCCCAGAGCAGTGAATTTTTGCTGTTTAAACACCCTGTGTATTACATTTTCGTATTTAAACTGTAAATTATTGTAATCACTACACTTTGGTGATGTATCGTACAGTAATCTGTAGTAATAACTATAGTGAATTGATCATTCTGTACCATGGTATCTAGGAATTTTACCACGGTTTACTACAGTAAATAAAGTATACATTTGATGTAAATGTACAATTGTGTACAATAAAAATGATCATGCATCGAGTCCTCCAGTATTTTTTTGCAAGTCATTCTTTTTTTCTGTTTCTTCAGGGTGAGACAGACAAGTAGAGAGAGAGTGGGAACATTCGACAGAACAGTGATTCCGGACCCCTGGGACGCTCCCTGCTAGAGATGTGAGAGTCTGGGTTTATTTTTGTCTTCAGGTTGGACCTGGTTCTGAGAGGAAAGAGAACATTATAGGCTTCTCGGGGGTCAAAAGAAAGGTTCAGGTGAGGAGAGTGTCATTTAAAATCAGAAAAGTAAAGACCAGGTTCCAGATCATCCAGGTTCATTCTTTATTTTACAAGTTTCTGATGGACAATATGAATAACGACGCTTGTCTTCATTACTTATACATTGTCTGACTGGACTGCATGAAAGCATTTATTGTGAAACTGCATTGACACATCAGAGTGGTTTAAAGCAACACCATTTTGAGAAAGTTTGAGTTACCTACCGTGACCGAGGAATCAAGAGTGAGCCACTTAACATAGACCGCGTCTGTGCATGTCTATGGTGAAGGTTTGGAGTAAAGTTTCATTCCTGGCTGCACAAATGGAGCACAATGAGTGGAAACGTATCCATCATGCCAACCCGTGCCACAAAAGAGCTTCATTTAAAGCTGCAGTGCTCTGTCATTTTCAGCCATGCAGATACTGAAACTCTGGTGACGTCATTGTGAGTCCAGACTGAGGCTTGTTTTCACGGATGTGCACTAATTGTGTTTACCGGAACATTTAGCATGTGGCACAGATGGATTGTTTCATTAGCTGAAGATGAGATGTGAAATAACCAAATGACCTTTGTGTTTTAGTGGGATGTTGACAAAGAGAGACTAACACAAACAAACACACACACACATATGCACACACATGCTGTACACACACAAACAGATACTGTACGCGCAGACACAAACCGATCATTTACTGTACACACAAACACGCACAAGCACACGTGCACACACACACACATGCTGAACAAACACACACATGCTGTACGCGCACACACGAACTGATCATGTACACACACACGCAAACACACGCAAACACACGCATACACACACACGCAAACAAACACACACGAACACACACACACATGTTGTACATACACATACTGAACAAACACACACATGCTGTACGCGCACACACAAACCAATCATGTACACACAAACACACACACGTTGTACACACACATGCTGAACAAACACACACATGCTGTACGCGCACACACAAACCGATCATGTACACACAAACACACACACATGTTGTACACACACATGCTGAACAAACACTCACATGCTGTACGCGCACACACAAACCGATCATGTACACACAAACACACACACATGCTGAACAATCACACATGCTGTACGCGCAAAAACAAACCATGTATACAACAAACACGCACACACAAACACATGCTGAACGAACAAACACACAAACGCACACATCCTGTACATATACACAGATACAGACACATAGACACATGCTGAACACATACTACAGATACTGTACATACACAAAAAAATGCCAGATCTTTGTGTGGTGTAATGAGGCGAAAGAGTTCATTTGTAAGCTGTCACAAGCCTGTTATTGTGTGTTTGCTTTGTTTGTTTGTTGAGATAAACACAAGTGTGTAATGTTTACTCATCCTGAAATCATGTGTTCGGTAAGACAAACATATGACTAATGAATCAGAAAATCACTTGCATCATGGTGCAACACAGATTCAAGTACAGGTAGACTACACACACACGGCTCTGCAGACAGAGGACATTTCTCAGCCGTTGTGTTATTGCAGGACGTGGCCGGCGGTGATAAGAATCTCACTGATAGAAAACACTCGAGTGGTTATTGTCTTGTCTAGGAAAGAGCTGTGAGGAAGCCATCAGGTCATAAGCACAGCAGGAGCGACAGACAGAAGCTGATAAGCGCTGTTCTTCACAGACATACAAACATCTCCTTAATTGCTCATGTCTTTCCAAACCTGTATGACTTTCTTTCTTCTGCAGGACACAAAAAAGATATTTACAGGAACATAACCAAATAACATTAACTTCTACTGTACAGACACGAAACCACGAAGTGTTGTGTTCCTCAGAAGAAAGAGTTATGTACAGATTTGAGGCACCATTGGCTCTTAATGCAACATGTTAAATGCTCTCTTTTGTTAATCACAAGCAATATACAACATTTTGTGTTGTTATAAACAAAACCATTTCTAGAGAAATACAGTAGATCTGTTCATATAAATCTCTTGGAGAAGTTACAGCAGTTTCATTATGGTCATGCTTCAACAAAACAATGAAAACGTGATGGTATGAAATCGTTTGTGAATCATAATAAACAAATGATTTTGTCATGAGACTCAAATGTGATTTTAAGATCATGTCAGTGTTTGAGGTGATATTATTTTGTGTGCATGCACACGTGAGACGTGTAGAGTCTGGAAACCACCGGAAAAGTCCTGTGAACCTCAGGTTCAATCTCTTGCTTGGGTTCAGGGGAAGTAAGACTTGGGATCAAAACCACATGAAACCATCCCAATGACCTCGACTGGTCTCGTGATCCTAACCAGCCAAAACGTCCATCAGAAGACGGATACCACAGACACAGCATGTACAACAAAACCTCTTGTGCAATGTGTGTTTTACCCACTTACTGTAAGTCATGTCATCACTGAAAGAGGAAAGAGATCGTTTATCTATGTTCAGAAGTGTCTTAAAACTTAATGACTTTTGTGATCTTCTGTGTGATATTGCATGACCTTTTTCTGATCGCAGGAACCCAACACGCATGTTCCCCTATCAGGAGGTCCGTCTTTATTCGGCATGAAAGACTTTCATCAGATAAACGACGGGTTATTTTCTGCCTGTGCGAAATAAATACGTCCCAATTTCACCCTCCAGTCGACGGAATCAGATGAACTGCATTCGAAACCTGCCTTTGTAATCCCATCAGAGATGAGAGGAACCAAAGCGGACAACATTTCAGTCGGGCGTGACCTGTGTCATAGCGATCCATCTATTCTTTTGAATATAAAAGTCTGGTTTTAAATGTGTGTGTCTTGTGTCTTGTGATGTGTCTAACCTGCCCTGCAATTATGACAACTAAGTTAAAACTGGCAAAAGGCAAGATCAAACATCATTATGATATAAAGTAAAAGAGGATGTCTGCATCATGTCTTCCAACGTAAACGTCTGCAGGCTTTAGTCATGAAGGGGAATTCTGTGTTAGAAGATCTACTCCCTCAGGGCATGTGGTTAAAGCGACGAGGACCAACACCTCCAGGTTGTTACAAGAACATGATAGGCATTGCTTAAACCTCAAGTGTCATCCTAATGAATGAGCCATTCCCAGAACTTCACAAAAAATCACAACGTCCCGCCTCCTTTTTAACACTGGCTGGCCTGGAGCATGTTTGAGATTGACAGGAGGACCCCGCTCTCACCCAGATCATTGGTGAGGAAACACAGACTATAATTCACTCATTATTCAGTCGTCTTTATGATGAACGTAATTATAAGCTTCTATAACAGAGAACTAGATTTAAGACAGGGTTGTGATTCGGTAATATGACTAAGGACATCCTTCAACCCAAACAACGCTGTTAACCCACCCAGAGGAAAATGTAACTGCTTTTTCATAACTCAGGAGATTCTCTGTGCTTCCTTTCGGTCTCAGATGTTCCTCCTATAGTTGCTTATGAGAAATAAAAATGAACACTGTAAACCCAGATTGAACAGATTAAGTAATGTAAACGTCATTTGATTAAAAATATGAAGTTCCCGAAACACTACTTTTGAGTAAAGTAGAATGATTATTTTTGATTAACTTGAAGTTTGGCTGAAACTCAAAGAAAAATGATTTGCTCCTTGGTCGAGAAGGATCTCCTATTCCCAGCATGCTTTGCGTCAGCCTGCATTACGAGACTAAATTTTAAAATATGGCGATGAGAAGGATGAATGAAATGTTTGCGTCACACTTACTAAGACTTAAAAACTTTAATTTAACAGTTATCAAAATCAAAAAGTTCTGCTTACTTAAAACCAAGAACTTCTAAAACTCAAAAAATGGAAGGCAACAAGCTCAGTTTGAGACATTGTTAAGAACTCTTCTGAAACTCAAAGATTTTTGCGAGATTTCTGACTCTTTTCTAAGGAGAAATATCTGAGTTAAACAAACAATTCCATTTGCTCTCCATATAATCGTATTGAGAAATATATCTCTGAAAACTGAGAAATAAAAGAGATTCTTTGACAACGGTGATTATAAGGCATTATAACCCCATACGTCTCCTAAAGTCTCTTTTTTACGATCAGACGTGTTTTTGAGTGCAAAAGAGTAATCCATAAAAATCCCCAAGGTCTTAAAATCCCCGGGTTTGGGGTTTTAGTTCGTGCAGGTACAGACATGTCTCTCACAGGTGTCTGAACCAGGACCAGTTTTATTTTATGGCAGTGATCTTACAACCGATTAGCGTTCAGGTGAAACAAGGTTAAACCTTTAAAGTCCCACATCAGTAGCTTGTACAACCTGTTATTTATTCAAAACAAACTGAGGAAAGTTGAACAGGTGAAATCTGCCTCAAAGCCACAAAGACCTTTTCTGTTTGAACTTTTTCCACGGTCGATCTTTCCCATCGTCGGCTTTGTCAGACCACCGCTGTGTATTGAAGAGCGTGGGCTTTGAAGTCTCACGTGCATGGCTGCCGGTCTTCACTCCATTTGTTTTAAGTGAAGTATGTGACAACAAACCATCAGACCACAGAGAAATGAAAGAGGAGGTTTGGAGTGATGAATGGACCCGGGTGTAGTGTTGCCTTTGTGGTTGTGACTCAGGCCGCGATGCGATCGGGCCGTAGAGTCGGGTCACTCCAGCGGCTGTCATATTTACATGAGTCACCTGAAGGGACAGAGGAGAGAAAGAGAGTAGAAGACAATGAGTCCAGAAACAAGTATGGATAGAATGAGAGCTCCCTTCGGATTGGGTTTCACAGTATGAATAAGTGACTCTGATTCAGAATCCAACTTTCAGATTCACACCTGGAGCGATTCTGATGACAGGATCTGATGTGCTTATCTGACCAGCTGTGAGAAAAGTGTCTTTCTTTTATGAGAGCAGTTCTCAAATTTCTCATGGGAAACCTGCAAACTATATATCACCATCTAAAAATGAAATATTAAGAGAGTACACTGTTAAAAATAAAAGGCCTATACGAGGTTCTTCACAGCGATGCCATAGAAGAACCATTTTTAGTTCCACAAAGAACTATTCAGTCAAAGGTTCTTTCAAGAAGCATCTCTTCCTCACTCCTCACCACAAAGAACCTTTTGTGAAACAGAAAGGTATTTCGGATGTTCTTTATGGAACCATTTAGACAAAAAAGGTTTTTCTATGGCATTGCCAAGCACCTTTTTGAGTTTATATTTATGCATTTGGCATGTTTTTTTTATTAAAGCATATTTGTCTATGATAAATTTAAATCTTTAAAATTAAATCTTTCAATTTTTATCAGCATGTGGACCTTTACGTTGCCTGCTTAGCATATACCCATTGAGAGGTAGGTAGATGCGCTCTTATTGGTTGTCGTTTCATCAGTATTTGGTCAAAACCATACATTTTTAAAAGTACAAAAGTGTGAGAGAGAGAGAGAGAGAGAGAGAGAGAAAGAAAGAAAGAAAGAAAGGAAGGAAGAAAGGAAGGAAGTAAAGAAAGAAAGAAAGAAAGAAAGAAAGAAAGAAAGAAGTAATTGGGAAAAAACTTGCTCATTTACTACAATGTAAGCTTACAGCACCATCTTGTGGCCAATGATCAAAACAAAAATGTTTTTGTTCTACGTGGAATTTTCCACAACCAGTTTCCTCTGTCAGAGCAGACACGTTTGTTTATCGCCATAAAGTGTGATGTTTATGTATTCTATCAAACCTCATTAAAACCAAGGAGATGTGTTTGTGAAATGTAAATCATACGGTTGTTTCTTTTGGTGATTTGAAGCTCTACCTTGACCTCAACCAAATCACAGTCTGTGCTATTAAAGCACATGGATGAATACATTATAGCAGTCATGAGTGGTCAAAAGCTTAGCTGTTTGATACGCTCTTTTTGTTCCTTACCGACATAAAAACTCAAATTTACTAGTCACCCTTGATTTTAAGCGTTTTATTGTTTTTTTGTTTTTTGGATTGTCTCCATGCAACCATTGGGAATTCAAATCAGATTTTAGGGAAAAACCCTTTGCCCTTTAGAAGAGCTGGGGTTTTTATTCACAAAAGAATCAAACGCAACTGCACGGGGCCTTCGTCATCTCCGATCAAATGTCATCTTTTCTTTAAGTCATTTCATTCTGTGTGACGTGTCCTCACGTGACCTGTGATTTGAGGATTATTTGATACATGCAACAATAGACTGTTAACAAAGAGAGTACAGAAGCTTTGAGGTTTGTAAGATAATACAAGCGTAGAATCAAATATCACACCGGTAAATAGTGTAAAATGATAAGGGTGCGTGTCAGCGTTGTATTGAAATTGCCATTACGTCCAGTAAACCTGTTCTGTGATTCTGAAACCAACTTCATTGTTCAAAAATCAAAAGGCTGCAATAGCCTGCAAACAAAGACATGTGTTCATGAATATGAGAGCTTATAAACTTTCTGCATGAAGTGGGATATTTTCTTTTTGGGTATAGATCTTTAGCTTTATATATTTTAATACATTTAATTTGTGTGTAATTTGATGATATATATATATTTATATTCTGCAGTCAAAAAGTCTTTGGAACCTGATGAAATAATTATGTCTTGTTATATTGTGTTGTATTATTTGTATATGTAGGCTATATATTAATAAATATATTTAAATATGAAATTATATAAATAACAAAAAATACATAATAGGAATAGATACATTTATATTCTATATAATATTGTATCATATGTACAAAATGTAAAATAAAAATAATATAATATATAATATAATAATAAAATATAACCCAAACAACGTATGTATTAAAACTATATCAATATCAAATTAATAAGGACCACTTTTACATGATGTAAACAGACACTTCCTGTTTCCATTTCTATTTATTATCATTCTTTTAATCTCACATATGTAATTAAATCTTAAAGATATTTGTTTAACATTTTAAATAGGTTATAATGATTCTGTTTGTGTAGCTGAAACAGGACGTTCTTCTGGACCAGCGTTGTTAATGTCATCCGACGAGGTCTATATATCATAAATATCCTCCTTTATTTGATTTTTCATTCATATACTGCGTTATTGGTCGTATTTCAAATGTACCCATCCACCTCCCTTTAAGAGCACTGCGCCTTTAAGAGCCACGCAGAAACGCCGGTGCGAGTGTTTGAGTGTGTGCTTGTGCGCGTCAGCCGTACCCATCATGGCCCCTGGGCAGCAGCTGGTCAGACCGATCAGACGGACCCAGCCCGTTAGACACCGGCACCGGTGAAGAGGCTCCATGTGTCCCCCATCACCTCCATCATCGTCGGTCAGATATCTGAGCAGAAGGGCTGCGCCCCGCCAGCCCGGTGCCAGCATGAATAAGGATAACTCCATTAATCTGTCCGTGCAGCGGGTCCTCAGTCTCTTGGTCCAGGGCACGGTACCGACCTTAAAGGACTTCACAGGTACGTGCACACGGGATCGGGTCCAAGAGGCTTCATGTGTGTCCGCGCACGCACGCCTCCCCAAACCGGGCAGTCTATTGTACCGGCGGACACGCGCGCAGCTGTGCGCATCCGATGTGAACAAGGTCACACTTTACATTACTGTACGCTGATTATTTACGACACACATGTATGTTTTATCAACGAGCTATGACGGCACAGTAATGGTCAGATTTCAATGCCATGTGCTTTGATATATGCTGGTAAAGGATGAGTTTATTTTCCATGATATTACCATCATGGTTGTGTAGTGATCGCGGTGCATGTCCAGAGACAAAGAGATTTGAACATGGTGTGGTGATTAAATGACATGATAATACCATGATATGTCAGTGGCCTACTTGATGGTAGTGTGTTTGAAAGTTGTAAATGTACAGTATCACTACAACACAATATGTAATGTAAAGTGTAACCTTTAACAGAAGATCTCCACGTCTTATCCAAAAGCTAATCCAAGGTTTTTGTGCTTGAACAAATGATGCTGACATGTACAGATGACTCTGCAGTACTTGTTTGCTTAGAAATCAATGTTATTGGCTGTGGTGCATTAATACACTTACACCTGGTGTGAAACTTTAAGCAGCATGTCATTAATTCATCTTTGGTTAATCTTGAGTCCCAGCATCCTCTCTGCTGGCTTGTGCGGGAGACCTGCACTTATGACAGGTGGCACATCGCTCTCCACATGATGCTGTTGTGTGCGTCTTCTCTTGAGAATTTCACAATTTTGGCACCTAAGCGCTTGCTCTCTTAACTTGACAGTCACAGTTGAGTTAAAACCTCAACATGAGCTCTGTGTGTCAACCATCGATTCAGTTTAGAAAAACTGTCCCATGTCTAACGAAGTCTAGTTTAGATTTTTGACGTTTGATCGATAACTACTGGACACGCAGGTCAGTGGATGTTCCTTGAAGACAGAATGAAATGTTCCCAAAGAAGAGGCTGGTGTTAGACATACGACATGCCCGTCTTTCCCTTCAGAGATTTTGCTAGATTGTAATTGATCGATACTCACGGACATCTCGCACATAAACATGTAAAGCAGTGTGGAGAGCATTGTTGTGCCAGAAGTTGTTAGAGGAATTATTCATACAAACATACATCATTAATTTATCACTTGGTCATTCTAAGCATGTTTGCTGTTGGTTTTTCTGTGAAACACAACAAAGGAGAGCAGTCAGAAACTCTAAAATCTTAACACAATCTCGTGTCTATTCAAAACTGTTTTACAAAGTGCTTAATTTGTATAAATGTATATAATCTCATTTGTATGACTTACTACAATCTGTTATGTGGGCAGTGATGGTTAGGTTCAGGGGCGGGGCTTCATTATCGCCTTTTTCTATTGATCATAGATTTTTACTTTGTAGATTCATACCAAATCGGCTAGGAATTCCCGTAAGATCAAACAGGAAAATCTATGGACTTTAGGCTGAATGTGCTACATCCAAAGTGTTCAAACGCTATTCTGTGGCAAACACAAAATCCAAGACAATATTCACTGAAATGGTGTATTGCCACGTTACGCCTGGTTTGACGTGACTGGCGATTTTCACGCCACATTACTGGACATCAGTAAACTGAACATTCCATTGTTTTCTGTTTTCCACACATAACCTATTGAGGCTTCCGGAAACTTTGAATAGATCACAGTACACATTAGTTTCCACAGAAAATGTTACATTTTATTCCTTCAAAAACTGATAACAGGGTTGATGTTGACCTCCTCTCCCTATGGAAAGAGAAAATCCATCACTTCAGAAGCTTTAGTCGTGTTCTCTCTGTCTGTGCTGAATTAAGGCTGCAGGTGCACAAGAGAGTACACACAGATTGTGACACATGGGTTGAGAGTTCATTGGTCGTTTTATCATTTCCTGTTTTTGGTCAGTGAAACTAACCTTTGTAATCATTTCATTTCCCTCTGCCATGAATTTGTGCCAGCGAAGGAAGCTTAAGATGCAACGGTGTTATCTAGAAACTTTAGTGTTGTGGATATGCAAGTGGAAGATTTTGACATCTATGTATAGGGCCGGAAATATTTAAATGCGTAATTGCTTAAAATAATAATAGAAACTGTAGCGAGCATGTTGCGTGATTGAAGATCATTCATGTCTGTGGCAGAATTGAGCGGGAGGAATTACAGTACACATAAAAGCATCTAGATGTCAAACCGTGGAGGTAGGGCTTCCACAATTATTAAATAATCGTCCCATGGCATTTATTAGTCTATATTCGCAATAACTTTGCTATAATCGCAACTATTTGGCTACAAACACAGGTATTCAACTATAACCGCAAGCATTCGGCTATAACCGCAACTATTCGAACACAACAGCAATTATTCGACTACAACCGCAACCACCCGACTATTAGCGCAACCACAATCGCATCTATTTGACTATTATCGCAACCATTCGACTATAATCGCAATTATTTGACATAATAATATTATTATTAATCCTTAGAAAACAGGGGTGATCTTAGGCATTTTACATCCACCATCCCTGTTGCGTTCCATTGACAGTTCTTCATCATTTGAGTTATATTAAATTTGGATAAAAGCGTCTGCTAAATGACTAAATGTAAATGTAAATATCAGAATTGTATTTTTTGTGTTTATGAGTTTTATTAAAGTGATTCCAGGTTTGCTGCTCCTACACAGCAAGACGACATCATCCTCGTATCTCAGTTTTCTCTGTTAAGACAGTGTTATCTGTTAAGGTAATTCAATAGGGAATGTTACTAGTTATTTACAGACTTTTCACATTTCTTTATGTATCTTTATTTGATTCATTGAATAAAATAATTGTAATTAATCGTTATAATTGTCAAAGCCTTTAAGCAGACAATTAATCAATCGCCATAATCGCTATTATTTAATAGGCAATTGATCAAAGTTTCATTATCGTGACAGCCCTACGTGGAGGTTCTACAGAATCTAGACACTTGATATAAAACACTTAAAAGTGTAATGAAGTATTCCTGTATCGTATAACTTACAAATATACTTGCAAAGATTTACTTTTAAAATGACTAAACTACTATTTTACTGAGAGTGTATTTCAAAGTGTACAACCATAAACTAAAATAGGCTCGGAGTTTTACTTGTAGTGTAGTTGCAGTACAAATGAAAATCATTGTTGTAAACTAGTTGCGTACTCAAAGTTTATGACTTTATCCTTAAACATACTTAAAAGTATACTTTTATAAACTAAAATTGGACCATTTAGACCCAAGTAGCACTGCTATAGTACGCTTTCAAGTATACTACTTGTACATTAATATTAGTATACTTGGTCTTTCCTTACGTATAAATGAGATGTGTGCTTTATAACACATCACATCAACGGCTCTTTCGGTGTAGATATAGATGAAGCTGCAGTTTGCTCTGTATGCTGTGGTGGAGCTTCCTGTGTGGAGAAAAACAACAACCAAGCAACACTTTCACAGGCACTACAGTTTGACAGCAGCACTTCAGGCCACATAAACATTTCTTCTGTGTTTGTTTGTTTGCTGATGGCTATTAGGGCTGTCACGATTCATCATCTAATAAATCTTTGCAATTATGACGATTAATTGTCTGTTTGTGGGTTTTGACGATTATGATGATTAAATGTCTGTTTTAGGGCTTTGACATTTCATTTTCATACAGCTTTGAAATGACCATATTTTTTTCAATATAAGACTTTGTTTTACTTTCTCTTAAAAAACGGGGTCATCATATATTTAAGGTCTAAGCATTTACATGTCAATAATACAGCCGTCAAATACTATTAAAGCGAGTTTGATCAGGGTTGAATTGAAGCCACCACTAAAATACTATCAGTCATAGAAAAGCTTCTAGTCTGTTTTTTTCTCACTTGCAAGAGTACAATTTAGCTTCTATGTTAATTAAATTTTGGTAGGCTGGTTTTCACATTGAGATTATCTTAAATGATATTCAATTGTACTACAGTTTTTGATGGTATATGCTTTAAAGTTTTTTTTTGTGATTGCTGGAACAATTTACCAGTATTATCATACTTAAGTTACAATATATAGACTAAAATATGCAATATGCAGGCTCTACAGCTCCCCCTTGTGTCTTCTAGAGATGTGCAATAATTGCGATGATCTGAAACCATCGCGATGAGAAGATTACTTGATAATAATCTCTTTTGCTTCTTGTTTTTATTGTGGTTATTCATGAAGTCAGATAGTAAAGACGAGTTTGTTTATTTGTACGTTTGTTAAATTGGAATGAGAGAAGTTCAGTTCTTGAATAGTGTGTGTTGTGTCAGTTTTGGTCTTTGTGAGTGTGCCGATACTCGACAGCCACACAAAAGAGGCTTTTCGTAACCCCGGAAACTGCCGTGTTAACATGTGATGTTTGAAGAGGCCTTTCTCAAGCACAACTCTTTACATCGAGCCCCGACTCTGTTTTCATTTGACACGCAATGTACACACAAACCTTGCATGAGACCTGGATAATCTATTGAGTGTTTGCTGTTGTGTGGTCAATTCTTTGTATTTTTGTGATGTAAGTGATTCTTTTTGTCACTTTTGGATCCTTGTGCTTCAATGTATTTGTGTTCTTTTGAACTCTGTTTCAGTCTCTGTTTTTCTAGATCCAGAGAAACAGGAAGAGAAACTACAGTTCTCTCACTTCTGTCTGTGCTCAAGTCTCTGTTTCTGACTCTCTGTGCTGAAGGTCTTTATGTATCTCTGCGTTTAATGTCTTGCTCAGTATCTCTCTGCTTATGCATCTATGTCCTCCTCTGTCTCTTTATTTGTCTCTGTGCTTAAGTGTCTCTCCCTTACTTGATGTCTTTGTTACTGTGACTCTTGTCCATTATCTCTGTGCTGAAATGTTTATGTCTTCCTCTTTTCGCTGTTGAATGTTCAAAATGTAAAAAAAAATCTCTCTCGCTCTCTCCCTGCCACAGTATGTCTGTGCTGAAGTGTCTCTGAGTTACTGTATCTCTGTTCTGTATTATCTCTATACTGAAGTTTCTCTCTGTTACCATGTCTCTGTGCTACAGTATATCTGTGCTGAAGTGTCTCTGAGTTACTGTATCTCTGTTCTGTAGTACTGAAGTTTCCCTCTGTTACCGTGTCTCTGTGCTACAGTATATCTGTGCTGAAGTGTCTCTGAGTTACTGTGTTACTGTGTTTCTGTTCTTTATTATCTCTATACTGAAGTTTCCCTCTGTTACCGTGTCTCTGTGCTACAGTATATCTGTGCTGAAGTGTCTCTGAGTTACTGTATCTCTGTTCTGTATTATCTCCGTACTGAAGTTTCCCTCTGTTACCGTGTCTCTGTGCTACAGTATGTCTGTGCTGAAGTGTCTCTGAGTTACTGTGTTACTGTGTTTCTGTTCTTTATTATCTCTATACTGAAGTTTCCCTCTGTTACCATGTCTCTGTGCTACAGTATATCTGTGCTGAAGTGTCTCTGAGTTACTGTATCTCTGTTCTGTATTATCTCTATACTGAAGTTTCCCTCTGTTACCATGTCTCTGTGCTACAGTATATCTGTGCTGAAGTGTCTCTGAGTTACTGTATCTCTGTTCTGTATTATCTCCGTACTGAAGTTTCCCTCTGTTACCGTGTCTCTGTGCTACAGTATGTCTGTGCTGAAGTTTCTCACAGTAACTATATCTCTGTGCGCTGAAGTGTCTGTTCTACAGTGTGCCTGTGTTAAGTCTTGCATGTTTTGGCTGAGGCAATAGGCTCATAAGAACGGCAGCGGTGCTCCTGGCACAGCATGGCTCTGCTATCAGGGGCTTTTGTGTTGTTGGGCACAGTGTACTGATAACACAATTTGTGATCTGTTCACCCTTCACAATCACATATTTGTGTGGGTGCGCGCGCGCGCTTGTGTGTGCTGTTTACAGACTTCCAGTACAAAAGCCTTTGTGTCTGGACATTACGTCTCACTTAGCATGTGAGTGGCAGCTTATGGTTTAATCAATACACTGTGTGTTTGTTTGTCTTTGTGTGTCCTCAGACTCATTTTCACAGAAGCAATGCATTAAACTACTTGACTAGACCTTCGTTATTCATATTATCGTTTCTAACATGTTTGTACGGGTATCACATGCTTGCATGTTTCCGATATAATGTCTTTCTTTTCACATTAAAGGGGAAGCGCTTTCATCAGCACTATACAGTATGTGCAAGCATGCAGTTGGTTATTTGATACAAGCCTTTTAACTTGTAAAATTGCAGTTGTCAGCAGATTTCCCCTCATGAGCGCATGATTTCTTAAGCATTTATCGTTTGCATGCAGATGCATTTCACAAAGTTCATGACAACAGCAGTTTGATAAGCGGTTTCCCAAGAGGCTCTGCAATAGTCTGGAATCTTGTAGAACCGTCTTGGGCTGATTCCTTGTGAAATTAAATTGTTGGGATATTTAAAAGACATTATTTGTTTAACAACTAACAAATGAAATAATACATTTCTCTGTGAAGTTTGTTTATGTTTTTTTCAGGAGACGTTCCTCACAAATGTGTTCCTCTTTGATTTAAAAAACAGAACTTCTCAAAAAAGAAGAACATGTTCATCCTGTGCATAAAGCTTACTGTTGGGATGTGTTCTCTTTAAAACTGCCGACGCTCTGACCGCTCTCCTGTCTTTGTTTTTCCCTGCAGAAATGTGGTACTGTGTGTTTCTCTGGTGTCTCTTCTCGTCTCTCTTCGTCTACGGCGCTGTGGGTCTGCTCATGTGCGTGACGCTGCAGCGTCATAAGAGAGGCCGCTTCATCACGGTGGTCCTCATCAGCGTGGGTTTCCTCGCATCCCTCACTGGAGGAGTCATCACCAGTCAGTCAACATCTACTTCTGCTTTCCGTTAACAATAACATCCGCATATTAACCCCGTGCCAAAACTCACCTCCTTTTCTTTACTCGCATCCGAAATAACATTCTACATTAAATGAACATAAATGTTCCTATTTATTATCTCTCAAAATATTTAAACATTTAATGTATCATCCAAATTTGTTGTTTTTCAGGAAATATAAGAACGCTGACAAGCACTATTTTTAATACTTTTTATTGGTTAGAAATTTGCAGAACACCATGACAAACAAAAAGCGTGACTAATAACAATGATTTATGGCAAAAATAACAAAATATGAAGATACAAGGTTTCACATTTGACAATATATGTAATAATACATTGTTTATATTGAAAGATTTTTCAATATATTGAATAAAACATAATTGACACTTTTCATATATTGAAGCACTTGGTTCCAACAAATGGAAATGTGTTACTTAATATGGATAAAAGCGTCTGCTAAATGACTAAATGTAAATGTAATATATTGCTTTATATTTCACATATATTCCCATATGTTTGTTTCGTAAGGGTTAACCTATGATGTACTATCAACAACCAACAAAATATGCTTAAAGAAGTATACCTGGACAAATACACTTCTTTGTGTCTCTAATATATTAAAAACACTGGAAAACCGTGAACTGGTCGGCTCTTTCCAAATATGAATGTTTGAAATTTGGTGACTTTGTAGCTCCTGTAGATTTATGGGCTAGAACAGCTCAGCAGAAGCACAAGAGCATCTGGGTATCTAAACGGATGTTATTTTTGCATACTCAGGTTTCTGAACACTAGTCATTCTGCATGTTTGTTACCTCGGTGTTATTGTGCACATTTTAACTTTATCTTCTGATGTAAACAAGACTACGTCAATATAGTCTTTAAATATGGCTTCTTTCATATCATTCTTGTTTGTTTGTGAGAGATTAGATAATAAAGAACAAGAGCATCTTTGAAAATCCGGGTACATCTGTTACATTAGGACCAAAAAAACGTCCCTAAAAATGAACAAATGTCTCCTAGAACATTTCTTATCGATCTGATGTATATACACATTAGAGAGAGATCAACATGAATGGACCTCTTTACTTTCTAAACTCTGCGAGTTATGTTGTGATTCATCGGTGCGTGTTGTTTCAAAAGATGCACGTGTGTGATGTCGTTACTTGTGATGTCGTTTCTCAGGTGCGGCCGTGGCAGGTGTGTATCGTGTGGCGGGGAAAGGCATGACTCCCTTAGAAGCTCTGGTGTTTGGCATGGGCCAGACGGCGTTCACCGTCATCATTTCATTCTCACGGATACTGGCCACGCTCTGAACGGACAGACTGGCTCACGGGTACAGCCAGAAGAGGAGAAAGTGGGTGTGGCCTTTGGCACGGTGAGACGGATGGGCCGCTGTATGAAACCCTTTGGGGCGGCGTCGATCGGTTCAGATCACCTAGATGCAAAGCGTACGAGCTGTGCACAAGCCTTTGACAGAAACTCCATCAACGTGCCAATTGCCTTGACGGTGAATTACGAGGACTCTTTACACGTCTTGAACCTTTGTTGATTTTGCACACGGATCTCTGCAGCTTTATGTCGGCCGCTGTAGCCGTAATGTAGTAAAGGTGAAACAAACTGCGACCGTGATCACGCCATAATCTGTCTCTCGTTCTTATTCTCTTTTCTTTCTTGCTCTCCCACACGAGCTGAGCGGTCGGAAACATTCCTGTTTGTATGTTATCATGATTTCTTCCACTTTGCACATTTGAAATGTTGTTGGAAGGTGCTTCAATGCTCCAAAAGTGTGCGAACGCTAAACAACATGGACATGCATTCAAAGATGTTTAGGAGTAATCGGAATCGATCCATAAAGGAACAAATCCTTTTAAGAACGGAAACGATTAACACTGATGATTTCTGTGAAGCATTGATAGCTCGATGTTATCCGTCGGTTTGGATTATATCATGGGTACGTTCGCCCTGTACATGTTGAAATCTATACTCTTGTCCTTGTGAATGACTAGTCTTTATGTATAATCCACTTCATCCAGCATTACTGTGGCAATACTATCCCAGCGCATATACGGAGACCTTAAACCTTAGGCCTTAAAAGACGAGACGCACGGCTCTCGTGTGTTGAGTGTATGTGAGAATACATCCTGAACTGATCCAACACACTTTGAAAGACTTTGTGGAGTTGAATCGTGAGGCGGTCCTCTGTCCTTCGGGTTTCCTCTGCCGCACGTCTCACGGCTGCATTAAAAACATGGTGATGTCGGGGTACCTAAATGTATTGTGCTTGAATGTCCAGAATCCAGAGGTTCTACTGAGGCCATGAGGAAACAAATGGATTCTTGGATGGTGATTGGATGTGTGAAAACTGCAGATTGCACTTGTGATACAGTATAGTTTGCCTTCCGTAACATTCCCAGGATATGCAGCAGATCTGTCAAGGCCATTTTGAAGATATTGGTTGAACAATGTGAAATGTGTTTACCTCACATTTGCCACTGGCATATTCACGACAAATTTCAGTTTGCTTATTTTACGTTTTATGAATTTCGTGCTGCAATGAAGTGATGTGAAAGACCATTGAGATTCTGAACTTAAAGGAATAGTTCACCCCAAAAATGGTCCCCGGTGACTTTCCATAGTAGGAATGAAAATGACTTGGGCAGGTCGATGGGGATCATTTTGAGGTGAACTATTCCTTTAATGATTTGTGAAAAAAAAGTTTATTTTATATTTATTTTATTTAAAACATGTTTTATTTCTGGTAGCACTTTCTATGAGGTCTTTTAGATTTTACATACAAGTCTTATACAGTATATATATACAATTAATATACTTACAGGCCTTATCTATCATTTTTTTCATTATGTTAAAAAGGTGATTTCAAAACCATTTGCAACTGCATTATTATTTTGTCAAGTTTGTTCAAATGGTGTTACAAAACCTCTTCAAACGGATGCCAAATTCTTCCTTTTTGTATGAAGCAGTAAAAAACGCATTATTCATATGGATCTTATTTTATACGAAAATGCTTTATATTTTCATATATTTTAAATGTCTATTAACAGTTATTCCTTTCGTGACCATTGTGTCAAAGCACATAACATCTGCGGGTCACTTTAACGCATTGTTCAACACAAAGAAGTGATGTCTGATTTCACAGATACTCACAGAACTTCTCTGTTCTTTGTTTAAGCCAAAGTATTCTTTATCTCTTCAGCTTTAGTACTTTTTAATTGGATATTGTTTTTTACACAATCGTTTGACTTTTGTATTTTGCAAACTTCTGATTCATGAACCTGTTTTAAGACCCACTGAAACAAGCTTGAGGCTGTTTCTCTTTTTGTTGATACTGTGAAAGATTTTCAGATCATATGTAGTCATTTAAGGTATGAATGAGGACATGGGATGATCATTTCATTCAGATGCAACTAGTCAAGCGTCAATTTGAGGTGAGCCCAGCAGAGGGCGCCAGTGTACTGTGAATGAGCGTTTATTGAAGAAGAAACGATTGTAATTTTGGTCTGCACACTTTATTATTATGTAATTATATCATGTTGAGAGATTCATTATTTTGTTTATTTATATTTAAATTCTTGATTTTTTATTTATAGTACTTCTCAGTACTGTTGGTTTTACGTAGGCTGTGCTCCAAATATTTTGCAGCATATAGTATGTATACAGGGGATTTCTTGGGAGTTTTTTGCATGTATTGAATACCCAGATGATCAACATACATTTACCAAAAGGTGCTGTATATCTAGTGTACACTATACAGTGTGCTCCTCCATCATACAGAGCAATACGGTTGACAGACTGCAAAAAATAAATGCATTTTTAAACTAATTAAAGAACAATAGCCAGATTAAATAAAAAACAATCATGGTTAAATACAAAATAGTGAATTTTCCAAGAAATATTATTGGTACAATTTTTTATTGACAGTATACAATTAATATTCTTCAGTAAATGATGCACTGGTATTTAATCCAAAATGTAGCCACAAACTTTTCAACAACGTCTTTTTGCACATTTATATTTAGGTTGAAAATATTTTGTTCCTTTAATAGGCTAATATTTATGTTGACTTTCAAGGTAGGAGTAAATCAAACATGATTTGTTAAAGGGAGAACACATTTCGGCACACAGGCCTGTATACGTTGATGTATATGGTGGCTGTGTATATAGAGTTTCTTTCTTCACAACTTTTTTTTGTTTGTTTGTTTGTATACTTGCTCTTTTCAAGCAACTTGTTAGTGAAGTTGCCGAGACCAGTATAATATTTCAACACAAGTTCAAATTGAGATAATAAAACTAGTAGAAATGGAGAAAGAAGGAAACGCACTGTATATAGCCTACAGTATGACCCTATCATGTGTGTTTGACATGGTTCGATGTTTGAATGAATGAGTTTCTAATGAAGTAACTCAAGCTTTAGGTTTCTTGTTTTGTCATAAATATAAGGTTTGTGTACATGGATGAAGCTATATAGATACATGTAAGAGTCGTGTTACAGCATGCCGTCAGTGTTGTTTGGTTGTGTGTATGTTGTTGTGTTTTAACTATCATCAAACGTTTCACTTTTGAGATTTGATGGTTTGGCTTATTTGATAAGGTTTGAATGCCATTTATTTTTGAAACTTACAAAGATGTTTTTAAGTTCTTTTATTGTTGCTGCCTTTGATACTCCGTATGATCTTTTTTGAAAACGTTTATTTTATGATCTTATGTTGTTGAAGAAATGGAAAGATTTGCTTTTGTTGGTTTGCACATTTTAAGGGCCATGAAACTAACAGCTGCTCTGGGGTGGACGGCCAATCCGATCTACAGCTGCTGTAATTCCTTAAAAGCTTTCCATAAGAACAGTAGTTAAACTAAATGTGCCATGAACGGTTGTGGTGAGGTTTGGAGGATTCGATCAGTTTCCTGTTTATAATGGTTTCAGATCTCTGGAAATACTTGAGACGGAGAATATTGCAATACAGAGAGACATGATACTGAACACATCCCAGACTCACACTTGTGTTTCCTTGTTCTCATACAATGATTTCACAAAGTCTGTCGCTCCAGACGGGTGCGTCGGCTCCCCAGCGATTGCATGCGAAAACGCAGCTCCTCTCGGACTTTGGAAATGGATTTCTGACAATCCTACTCATCCGCTGCTCCACTGGAAGTGGCTTGTGTAAATAGTGTATAATATCTTCTTTTTTAATTTTTTATCTGCATACATCTGTGCTTTTCAGCACATCTATTTCTGTACAAATGTTCCTCCGTAAAAAACAAACACCTGCAGTCGGCTGAAATAAAAACGTTTTGCAGTAAAAGTAACCTTGTGGTCTTTTGTCACTGAAATAAAAGGATTTGTAAGTTGTCATTTAAAGAATTAATGGTAGGTTACATGAATAAATACAGATAATATACTTAATAAACAGTGAATTACTTAAGATCATGTTACAAAGAATCAAATCAAAAATGATGTTTGAAAAGTTGTTAAAGAATTCACACATTGCTCAAAACAACACCAAAAGCAAACAGTATACTTTTTCATCTATCATAAAGTTTTGCTCTGTACCTAATAAAAATGTTCAGTACGTTGAGAAAATGTTTTGAGAGCTGAACTTGTGTCTTTAATAAGGTGTGTCCATAAACCCGTTTTGACTTTATAAAGACGTCTAGTCTGGACTGTCTGGAGTCAGATTTTAATGTGATCTCGCCTCGCATTCTTATTTTTGTCTCCATTTGCTAAATACAATGTAAATCCTTCAATGCCTCAAATTGTATAACCTCATTGAAATCTCAATTAAGGTCGGACCGGCTTTCTTTTTATAAGTCAGTGGTTATAGAAATCTAATTCGCCCAGAAGTCAGTTCATTTCTGCACGGGTCATTTAGTCTCTACAGAGTCTGCCATCTCATTTCCTCGACACGTTCCCTCCCCGGGGCGCACCGGAGTGGACGTGCAGAACCGATGCACTCGTACCACCTGCAAACGTGGTGCCACTCGGAGGGGGTCAGGGAACTATTTTTGGAGTCTGAGCACTAAATATGGTAGAAATCATTAAAGATGGGATTGGTAAAGCACACAGGTTGCGCCACACGACCTGACTCCATCTCTGTTTCAAATCCTCGCTCACGTCAAGGACTAACTGTAAAGATAAAGCTTTAAACATGATTCCAAATGAGAAGAATAGCACAGTTCACAATTTTAGGCTGAATATATAGAAGGTTCATTGGCTCGTTGGGATCAGATGAACGCTGAAACATTGGTTGTCTTAATGAATTGCGCTTAAAAATGATGTAATCAAGAAGTCACGGTAACATGTGTTTTTACGTTACCTGAACTCATCATAATAAGCGATTGTAACTTTTATAAGTTGAATAGTAACTTAGTAACTAAGTTAAAATGACTAAAGGCAGCAACATTTGTGTGAAGTTTGGACTTCAAATTGTCACCTTGAAATGATAAGGTCCTAGCTGACTTTTTGTCAAAATGAACGTATATAGTTATTGACATATTCTTAATTTTACATAAACTTATTTACATTTTGTGATGTTTTTTCTTTATGTTGTGACATTTTTAGAAACCAAAAAGGTTTTATCGAATGCAAAACTTTGAAGCTCAATATCTCATAACTGCTCAAAATGCAAATATTTCTGTAGAAATGACAGTCTTACTATCAAATAACAGCCTCATGCAAAGCATTCTGGGAACCAGAAATCCTCCTCCATCTTCTCTTTCATGTTTTTTTCTGATTCCTGGATCCAGAATGCTTTGCATTAGGCTGTCGTTTTTCTGTAAAGATAAAGACTTGTACATTTTTAATGTTCATTTATCTTTGAACAAACTGTTGCCAGTAAATTACACACATTTACATCTACAGTAAGTTGCTGGCAAACTGCTGCTAGGAATAGATATAGAAGAGATTGAGAATCATATCAAGTCATATGATATTTCAACGACAAGATTTTTTGTGTCCCTCAAGTTTTACCACATCTATACTTGGGGTCTCTTTGAGGTCTCCTCAAAAGAAGCAATATTCTGCTGTCTGTGGTACAGCCCTTGCTGATCTTCTAATGCATTAAAACACGCATTGATAAGGAGTTTCCTGACGTTTAACAATTGGAGTTATTCCCAGACACATTCCAACCCTTTAACACAGAACAAAACTTCAGCTTATAGCCCAACAATTGGCTCATTTGGTCTAAATCAGCCAAGTCACTCCCAGGCACTATTTTGGCTGTACTAGCACATCAAAGCCCCCCAAAATGAACCTCATCTACAAACGGCCCCCAGTCAAAGTATCCTGTGTTGAAGCGTTTGGATGCTTGGACCTCTGAGGACCTTTTAAGCGAGCACAATGCCCGTGAGTTTAACAGCGGAGCTGCGGAAGCCCAGCGAGATGTACAATAGAGTCACAGCAGAGGAATTTAATCAGCAAAGTTCCGTGCTGGTTATCGCTCGGTTTTGTTATTGTGTTGTTTTATTCCAGGATATCGGCGTACATTGTGCTGTCAAACGCCGCTGCATTCCAATTGGCTTTTGTGTAGCGCAAGTTGTCTTTCAAATGTTTTTCAGCAAAGGGGCGATTTAAAGACCGTAGAAATACCTGTATGACTGTGAAACACAAAAGAAGATATTTTGAGAAATGTCTCAGTGGTTTTGTGTTCATACAATGGAAGTCAATGGAGTTTTATGTTGTTTGGTTATCAACATTCTTCAAAATATCTTCTTTTGTGTTGTGTTCAGAAGAAAGATCGTCATACAGGTTTGAATTGACACGAGGTTGAGTAAACGATGAAAGAATTTTTTTTTCTGGCTGAACTGTCACTTTAAAATGATTTCTGTAGTGTTTGCCAAAAAGTGTACTCTTGAGTTCATTTGTCTCACGTATTATTCTTCTGTGACTTAGGAAAGCAGTTTGGCATCTCTTTCCTGTTTTGTCCCCGAAGTTCACAGATAAATCCCCCTCTCCCCGGCACAAACGCCAGTCTGTCTTTATTGTCGAATGCGTTTGACCTGGAAATGTTGGGAACAGAGCCGGAAATGACTGTAATGTGATTCACTTAAGAGAAAAGAGTTTCCCTCTGGAATGTAAAGAATTGAACAGCGGGTCAGAAAAACAGCTTTATTATCGAGAAACAACAGCACAGGCGATGATTTCATATCAAAATGCAAACAAAACATAACACTCAGATTAGTGCTGAACTAATGTCTTGCACACAATGTGCCTGTAGAGGACGTGGAGCGTTTTACTTCAACCAGTTTAAACCAGTTCAGCTTATCACATCAGGTTATTGTAATGTTGTAAGTCACAATAATAGAGAAACATTTCTAAAGAAACCTATGTGCTACTGTATAAACTACGTGTGACTTAGAGCTAAATTGAGCACTTTCCGATCTGTCTGTTTGTTTCTTATCTATCTATCTAATACATATTTTTTATAAAAACTGTAAAAGGACAATTATATTAGAACATTTGTAACTTTAATAAGGTAAATTTCCACAGTGAGTAAAGGATAATTTCTTTCTTTCTTTTTTATTCAATGAGATTTGATATAAAAAATGCTTAGGCTAATATATTTAGGCTTTATTTTAGTTTTGTTAAAGACAAAATAACCCTCTCAAAGAAGAAGAGAAGCCCCTCAAACCCAGTCTTTATTAATAAGCACTTTGAGAGTCCCCTGGCTTTAGTATAGTTACCATAGGTTTTCTTGTTTTATCTGGAGTAAAACCGTAGTACCCTGAAATTATATAGTATAATGCAATGGAAGTTGCTTTGGATAAAAATATTTTTTTAATTCAAAATTCATAAATGTAAATTAACCATATTTTTACTATAGTTACCATAGTTTTACCATGATATTCAACCCAGTCACAAGGCAATTCGTGGGACAGGCATGACATTTGGAATCTATTGATTCGTGTTCTTGGACACGAATTTCCCTCTTTTTTCGTGTCACTCAGCATGAATTTTAATACACAGACCTGATATCAAAAGAAGTCGTACAAATGTCAGATGGTGGCTAACCAACACCTTACCACACCCAAACCCTAAAATCACAGATGCAAAGTGTAATTTTGATAGCGAGGTGGCAAAACAACAATAAATGGCTACCCTAATCTCGCCCCTAAACCTAATGTCACAAGGGCCAAATCATAACAAAACATGCCAATGAGATCGTTGGAAATACGTAGGAATTCACACGAATAAGTCACCTTGTAAAATAGGTATGAATTCCCATCAGATTGTGTTCATATACAGTATATTTATACATATGAAAGTAAGACTAAAAGTCGCGCGGGGTGACACGAAAAAGGGGGAAATTCGTGGCAATGAACACAAATTAATAGATTATAGTTCGTGAAAATGTCACAAATTTCAATAAGACTGTGTTGCGATGTTTGTGGTATAAGTGTTCAAATGATAATCAATCTGTCAAAAAACATTGGTTAGGCTACTAACCCTGTTGAAAAAAACAGCATATGCTGGTATTTAGGTATGTTCTGATGCTGGTTTCCTGGTTTGTGCTGGTTTAAGATCATGACCATCTTAAATCAGCACATGACCAGCTTAAACAAACATGTGACCAGCTGAAACCAGCACAAACCAGCATCAAAACCTAACCCAGTTTATGCTGTTTTTTTCAACAGGGTACTGTATTACTATAATAAAACATCCTTTCTCCCTTAATATGAATAAAACCAATGCGTGTTGTCATTTTACCCTGAAGTTTAAAAGTACTTGCACATCAGGTTGCCTTGCACACTCGGTCAGTACATTCGCAAGACGTGCTGTCGTGTCTAGAAGTTATTCAGTCAGCAGAACTTCCTGCATACTTGAACTCGGAGGGGGGAAAAACGGGGAAGCCAGATCTGACCCTTCAACCCATAAAATGATATTCAATGGTAAATCCCACCCTGAAAGACTCGAGACAGAGGTATGCTACAGATCTGTCCCTGTTAAACTCCCTTAATCCCACAATGCACTGCAGATATATGATGCTCAGTTCATCAAAGTATTTTTAGCAGCTCTTCCAACATGCACTCGCTCTTGGCTCTATTGTTTTATAGCGTGTTCTCGCCGCCCTCAGCGGCCTGATACAAACAATAGTGTATCCTCGCCCCTCGACAGGCGCCGAACGAGGTGCCTCTCCTTTGTGTCCATCTCTCTGGGGAAGAGTGTGTTGGAGAGTTGTGGCGGGACAACCGCGGGCGGTCGCGTGCGATGACAGGGCAGCTGTCACCTGCTGTCCGGGCGCCAGGAACCGACCCCCGACAGAAGATCCCTGGACACGTGTCACAGAGGAAGAGGCTCTGGGGAGGATGTGTGCATGTGTGTGCGCGCGTGTGTGTGATGAGTCTATGAAGTCAAATCACTTTTAAACAAAGCAACACAAATAGATGTTGGGGTTTGGACTTTCTGCATGGACGATGCTACATGTATGTGTGGACAGGTGAACGATAACTAAAAAAAGGACTTGATCAGATTAACATGTATGAATTTTTGATAATAAAATAAGTAAAACGAAAAAACACTGTATGTAGTATTTACTATAGTAAACTGCAGTAAATTGTAGTGCAATAATCAGTATAATCAATACTGTATTCTGCATAGTGAATAAACACTAGTAGGCCTATACTTGAATATGGTATAAGTTTCAGAAACACTTTAGTATCTGGGAATTTTACTATAGTAAATACTAAAGTACACTACAGTATTTTTTCTTTTGGAAAATGATAGGAGAGCCTTACTGTAACTAACTGTCCAAGCCATAGTTGGGGTTACTTTTAAACATATGGTGTAATTTTTAGTTGTACATTTTAGGTTTCAAACAATTTAAGATCTACAATGTTCCCTCAGGTTAACTTCTAGAAGAGTAAGTACAAGTGCGGTTCACCATTACTTAAGAAAATACTAACATTAAACATAAAGATTGGCCAACTAAAAGGTTTTACATTCATTTCAACAAACTCTCTTTGTAAAACGTTTTGCTTGAAAAGTAGTCTTAGTCTTCATTTAAATTTTTGTAATAAATTGCACTTGATTTGAGATTTTGTCTTCTAATGCATGGCATTCCTATATATTTGGTGTTGAAATAGTACTCAAACATTTCCACAAGGGGGCGTGTGTGCTCTCTATAAACTCAATTCCTCGCACTGCAGATTTATTTTGAAAGGGAGGTTTGCAAATAAAATGGACATATGAATGCCAAAGTTTGCCTTTAACTATGGAAAATTGTCAAAATAGACAATACACTTTACTCAACAAATGTTGTGAACTCATTTTATTACGATTTTCATTTCTTTTAAATGAGTGGTGGTAAGAGATGGAGGGTGCGAGCCAGATTCAATCTCCATCACTTGCGTGTGCACCATAACTCATATATCATTATAGCAAATTCATGTCTCCAGCTAATAATTCAATGAATCAAATTCTGTCCAATATAAATTTACAATGTGTTTCAACTTGAGGAGAATGTTATTTGCATTTATCTGACTGGCATGTGTTTTCATACCAGAGCGAAGAAAATTACATTTTCGAGAATTAATGTTATTCTGTTCTTCTGCCATTTCTGTCTCAAAGAGTCCATTCGTGAACTCATCAATTCTAAAATCACAGATCGGCTCTGACTTTACCCATAATTCCCTGCAACACTTATGCAATCTTTCAGTTTCCAGCGAGCTGCGTAATGCCAGAAATGTGTCGGGCCACGGAAAGATTTTGCAGCGTTCGCGTCCTCGATCCTCACAATGGTCTCGGCTCTATCAGGTCCTTCCAGATGTTTTCTCGGGGATCCCACCTTCCTGTTTGACCCCAGCTTGACATTAAGATTGAGCATTCAGACTGAGCTGACGTGCCGTCAGCAGCACTTCTCCTCAGGTTTGAGTTTCCCCGCCACCCCTCGTCCATGGCACAATGCTGTTTTTAGTCCTGACATTCCCAGAAGTTCCACTGACCTTTCCGTTGCTGAACTGATGGAAAAGCCTACGTCTCTTCTCATGGAAGAATGGATGAGGACAACTGAGATTATATAACACAGATTTTCCATATCTGCTTCGCTTTGATGTGAAGGTCAGAAATAGTCTGTGAAATGTCAGGTTTAGGATTTTTACAATTTCTGATAAGAATGCTATTTTTGCTTTCGCTGCTATCACACTAGACGGATGTGGGTGTTGCTCATGTGCTAAATTTGATGAGGAATGTTTGAGTTCATATTGAGATCATATTGACTTTTGATAGTACACTTCACAAATTTGAGCTCAAGTCGAGAAACTACTGAGATATCTTCTGTAACTCCGATAAAAGACAGATGAGACTTGAGTGAAAGTTTCTATTTTATCTCCATTTATTCTCATTGATATCTGGGAAAAAAATAGAGATCATAAATTGCATTCATGATTTTTCTCTCATGTAGGCATATTGCAGAACGTTTGTACGTTTGCGTACACTTTTAAAGATGGATGCTAAAGGGGGTTCTTTCCACAGAAAAAACATTTTTGTTTCCCCTCGAAGGTTCTTAAAAGATTTATTTTATTTAATAGCCGGTACAACCCATTTCCACCACAAAGAATCTTTTGATACAACAGGTTCTGCAGATGTTAAAGTCCCCGTGAACCGGAAGTTGCCATCATTTTTACTTCCGTATTCTGACACATTTCCGAGTGAATAGGAAGTTCAAAGGAGAAAGTTAGTGGGCGGGGCTTGCGTTTTTCCCTGCGAATTGATGTGTAAAAACAGCCGTAGCATTTTGAAACGAAACTGGCAGCAGACTGACATCTAAAGGGGAGGAGTTAAAGGTGCATTTTGTAAACACCGCCACTAGAGGGCGCACGATCAAAACAACAACAATGCCGTAGCTTGATGACGCTGTGGATGAGCGTGGAATGATGAGATCTGCTCTCTTCAACTCCATCGCTGATGGCCATCAATCAGACGGGAACTGCAAGTCATGTTAGGTAAAGTTTTATATTTGTTGCCAATAATTGTGGTCGCTAGACACCACTTCTGCATTTGTCCACGACATTGTTGTCATGTCAGTAAAGGCGGTGACAAAGGGGAAAGCGGATATGACGCCAATGACAGGCGACTGGACAGCCCGTGTCACTGAATGCCGATTTTCTCACGATTTACAAGTAGTTGGAAACATATGACATATTGTTAAGTACTCAGCTGAACAAAATATAGCTTAGTGGTTTTTGGATATTTTACTGCAAAATTGTTACAAACTGCACCTTTAACGGATGCTCCGGCCAAGCCGTCTACTTTACGTCACTTGAGATGGAAAGTCATTTGAGATCTTTTAACTCAAGATTATGAGGGTACATGAATTTTAAAAATTAAGATAATGACCCACATTGATAAGCTATTTACTTTAAACGCTGCAAATTTTCCATGAAAAAATAAGAATTGTCATTTTTAATTTCACAGTGACTTCATGAAACCACATAGCTGAACTCACTCGCTTGTTGTTTGCGTTTCAGGTTTAGATGTCTGTTTAAATGCTTAACCTTAATAAAAGCAAACACAAAAAGGGCAAGGAAAGACGTGCCTTACACAACATCATACGGGGTGCCGTGAGGTGGATTAGAAAGACAGAGGCTGTCAGTATGCTGAATATAAAATGGAATCACTCGACTAAAAATAGATTCACTGGAAATGCCTGAACCAACATCTCAAAGCCCCGTTCTTCACTTCATCGAGGGGGTAAAAGCAAAGTGAAAGGGTGTGAGTCATCACAACATACCCACCCCAGTCTTAGTAAAAATACACACTCTCTCTCTCTCTCTATTATTATCTAACTCCAACAGTGGGCGGCAGAGACTGCCATGTTTGATTCATCAACTCTGAATTAAATCAAGCGAAAACTTGGAAAACCATCATTACACCTTCTGCTCTGCACTTTTCAAATCTCTTCGGTTCTCTTCGTCCGTGCGGGTCTTCATAAAAAATGAATCACGAATCCCATCAGTTACAAACACAGAGAGAATCAAGTTCTGCTCTTAGAGAAAGTTTGAGAATTACCGTTTGATTTGTTTCAGGTATGGCTTTAAACCTTGCAGTGCATTAAAATACAATAAAACATCAGTTTAATAAAATACAAAAAAAACAGACAGTGTGTAGCTGATGCATACGAGTTATTTACTGCTTTGATTTAAATACAGCACATATAGAGCTGTATAATGATAACCCTCCTGTTATGTCAAATTGACCTTTGACATCTTCTGCAAAGTTTTCTGGTTGTATTTTGAAACCATCGAGTCTTGAAAATAGTCTGCAATGTATATATGAAAATATGATATGGTTTTAGTTATTTTCACATATTATTTTCCAGTGCATTCTGTGAGTTTCTTTCTTAATTTTGAACCATCTATGAAAATCAACATAATTTTCTGCAGGAATTCAATTCAAAGAACTCAGTAATAATAAAATATAAACAAATCTAAAAGTTATGATTTGTCCTAATGTAGGCCTATTATATAAAATAAATATACACATTTTTATTCATTTAAAATACTAAGCAGGTAACGTGTGAGTAAAAGGATAAATAACAATTTAAAATTGAGAAATTTGTTGTATATAAAAAAATCGAAACAGGGCTGTTGTCTCATGGGGGTCTTCATCTAGACTTATGGCCCACAGGGGGCGTCAGAGGACAAATATGGGCTCTCTACATTATCAATACATGATGTACGCAAATTGCATAAGATTGTTTTTAGATTCTCCTTGCTTTTGGGGATCAATGCTTATTTGCAGCGAAGATAAATCAAACTTCTGGGGGTTTTCCTGCAACTTGATCTATAATTAATTTCCAGGAAAACGTTGCCTAAGGCAGTTTCAGTTTTATGCGTTTCACTCATATAACTGTCTGACATACTTTCTCTTTTCAAAGTTTCAGTTTGTTTTCATTTCATGACTGCGGCTCTGTTTACATGTGCCATCAGGATCCATGACAGGCTGCTCTATGAATACGTTTGAAGACCCATATGTTATAGTATAATGCATTTCTCATAGCTCCCTGTCTCCAAATAAATTGCCTTTGGAGGGCGATATACATTCATTGCATTTCTTGCAATGCATTTTCAGCAATTTCAAACATTTGGAAACTTGCAGATCAACTTGAGCAAACCTTTATTGATTGGTTTCTGTGAAAGATTCATGTTGGGTATGAGAGGTGAAGTCAAACTGAAATGTGGAGTTTGATTTGAATCATGCATGATATAAATCTGGGATATTTCTCGCTCTCTGTCTGATTTATGTCCTCCAGGTTTTTATATAGCGTGTTGTTTTGAGACAGAAGCGTTACCCTGAATCTGCCTGCTGTTCTCTGTTGCGAGAGAATCTGACAGGACATTCTGACACTCTCTGTCAAGCTTTTCCAAACCTCTCCGTTCTGTCCTGAAATGCTGCCTCAGCGTTGGGGAAATGTTAAATGTGTTTTTTTCTTTGACTGTGAATGCCTTCTTAAAATGGAAGTCATGGCAGTGAATTAGAGCCTGAACAGAACAGATAAATCCCTTGTTTGCTCTAAATTAAACACATTCTCGGTGCTTTGCTGTTTTTACCTTAAATACTTTTACTTGTGTTTCTTGTGACTTGCTGAACAGATGGAAAAAGGGGGTCGTTCTTCTTCTCAGGATGAATTGGTGACATTCTTCCTAAAACGGCGTTTTAGCCTAAGATCAAATTGTCCACGATCCAACGTTCTGTCCCCTTCATGTAGAATCAAAAATAAGAGAAGATCTTTTAATATTCTGATTCATTTTTCTAGACATCAATGAGATTATTTCATATGGAAAGTTAATGCAAAAGTCTCCTGCGTCTCAGATATTTCTCCTGAGAAAAAGAACACAAAATCTCACAAATGTCTTAGAGTTTAAGAAGAGGTGTCAACAATGTGTCAAACTGAGCTCAACAGGGTCAAGTCTACAATCAAAAGGTAATACAATTGAATATCTCAATATGAACTCAAACATTTCTTATCAAGTTTACACAAATCCAGACGATTTTACCTTTACATCTACATTAATTTCATATCTCCATACTCTTGAAGTGTCTCAACAATTACACATTTGTTTCTCTTTTCATTTCACTGTATTAAGCAAGTTTAGGAGAAACATTTGAGAGTTAATAATTAGGGAGGCAACAATTTAACGACATCGGGTTGTCGCAATAGCAAAATTGTCTCAATATTATCGTGGTCACATGACTGTATGGACCTTTGTCAAGGTCCAACTGGTGCAAACATTTTATTTTATAAAAGGGATTTTTAGGTTATTTGACCTCATGCTATAACTCACCTCCAAGCAACAGTTCTGATCAGAGGATAAAGAAAAGAGGATGATCTGGCACGTTTCCAAGTCATCATTTGTCATTTTTAATACCGCAATAAACACCGTGCCGTGGACTGTACCGAGGTATTACTGTACAGTGAGATTTTGATATTGTTACATCTCTATTGATAATCGATAAAGAACTGCGGAAGAAAAAGCACATTCCGGTGGTATTAAATAAGGAAATGCACCAGTTCCGACCTTAACTCACAAACATCTCTTCAGTGACTCGTGAGTCATTGGCTGAATCACCGGTACAGTCACCTGTGAGCTACCTGCGCAAAACACTTTAAAACTGAAAAGACGTGAAAAAACATGACCGCGTGCCTTTTCTGTGAAGGTGAAGCCCTCGGGAAACAAGAAAACAAAAGGGACTGCAAAAACATAATTGATTGAATCCAAGAAGCACACAATTATTGCTGATGTCAGGTCAGATCACCGAGACAATAAGACACACGTGATGAGAGAAGATTTGTGAATGACCTTGAGGCGGGGATAAGGGTTTCACAGGATTTCTCATATATCATGCATATCATGCACTTAAGTGCCAGAAAAAACGGCCTCCGCCCATGTTCGGTTATCTGTGGTCATCCTTTTCCTTATGAATCATTTCCAAAATACAGAAATATCATTTGTTGATCCCACAGGAATGTTTGCGTGAATAGATCTTGTCCTGCTGAAATGTAAGTAGATCTTAACAGAGGGAATATTGTGGCAACGCTGCGGTCGTGGTCCAATGTTAGTGAACTTTTATTTATTTATTATTTTATCTACTCTCCATGTCATTTTTATAGCTTTTCTAAAAATAACATGTTAAACATCAGCCAGTCTGAGATTTCATTTATATCCCTAACCATCCGAAAAAGAACCATTTTAAAATCCTATTTTCAGACACCACCATAATAGTATATAGCAAAAAATAGTTTTATTTGTCAAATGTGTGACAACCCACTTGTAAACAATATGTACTTTTCTACAAGCTCAGCAAAGCCAGATAAACAATTAATGTGTAGAAATTAAATATAACAAAAAAATATGTATGTGAACTATAAAATAGACGAAATAAGAAGTCAAAAATATCTAAACATGTGATGGAATGAACATCCCTCTAATACTAGTGTGTTGACCCTTTCGTGTGGTGTTGGGTGGAGTATAGTTTGCAGGGGTGGGTGTCTGGTGGTTGCCATGACAACATTATGTAACATCATATGGCAGAGTGTAAACACACAAGCCGGTGCGATGATGAGAGACGAGGCTTCCCCCGCCCTCCATCTCTGAATCCCATTACAGCATAACACATTCACATTACATAAACCACCCTGCCGTGACCCATCAGAGACTTGAAACACAGGGCTGATGGACCTACAAGCGTGTTTTAATGCTGATAACAGATTAAAGATACTTTCTTCATTCTGTCAATATATAAATTCATCTTTCTAAGCAGACCAAAAATGATAAAATACAGAAAAAGCGTGACGGTAAGAAGCAAACAAATGCACAAGTTAATCCACGTGAGATGAAAAAGAGGAAATCAAATCCTTCAGTGCCCATACAAGCGGCCCATTGTGACTAGCAGATGTAATCCTTCTCTCAACTTCTTCCAAGTTATTAATAACTTAAAACCTTCTTCTGCTTGCAGTGTGAGCCAGCAGTAGCTGAGATGAGACTTCTGTACGGAGAACAAGCAGATACTCACGGTGTTGTGTGATAAGCAAAGGTTAAGAACTTCTCATCGTTCAGGACATTAGAGGACCTGCTGAGAAAAACATGTTACATAATGAAATGCCACAGGGTAACAGCAACAGTTTTTACAGTAGTGGCCAAAACTGATCTCCAACTTTGTAAAATTGTATATTTCAAATGTACGATTATAGAGGCTTTAAAGATTTTTTGGCCTACTTTAACGGTTTCATCGGACACACGCTGGTCTGTGTTTGGTCTGGATAGTGGCTAGTAGTATAACAATTTATATTATATTTATTTTGTATCAATATTTATTTAAATTAATATGGTATTTTATTGTATTAAATTCAATTACAACTACTTGATTCTCTATTAAAAAAAAAGCACAATAATACTTTAACCCAAATTAAATGTTTTACCATTTAGGGGCAGTTTCCCAGACATGGCTTAAGCCTAGTCCTAGACTAACTTAAATGTTAGAAGTGTCTTGATCGAAAACAACTTGCACTGACATAACTTAAAATATATGAGTGCGATTGTTTCGTCTCAAGATGCAGGCCTGTAAAGTTGTTTGTAAAAAATTTAAATTGACTTAAATATGCTAATTGAATTAAGGCCTAGTCCTGATTTAAGATAATCCTTGTCTGGGAAAACCGCCCATACAGTTCATCTCATTTTAAAGGTTTAATCAAACTTGAGCGGCCATTAAATTAAATATTGCACATAAATATGCCTTTTGCACATCAATTTTGGCCACTCCTGTATGTGAAAGCATAATGTATACCAACATGTTCAGAGAATATTTGTACACATGTGCACACGATTACAAAGACAAAAAATGATGTTGGTGTCTGTATTCTTTCAGCGACATGCAATTTCCTTTTCCTCTGATGCAACTTTCCTTTTTGCCTGATGTCACAGATTTTGTATTATCAACCATCCCAAAGGATGTAAATCAAGTCACTCCCTACATTTTTTCTCATCGAATATCCTGTTTCACTTGGAAATGACACATTTTCTAAATGCATTCTGTTGTGAATAATGTTGCTGCAGCTGTGACCATCATTTCATTAAACCTGTACTATTGCGAATTGTGTAGTTATCGTGATACCAATGACATTGTGTGATATCATGAAATGCAGTCCTGCCGGCTTTCATTGGTTTTCTAATGGTTGTCTATTACAACCATTCACTTTTATTAAGGATAATGAATGTAAAAGTAAACCACAGATGCCACCAGTATGTTTAGTTAGTACTGAAGAGCTTCCACTGTAAGGAGACACTGCATTTCTATCTGCGTTAGATGAAGTGCCAGTTCGGGTATGCAAATAGCTTATTATTTTTGATATGCTATATCTGAAACACGATTGCTCCCGGAGGACGGCTGTACAGAATGTGACACGAATCCAGTAACACACGTACCATATGATGTTCAATGGTGATGCAACAAACCTCAGTCACTGGATACTGACAAACTCTAAAGTTACACACAATTACAGCAACTAGACGACACATCCCTATGTTAACGCTGTGTTACAGTAATTTAACTATTATCATCAGCCTTAAAGGGATAGTACACCCAAAAATAAAAATTCTGTCATCATTTGTGTGGTTTGAAACCTGACTCTTTCTTTAGTGGAACTCAAAAGAAGATATTTTAAGAAATGTCTCAGCGGTTTTGTGTTCATACAACGTAATTCATTTGGATGTTGTTGTTTGGTTACCAACATTCTTCAAAATGTGCAACCTCTTTTGTAGAAGATGGCAGTTTTTTTTATTTATTTATTTTAGGTTTATTTTTTATTTTATTGCTTTTAGAAAGCTGACAGTAAAAAGAGACACGACAAGATCAAGAGATGTGCAATAAGCAAGTAAAAATGAGGTCGGCTTTCCTATTGACTAAGAATTCACGCAAGAGGAAAAAGCACATTAAGAACGAGATTAATAGCCTTTAAAACAAGTTAAGAAAAGTTTGTAAGATTCACAAACTTGTGAGTGAGAAGCAGAGCAGAGGCACACTATGCAGGATGCCATTTTGTAATGGTGGCAGTTGAAAGTGAATGAGTCACAGCAGTAGAATATGGAGAGTGTGCGGGCGGCTGGCTGTCACCGAGGCATCTTTGAATAAAACTTCACCCCCTCAAATTCAGACGGGTGCACAGGGACCTCAAGACTACGTGCGATGTGACGTTTCCCTGTTTTGGGGTTTGCGACAGCAGTTTGTGGGGGTTTGTTTTGTTCTACGTGCCCAACAGAAATGAAAAAAAGCTGAAACATGCAGCAGCTCCTAAAACTCGGTGCTACTTTTTGCATCGTTTCTTGTAATGAGCATGACGACGTGAATACATCCTAAAGTATTTGGTGTCAAGTCCCTTTTTCGCTTCCACGTTAGCGTAAACTTGTGCAGAACATGGTTTGTGTTATCCCAGCATGATCTAAGAAATGTTTCTTAACTCTTCATCGTTTCGCTCTCTGTGTGTACTTTTTAAATATAAATGAAGATGATCGATACTGACACAGACTTGTGCATGCAGGAGGAGGGGAAGATATAGGGAGAGCAAATGCATATTTAGCCCAGGCAGACAAATCTGTACAGTGATGCTATGCTTTCGTCACTGGCATACGTACATCTCTCTCCCTGTGGGCTTGTTGTTGGAGAAAGCATATAACAGATAGTCACCTCTGCACCATCATTAAAGAGCTATTTCTATCCCCCGGGCTGAAATTCTCTGACCTTTCTCATTAATCGATGTGTCATTTGCGAACACAAACACCCGCAGACATATTGTGAGATGCTTTGGATGTGGATTTAAAAATAGCCGAGCAGCATTATTTGTGCATACTGTGTGTCTGGTGATGTCTTCGGGTGGCTTAGCACAGTTGTTAATGGATGTTTGGTGTCCTGTGAAATCAGCGATGCACGGTAGTTAATAATCGTTTCGGCTCTGCACTCTATAGTCATTCAATAAACCATTTGCCGCATTGAAATCATTGGGAAAAACAAAACACCAATCAATGATTCATGTCAGGTTTCTTCAAGTGCATAGTTTGTGAGAAAGAATGTTTAATTCAATTCTCAACTTCGGGTTTAGTTTTCAACGACAGCATTGTGTTTTGTCTTGCTATGAGTTGTGGCTGAGAACAAGGACAGACACGTGGAAGGAATGAAAACAGTCTTATCCTTCCTGCTAAGCATGTTTGATCATATGCCATCCAATTGCTAAAACACATGGAATGCTAAATTTGATTCTTAAATGTCAAAAGACTCAATATCTCGAATTATAAATCAGTCCCTTTATACAAAATCCAATTGTTTTTGTAATAAAGTAACAAACATGAGCTATTTGGGCTGCACAACACTGAGATTTCTTTACTCAGCTCCTCGTCACTTCTCTGCGCACTCCAACAAACCTCAACGATCTTTTAGCGCAAAACACACAGTTATTATGCGTCTTAAAAATCTGTGCAATGAATGCTAATCATTTTAAATGCAAAGAGCCAGCACGGACAGTGACTTTGCAAGTGTTTAGAAACGCGCACACTAAACTGCAAAGAGTCTCGCGTGTTTTAACATTCCGTTTCGCGCATCTCCGTTCATATGTTTTGCGCAGAAGCACATGTCAGACGGACGCAAGCAGCGTGCTGCGTGCGCCATTGTTCGTGCGGATCTGTGCGGGAAAGCCCAGCGCTGGTTGAGGGGCACAACGTGACCTAACAAACAAGGAACCTCCGGGAACACCGTCAGTCCTGAACTATGCGCACAAGGGACCCGGACGAGGGGTACAACGACAAGCGACGCTTTTGAAATTCCGCGTAACACGCGCTTTCCCCGGTGCTTTTCGGAAAACGCGGATTAATATGATTTTCTGGCGCTTTTAAACGCATGTCTTTTAACAATTACAGCTCAGGGGGCGCGTAACGCAATTGAATGAAGTGTTTTATCGGCCGTCGGGACACTCCCTGACGCCATTCGCTCTGGTTGGGAGGCGGAGACGGGACCCCCGTTGACGTCAGTGGGCCTGTCGGTTTCCTGCAATAGAAAGTGAGAGAAGATAGAGCGAGAGAGGAGGAAAAAAACACAGACCTCTGACCGTTACAAGTTGAATTCCTTTGACAACAGTTCAGACTGCACCTGTAAGTACACAAAGTTAAGAAACCGACGCGTTCCTATGTCTTGATAAGCGCTCGGGTGCGCGGCGCAGTGCGTTGTATGGAAACATGAGGTGCGTTAACGTGTCTCCTAGCGCTGTTTTGGGGTACATTGTTGCAAGTCAGATTTTGCAGGGCTGCTAAACTTATGCGCATGTTTGTGTGAGTTTGCGTTAAGCTGGTTTTGGCAAGCGGTGGCTGGGTCCGGCCCGTGTTTTGTATCTCGCCGAGAGTGCACGTCTCCAGAATGTTAATACGCGGGGTGTAAATGTTTATCAAGCGCGCAACACTGTTGCAGAGAGTCGCCGATCGCGACGGCAGGTGAGCATAAAACATCCCGTCCGAGAGCATGACACAAACTATCGTGTATCGGATGCGCCTTGCTATCTTCGGCCGGTTTAAAGCGCATTTTGGTATCGAATTAGGGAAGTGTTTCTTTCGCGTCCTGTTGCAGAGGACTCACAGGGGTTTTCCCCGGCTCCGCCCTCTTCGCGTGTTCCTAAAGGCATTAATGCGCCATTCACCTGAATTACGCACTACAAATGCGGTGGTTACATTTTGAGGCGAATGTTGCGTTTTGGAACCAGTCGAGGATTTAGACACGTGGTGACTCATCGCGTGCGGATCTTAGTATATACGCGACTCATTCTATATGGGCTCTTGCAGGAGCTACCCCTGTGCCATCTTCTTTGCCAATGCATGCCAAGCAAGCTACGTACGTGACCCATGTGACTCGTGTGCAGCAGTTTCTGTTAGACTGGTTTCGGGGTGTTTCTTACAATCTGTAGACAGATATTTTGTACATTGTGTTTTTTTTTGTACTTGCCAGACGCATTGTGCATTGAAGGCATGCATTGTGGTTCGAACCCCCTGACCTTGACATTGCTTTGTGACCATTGCGTTACAGTAGCAGGTGTGTCGTGTTGCGACGGTAACATTGTTACGTTGTGGGATTGTTGAAAGTCCTGCGAGTGTGCGAGACCCGGTGCATGCGCTGTGTGTGTGCTCGAATCCACGGGGAGGTGATGTCATTGCCGTAGAGATCCACACGGAGAAATCATACACACTCGTAGTACGTGTTACGTAATGTGGTGAGGCGAAACATTCGTGCGGAGTCTGGCGCGCGGTGTGAATGGATGCATGCGGGGATGTTTGGGCGAGGCATCTTTGCAACAGAGCTGAAAAAACGTGTATATAGAAAACAACTTAAAGGACGCAAGACCATCTTAATTGTATTAAATGTGAGGGTTTACTATTCCGTCTATTCATGTCGTGTCAAGAAACGCATTTGACCTGCAGTTGTAATCTATTTATCATCAAACATAAACAAGTTGTTTTTGTCGACCAGACCAGACTGAATTTATTTGTCTCAGTATTCAAAAATACCAGTCCACCACTAGTCAATAGTTTCTGCCATTGCGTATTTCATTTATGGTTTGCATAATAGCACCTCAACCTTATTAAGAATGCATCCTCCCACCATCCCATATTCATCATCCCACTGTTATGATGACTCTTTATAAATCTAGTTGCGCATCATTTGGAAATAAAGTGAGTGCCCAATTCTCTGGTTAATTTGCTGAATTTGAGAATAGAGGTACAGGGATGCTGCGTTGTTCAGAATTGCTCATTTTTATTATTTAAAAGCATGTGGATTGTTTCCAGAAACTGTAGATCAGTGTATTTTATATCTATAATGGTATACTAAATATGATCATTTCATAGAGAAGCAGGTGTGCGTATTCAAGATATGCACATCATTCAGTCAAGGCATCGACAATAACAGGCCATTTATGTTGATCAGATTCGTGATGAAAGCACCAGACGTGTCTTTGAACACATGAATTTCTGGCCTCTTCTACGTTGTCTGTTTTGCATTGACTTCTGTCTGTTTGTTGTCTCCATTAGATGTGCCGTGGGTGTTCCTGCTGCTTTTCCTCTCGGTGATCGGCCGCATTCCATCCAGCATCTTTTCGGATGATGTTTCACTGAGCCAGCCGGAAAAGTCTGAAAATGCCTCGTACAAAGCAAAACAACCCCAAAAATCTGAAAGGTAAGATTTGAGTGTTTATTTTTTCGGACATGCTGTGGACCGAACTAAAAAAAGTTGTGTGGAAAGTGTCTCTCATTTCTTTTAAAACATTAAAAGTATTAGTAGGTCTACAATGCTGTTAGATAGGGGATCTTAGTCTAACTGGTACAGTTTTTTGTTAACGTTGGTGATGACTCTTTGTGACCTGTCATTCGTGAAGAGAATTATATTAGTGTTATGGAATCAGTTTTGCTTGTGATCAATTTAAAGACCTAATCAAATCAATGGACGTCCTGTATTGACCTATTTACTGTTCACACAGAAAGTTGAAGGTATTTCATGTCACTTTCACAGAGAGCTGAGCAGCGTAGAGTTGTGATGTACTTGTTGGTTGACATTTACAAATAACTACATATCATATGTTGTCTTTTTACGTTGCACATGGTCGCAAAGGTCACGCTGAATGTTGTCTGGGATTGAGGCGGGACTAAAAGTGCAGCAAGCATGTTGGGACACGCCAGAATTGCGCTTCCATGCATGACGTCACTGTGGAATCTTAGACATTTCCTCTGTAACGGACCCCCACCACCCCACCCCAAAACCCACCACTCGAACTGTACATGTTGTGAACTATGTTCTGTCATTTCAAGAGTCAAGAATATTTCCTTACGCAACCAAAGTGAGATGAAGAATCTTACAAAACCTGTCATGAACATGTCGAGGTCATATTTGAATGCAAAAGCTTTTTTATGTTTTGCATGAAGAAACTTAAGCATTTTAAAATCAATGATGATAAAAACATTTTAACCCCACGCGATTTTGATTACATGTGAAAAACACATAAAAGGCCTATATTTTTTAATCTTGTAAATTATGTATACATCATAAAATGATTAGCTCTTTTGAGCTTGTGCGTTTAAAGTCCCTGTGAAGCAAAAGTTGCGAACGTTTTTACTTCCGTATTTTGACGCATTTCTGAGTGAAATGGAGTTTTGAATGAGAAATATAGTGGGCGTGGCTTTCGTCTTTCTCTGCGATTTGATTGAATGTATAAAATCAGCCGTAGCATTTTGAAATGAAACTGGGGCAGACAGACATTTGAAGGGGAGGAGTTAACGGATGCTCCGCCCAAGCCGTCTAACATACCTCATCTATGGATAGTCATTACAGGACAGAATTGCATTTTCAGATTTTAAATAAATATTATTTATAGAGAATGACCCACTTTGGGTTAAACTATTTAAAATAAATGCTGCAATATTTCCTATAGGCATTGTCGTTTTTAATTTCACTGGGACTTTAATAAAAAAAATAATACCATATTAGTAAATTAATACTTAAAAATCATCTAAAAAACATCTGGATGCATTTCAGTTAAACGAGTTTTTTTTTATTGTCATGAAAATAACCCCACAGTAAAAACATGCTTAAATTTTCTTTAATACAAAATATATACTGTATATTTTGTGAAATGTGACCTAGACATGTTTTCATTGAATCTTGAACAGGTTAACAGTAAGAAAAATGAAGGACAATAACATTTTTGGCATATTGCTTCAGGCCACGACAAATAAAAATATCAGCATGACAATGTTTTGAAATATAGGGAACGAATTACACCGGGAAGAGGAACTAGAGAGGATTCCCTGGTTTGTTTTGGGTCGCTGTGTTTTTGATGTCATGGATACAGAGGCGACCTCTGTCTATCAGCCAGGTACACACCCTTCCTAAAAGACATGTCACAATCCCATCAGACGGTCCGAGTTTAAGAGCATAACTCTTTTATTGTTCTCAGAGGCGGCCGGGTTACCAAGGTGTATTTACTGTAAGGTAGCATGTTGAAAATATTGCGAAGTGTCAGGCCTTGTTTGCCGTCTCGTGAGCTATGCACTGTGCAGGAGCGCTTTGGTGACGCAGTTTGCGGGTAAACGGGCAGGAAGTATGGAACCTCTTGCCCTCCCGTCGTGCTCAATGTTTACTTTTTTGAAACAGCTGGTCTCCAAGCACACAGACGTTCGTGCAACTGTAACCCGTATGTCACACGATTCTCAGCATTTACATAAACACAAACCGCTGAAGAACGGTTTCGCAGATACCGACAATCAGGTCACACATGCAACACAAACATTGGTTTTCTGCTACTGTTTTGAAGTGGACACTGAAAGGGACAGTTCACCTAAAATAAACAGTTTTCTACACCGTCATGTCTATCCAAACCTGTATGACTTTCTTTATAGTCCTCAAGTCAAAAGAAGATATTTTGAAGAACGTTGGTAACTAACTACGTTGATAAATGACGATGGCAGAATTTGTATTTTTGGGTGAACTTTCTCTTTAAAGCGATGAAGTTTTTTTAATTCTTGGTATTTTAAAACGATACTGATCTCTTTTCTACGGTGTGTACTGTCTACGTTAGTGTGTGAATCATTTTGCGATGTAAATTAGCATGCGCAAAGTCATCTACTTCCTCTAAGCCGCAGCTTTGAACACGTCGAGCTTCCTATGAAACGCATTATCCCTTGTTTATTTGCATGCACGAACACATATTCTTATTTCACAGCCTCTAAACATGGCTTGAATGTCTTGACCACGTTGTTCTTGAACATTCCTGCAATATAAGCGGTTGGCAAAGTGATTGTAGGTGGTTAGATCGTTCCTCCGGGCCGTCATCCACTTCCCATTTGTAAAACACCTCTTAACACACTTTCTCCCGAAATAGTCGCTCCGTCTCTGTCTGAGATATTGAATCAACCTGCCGTTGGGTTAACACGCGTCTCCCACGCGCAGGTGCTCGGCTAACTGTGTCAGATAGTTGCAGCTCTGTTCGTGGGAGATGACCACAGAATGCTAAAATGGAAAAGCCTTTGCAGTTGTGCGACAAAGACGCTGATGTCGTGACCTGGAACGTCCCAGTATAACTGCTCTGGTAAATGTTTTACCCAGAATGCCCGACTAGAGTGTGCGACCTGGAAAGCCTGTTAATAATCAACTCCTGGGTTGGGTCATCGACCTTCAGAGAGTCCCGCCGTGCACAGGGTCCGATTGTGCAACCCGGCGCTGATAATCTCAGGTCTGGTGGCATTGATGGATCGCTGGATTCACATTTTGCACATACATTTATTTTGTGGCAGCGGAGGAAAGGCTTCTCAGAGGTTGTTCTTTTGTCGTTTCAGGGATTTTGTGGAGGTCTCAGTTGTGTTTAATTTCAGTATCAACTTGGTCTTTGATGTTTCTCCTGAAATTGCTTAAGAAATATTTAAGAAACGAACGAGACTGAAGCCTAATTGTTGAAATGAAGAGAGTGGATCAGTGAAATGAATGTAGATTGCAAAGGTAAAATAATTTGTATTTGGGTCAATTTAATGAGAAAGGTTTGACATCTTCAATAATATTGACTTTTGATCTCAGACTTGACAAATCTGAGCTCAGTTTGAGGCATTGTTGACATCTCTTCTGAAACTCTAAAAACATTTGTGAGATTTTGGACTCGAGATAAAATAGAATAAATCATTTTTGATAATGATTAATTAATGATTTATTTTAATAATTTCTACAGAATGATGTTCTGAATGATTTCCTAGCTGACAGCTCAGTATATGGAGAAATCAGTAAAGAAATATTCTATGTCCTCAAGGCTGCATTGATTTGGCAAAGAAACCTTGCCATTGGCGTGAATCTATAGACAAACATTTCGGGTTTATAAGGGTGTGTTTGGATGGACTTTCAAAACAAAGCAAGTAGAATCCAGCAAACATTTTTAAATGATCGCTCTGTTTGTTTAAGTCAACATCAAGTTAAACCAGTGAGTTGGGCTGGGACTACTTTGACTTGAGCCATTGAGGAACACCCTAGCAACCGCGTAGCAACACTCAGAACACAAGCAAGTTTCGCATTGGCAAAAATCACACACTTATTTTCTATTCAATGTCAGAATTCAGAAGGACAGAAATGGACTTGCATTGGCTAATTTGCTTTAATGTTCTTCTCCCGTCCCACCTCTCTGCTTCCACTTACCATCAGCTGTCAAAAGGTCTTGATGGGGTTAAGAGGGGTCGATGAACCCGCTGGTTTCCAGAAACTGACCCGTGAAGGTCCGGAGTCTGTTCTTTTGTAGCAATAACCAGGAAGTGGAAAGATGGTTTTGGGCTCACCTGACCTGATCATCTCAAAAATCAACATTTGTGAATTAAAAAAATATATATATTTTTTAAAGGACCAATACATGTTTTTGCCATTTGTATGAGAATTAGCCAACATAATATTTTCCCAGTTTCCCAAATTTGTATTAATGCAATGCAAACTAAGACATTTAAATTAGAAGGCACAGTTCGTATACGCTTTAGTGGAAGATGTAGGTGAACATTATATAATGTAATGCATTGAAGAGATTTAAGATTTTAAATGACATTAATATAATGTTGATAATACAACATCTTAATTGTCCTTAGAATTCTTTACTTTGCAAAATTATTATTTTAATATGCATTATTTTGAATAATTTTAATTAATTATTATTTAAGGGTGCTTGAAGTTGTGATGGAAGTTTGTTGCACGTTTGAGGATGGTAGAATTTTACCTGTTGTTTCAAGTGCAAACTAGTTTTTATTTTTTGCATTTCTCCACTTTTCCATACAGCTGTGAAACTCAGTTCCATACAGCTCGCTCTCTCTCTCTGTTCTTGTTCCCTGCGGCTGGGATCACCCTCCGTTTTAGCAACAGTAACTATAACAGAAGCACTGTAACAGGTTTGGCCATGTCTGATCGACTATCAGGAAACTGTGTGTGTATGAGAGAGAGAGGGCAAAGAAATTGAACGTGAGAGGTTGTTTTTCATATGGCATAAAGAGTTTTGGTGTGGATGTCACAAGCACTGGTCATTGAAGCTCTTTTAAATGGCCTGCACTGTTTTTATTTTCATCGGGTTTTTTCCGCCTTCATCCATGGAAACGCTGACTGTTTCCAGTAATAAAGCTATAAATGTTTTTAAAGAAGGAAGGGTGTCCAACACACGTTGGTTTGCAGCATATTTCTTTGTTTGCTTGCTCTGGGGTTTTCTGACATCGTTGGGGGCTCCAGACGGGTCCTTTTGCTCTATTGGCTCAAGTTCTCGATGTAGAGAGATTGTTTGATGTAGTTATTAATGGTCAGCATGGATACAGTTAACTTTCCATTAATTGCGATATGAGATTCAGGGTGGACTTTGTGGTAATGTCTCGCATGCTTTCCACGTTTGTTGAGAATTTCAAATCCATGACTCAAGATGGTGAAACAATATTTATTTTCAGTTACAAAAGAAATCTGTTACGAAAACAAAGTTATCAATTTAATTTCTCTTTTGTTTTAATGCCACTGTCCAAATATTTGACATTGTTCTTTTTTGTGCTTTTAGAAACCATGACCAATTTTTAGGTTATATCAGGTACTGTCAAAATACATGGTTGGAAGTGTTTAGTAATGTCCTTGAATCCTTGGAATTGTATTAATGTTAATATGTATAATATATTTAATAATGACACCATAGATATAAATAAATAGATGCCGCATTAGCATCTGTTTCTATGGGCCGTAGGTACTGTTTAGCGTGTTGACAAAATGTTAAACGCTTTCCCACTTGTAAGTCGCTTTGGATAAAAGCGTCTGGCAAATGAATAAATGTAAATGTAGGTCGTCCGCTATATTGGAAAGCCGGTCTGTGTTGCCAAGTCCGCGGCTTCCCATGGAATTAGGTTACTTTGTAACTGTTGCTCTGGTTTGTTTTATTCACAGGTTAGCAGTGGAAGAATTTTGTTATATTGCTGTCAATCTTAAAATGATTTTATTTATGAATGTTAAGTTCTGTTATTTGGGCTAGGGACGTTAGGCTCGTGATGAAGTATTTTGATTGACAGATCTGGCAACCCTGCCAAGCCGGTCCGTTAACACTCAAGAGCAAGCTGACTGTGACTGATTATGAAAACATATTTGTTTTTTGTGCAAACTCAAACGTTATATTTGCTACACTAACACATGACAACAACGAAAGGGTATCCAATTTTTTGGAAGTTACAAAGCATAGCCGTGGCGGTGCAGTGTTGTGGCATTCTAGCAAACTGTGAGTGGACTGTTCCAAGATGGCGGACGCGTCTACATGCCTGAAGCGCTTGATGAGGCATCTAGTTATTTATATCTATAGATGACATTTCCTTCCATCTTTACGATAACAATGTTTGAATCTCTGGATCAACCGCTGGCTTCAAACTTTATTTTAAATATCTTACTTTGTTTTTTTCTCTTACCCTCTATGAAGTAGATCCCTATCAGTTTTGTCTTATCAGATTTTGGCAGAAACCGTTGTTACCATGGTAAAAATTTCGTAAGAAAAGTTAACTTCACTCCTGAGTTTTTGTGCTTTTCTGTGAGCCTGTTAGCTGGCCTTAAATTGCTTTGTGCCGTAGGTGTCTACACCTGAATCCATCTGAAACTTTAGCCTCGCTGCTTAATACACTCGAGCCCCCCTCTTCCCCCCACCCCCTCGCTGTGTCTGAGCACTTTCATTCTGAATGTCTGTCAAGATCTGACTGCGTATCGGACCGAAGTGACTAATACTGGACTAACACCACCCACCAGCTTTACTCTGAGAAGCTTCTGCAAGTGTGCGTTTGTGTGTTCTCTGAGGTATTTTCGTGCTATACCACATTCACATGCAATGCTTTAAAAACGCTTGTGTTTCAGTAGCTCAGTTGGTAGAGAATTGCGTCAGCGGTTGAAAAGTTGAATTCCCAGGAAGCAAATGCATGGGATAAAAACGTACACCGAATTTACTGTAAGTCGCTTTGAATAAAAGTGCCAAATGCAAAAATGTAAATACACCAGCACGTTTTCAGAAAATACATTTTCACCCATGTGTGATCTCGGCCTGTATGTGAGGATGAGACGACTGGGTTTTGTGGTCAGAAAACTAATTCAGCTTCATTTGGTTTGTCGCTATTTAAATAATGACAGAAGATTGTTTATATCTTTCTGTTTTTTTTTGCATACCTTCGTTCACCGCGTTGTGTGTCTCTTTTTAGAATTCAAGTTTAAACACTGATTCAGAATAGCAAACAGAAACTGTAGTGTTTGTGGTTTTGAAAATTGCCGGTGATAAAAAAGCATAAAAATGTACTTTTGTGGTGTTTTAATTTCATGTGGAACAGATTTTTCAGTGTAAAAATGTAGGTGGGGTTTGATTTTATCCATAGGGAACCGATTGGACGGTAGAAATTAGGCGTTTGATATACCAGGCTGGAACCAGTACTAAATGTGAGCGTGGATTGTGGAGGACTTTGTCCTCTTCTGAATCACAAAACACCCACTTCTGAAGAGCCTTGTAAAGTGGGACATTAAGGTGAAGGTCAAGTTCACCTTCAAGAGCATCTCCATGTGTCCCAACGTTAACACATTCTCTTAAATATTGTTTTAACTTTTATGGTTTACTGAAATTACTATGTTTACTTTCGGCAAGATATACGACTGATGAATAACCTATAATAGCCTAAAGAGCAACTAAAAGTTGTTTAAGAGACAACTTCAGTGTGTTAAGAAAGTAAACAGAATGCAAATGCGTCAGTCTTGATCTAATGAAACATCACAGCATTGCCTTCATTAAAAAGTAGAATTTCTTTGAAGATATTAAATCCTGCATAGGGACAGGAAAGCCTTATAAGGGCGTTGCGTGGGGCATGCGTGTTTGTGTGTGAGGTTTACAGGAGTGAAGCTGGAGCTAGCTGTTGCTACGGCAACAGGAACAGCACGAATCTGTGTGCAGGTGCTGTTGCTTGAGTCTGACTGCAGGAGGAGAACGACGATTTTTCTTTTTTGGGGAAAAGGTGGATTGACTTGAACAATTGATTATCTGTGGGAGAGACCCCAGAGGGGATCAGGGGATGGTGAAAAGAATGGACGAGAGAGAAAGAAAGCGAGAGAGAGAGAGAGAGAGAGAGAGGGAAGATGCAGAAGGCTGTTTGGCAGCTTTGAAAATGAGCCCAAGGACCCAACGAGAAACCGGTAACCTCTCATACAGGGAGTGAAGGCAAGAAAAAAGATTTAAAGTCCCAGTTAAATAAAAAATGACAATGCCTATTTTGTAGGAAATATTGCAGCGTTTATTGTAAATAGTTTATCAATGTGGGTCATTCTCTTTTTTAAATAATAGTTTGCCCTCATAATATTTAGTTAAAATCTGAAAATGCACATCGTTTCTGTAATGACTTAAATGACTTAAACTTCAATGTAGTTAGGTTATTAACGTTCTTCAAACCATCTTAAATGACGTATGCTAGACGGCTTGGGCGGAGCATCCGTTAACTCCTCCCCTTCAACTGTCAGTCTGCTGCCAGTTCCATTTCAAAATGCTACGGCTGTTTTTATACATCCAATCAAATCGCAGGAAAAGACAAAAGCCATGGCCAGAAATCACTCAGAAATGCGTCAAAATCCGAGAGTAAAAATGATCGCAACTTCTGGTTCATGGGGACTTTAAAAGAAAAAATGATTTGATGAAAGATTTAGTTGCCCTCATGTGTTTGCATGACTTTCATTGTTCGGTGGAAGCCAGAAGGAGATATTTTTGCAAGCCTAGCATGACGTACCTTGATATGGCATATTTGAACACAAACAAGATCTGAGAGCTGTGACGGAGTAGAAGATTATCAGTCAACTGATAATGAAAAATTGAATTTTAATCTGTTTTTAGCACACAAAGCTTTAGCAACGTCTCAGATGCACAAATCAGACGGGCTACTTTTTAACATGTTTTATGCTTCTTGTGTTCTGGTTTTAAATGAGGGTGAGTAAATTATGAAATGTTTTTTGGGGGAACTGTCCCTTTAAGAACAGTTTTCTTTTTCTAGTTCTCTCGCGTGTGTGTGTTTGTGCTTTTGTGTGTTTTGGATGCCCATGAACGAAATGAAGATTCCCGCAGCACAATGCCAGATTCACCTCATGCAAATGCCAGATTCTGGAAACTCCTCCAGTGTTTGGGTTTCTCCGAGAATCTTTTCATTCAGATGTTCCTGGTCGCTCATGTCACGATCATCACAGATCATTAGATTCAAATGAATATGTGCTTTAGACAAATACTACACAAATGCTAACAACATTGACTCATTTTACTGCAGTGAAACATGAAAGAGATTTATGTGCAATAAAATAAGACACTTTATTTTGATATTATGTTATAAAATGAATCTGTGCCCTTATGGTATACAGTAAATGGATAAGGGCAACGTTTATACACACACACACATACTGTCTGTCTGTCACAGGAATGTATTTGTGTGTAAAACATGACTGTTTCCATTTAAATCAGAAATCTCTCGCTCTCTCTGTGTCTGTCTGTCTGTCTCCAGCCTTGACTGTGTCCTTGAAGGGATAGACAGTTTTCTACTATTTGCTTTTATTTCAATTACTCAGAATCTCTGATTTGGACTTCAAGCACTTGATGATTTAATGGTCTCACAAATTATTACTCGTGGAAAATGTTTTTTTAATGCTTTTATCCACACACAGATATTAAGAAAGACTATCGTTGTTTTAATGTAAATAGAATTACCCCAGACTCTAACCCTAAAGGAACATTTTGCAATTTTAGAAACTGGGACATAGTTAGCGTTGAGGAGCATCTGAGTACCAAAGGGAGTTATTTTCATATTTTGCTCATATCTGGAGAATATCTGTTCCCTGAAGTAGTTCACTATAACACACAGTGGGCTGTTTCTTGTGTTACTTGTGTGTTCAGACAGTGGTTAGTAATACGAAGAATATGATGTATAAAGCTTTTATTAGCATGTGGATGTAATCAGACTTTTGACGGGATACAGAAATAAGAAAAAAGCACAGTTTTTACCCCTTTCTTTTTGTTCCTCCAAAACATCTGTCATTTCTCTTCTGTTTTAAAATTCTGCTGCAATGCTTTGCCACAACATATTGTGTTTGTTGTATTCTTCACTGAGGTGGAAAAACAACAACATTACACAAAAAAAATATTTTATGTCACCGAAGCCGTGTTAGATGATAAATCCTCTTTCATATGTTCTAAATGATTTCTTCCGTTTTGTTAGTTTTTCGCCATATTTACAGCCCCTGCTGTGAACCATATGCCCTCTCTTTAGAACTCCGCCTACCACAGACAAAAGTGCAAAATGATTGACAGGCAAAAAGCTTGTCTAATTGGCTAGAAACAATTATGGTCTACGATCAGAATCTTTTTGTGTGTGCGTTTATAAAGCCTAGGGCTGTCACAGACATGATTTCTATTCTGTTTCAATCTATTTCGTGGATATCTGTCAGATATGAAGGACTGTAGTTGTGTTTTATATTATGTTATATATTCGTTTGTGATTAGAACGATAAAAAACTAGGTGATTTGAGATGCACAAATGATTTTGATCATTAGAATTGATTTGAGAAAATGCTTGCATTCAGGCGCAGAATAAATCATGAATGAGAAAGAGACGAGATTCACGGGCGAACCATTGATAAAGAGAGAGAGAGAGAGAGAGGAGGCAGGTTCAGCAGTGATGGGGTTAAACCATGTATGGGAAGAGCAAGTGGGGATGAATGAAAATGAGGGGGAAAAATGAATGGCAGTCAGAGAAAGTGATTGGCAGAGAGGAATGAATGAGGACGAGATTCGTGATCGCGGTTTCTGTGTTTTATTTTTTTTCATTTGCCCTCTAGCTGAGCTTTTCTGTCTGGCGTAACGTGGGCTGTTTCTTCAGCAGCTGTTGCTATGGGAATTTCTGCGGTAGGGGAGGAGGGCTGGGGTTCGAGCATTCCTACGAATCACCTCTCGCGGTCTTCCCTTCATTTCCCGTTCCATAGATCTACAAATTAGAAAGTAATTAGTCTGAAAGAAAGCATTTCCCGTTGGGCGGTAGCGGGGCAGATCTGCATGATCGTTTTTTCTGGTTTTGATAATATGTGGGGCTATGCCAGTATAAACGCCTCGCGCAGAAGTTTGCGACCGTAGCACAGGACATGTTTAATTCAGCGAATGGCAATAAATGCAAATCTTTTCAACAAAAATGCTTTTTTTCTCATTTGTGTTTGCATCCAACTACCATAATACAGATGATGTTACTTTAGATTCACCAATCACCTTGAAAATGACAGATCAATATTCTCCTACAGAATTTATTACATGATCAGCTTTCAGTTGCTCCAAATGTAGTCGATCCATGTATACGGACACATACACTGTAAAATAAAATAGTTGAGTCAACTAAAATAATAAGGCGACCTTTCACAAGCACCGTTTCGAGTTAACTCGCAAACAGAGACTGAAATCCACCCAACTAAACATATTATGTTTAAGTCATTTACCTAATGAACAACAGAACAAAATATGTTTTGTTGGCTGAACATAAACAGAAAATATAGATTATTTATAAGTAAGCAAATGTATTTGTCTTTTACTACAATTGGACATGTTTTCTGCCTCAAACAGACCAAAACTTTGATCAAATAACCGTTTGTGTTGAGTGCATTTGTACCGGATGTGGCCATGTGTCATGCACTTACACCTCAACATTGAACACACAAACCTCAACCATGGTAACAATCAAAAACCCTAATTCAATAAAAATCTCAACACAACATATAACTAACAGTAACAACGACATTAAAGCATAAATTAAGCCAGCAAGAACTAAAACACTGATCTTTAAAAGAAAAACAAATAAGAACGCAGAATTGAACATGCTGCAATGCATCTTGGGAACTTTCAAACTCTTTCTTCAGAATACACAGTTTTGTAAGTTGGGCAAACTTTTTGAAGTCCATTCAACAGAATCATTTTTGTTAGAAACATGTTTAGGCTATTTTTGTTCAGTATATGCAAAACAATAATTTGACTCCTTTAACTAAAAACTCTTTGTTCAAGTTACTCATTTATCTTTGTAGGGAGAACATTTTGCAAGTTGGATGTTTTTACAGTGTATGCATACTGTGTGCCATTCTAAATATATGCTTTTTGCTTACTGATTTGATGGGTTTTCTCGGCAGGTATGTTTATGAATGTACGAGCGCTTGTTTTCAGGGATAAAGTTATGAGATTGTGTGTGTGTTTGTGTGCTGTGAGCGTGGGAACCGCTGGGGTTTGACTACACTATGCCTGGGGTGTGTGACTGTGTACGTCTAGGTATGGTGACTAATTGTGTGTGTGTGTGTGTGTTTGTGTGAATCAAGCTCATCCACCCAGAACACCTCACAGGTGTTAACCAGAGATTTCCTGACAGCTGTGTTAGTGAATGTGTGCTGCATGCATTTCAAAAGCCTGCTCTAAATATCTTCAAGTTTAACGTGCACAATGTCGTAATATCAATGTTGTTGCATATGTGAATTATAATCATCGATCATTGTCAATTTTTAACATAACCAATGAAGCATGTTTTAACTAGTAAGTATGTTTTTCTGGCTTTCTTTGTAGTAAAACCATAGGATCCACAAATGTACCATTGTTTTACTACATTAACCATATAGTTTTACCATAATATTTGTTGTCAGAATTGTGACATACTATGGTACTGACCGATGCGACACGACAAACAGCTTGTTGTAATGGGTTTGTCGTGTGGACAAAATGTAAAATTATAAACGATAAAAAAATTGACATCATTTATTCACCCTCTAGTTATTCTAAATATTTATAAATTTAGTTTCAAAAGAAGATTTGTTTGAAGAATCAAAGAAATCGATCAGTTCTGGGGCACCATTGACTACCATTATAGGTTTTCTCTTACTATGGTAGTCAATGGTGCCCCAGAACTGTTTGGTCACAGACATTCTTCCAAATATCTTTCTTTGTGTTTGGAACAACTCAAGGGTGAATAAATGATGACCGAATTTTCATTTTTGGGTGAACTATCCCTTTAAGCTTCTGTTTGTTAACATTAGTAAACGCAGACGCTAACACGGACTGACAGTGAACAATTTAGTTACTTATTAAACTTTAACGTTAGTAATTGCAAGAACGTTTCATGTTATTATTTTACCGTGCAATAGCTAATGTTAACATTTAAAACTTTTTAATGATTTTTTTGTTATTAGTAAATGCTTTAAACTTAACATGAAGTAAGATTAATAGATGCTGTAGAGTTGTTTATTGTTATTTCATCGTTAGCAAATGCATTCACTAATGTATACAAATATAAATGTGTAACCATCTATACTATAATAAAACCATTGAGAATTTTCATAAAGGTATCGCTGTGACAGTCACTATCAAACATGCACGTCGTTCAGCTCAAACCGGAGCATCGGTATCTGTTTACATCTTTCACCGTGTTTATGTTTTTATATTTCGGGTGGGCGGCTGTGGCGTGTGTGGGCCGTGTGAGTCGTGTATTAATAGGTGTGTTTGAGCGCATGTGGGCGGCAGCTCTCCACAAGTGGGTGAGGAGCTAATCTGATGCTGACAAACATTTCAGGCTCCTCGGTTGTGCACGGCGCGAGCGCTCAGCCGAGGGAATCAGACTGCTGGCTTTTTATAGACCTTCAGCTCTGTTCTGTGTCTCATTCGCTGAGAGTGGAAGTCCGTGTGGCGGTGGTCAGGGCTTTCCCTGCGCTGGGATTAAACCACGGAGAGAAGTCGCTAGTGAGAAAAGAAGGCAGGAGGAGGAGGAGACGAGAGGGAAGGAGGGAACGAGGGAGGGTTGTGAACGCTATCTTATTCAGGAGTGAGTGAGCTATCAACACACAGCCGGCTTTCATACGAGTGAAAGCGAAACAGAGAAAGAGTTTCTAGGCGAGGTCTGTCCGCTGTGTGTTGTGGTTATGTGGTGTGTGTGTTTGAGAGAGGACACATCCAGGTGTTCCCCAGCGGCGTTCAGCGGCGCTTCAGGGAAATCCGTCTCATCCTGATACAGACACACTTTCACCGGGACACAAAACAACCCCGTCGTCTGTGTATCAACCGTTCTCAGGTATTTTGTGTGAGAGCTTGCGATCATGTGGTGACCTGTTTTGATTCGATGTTCCTCTTTCACTTCTGTCTGTTGACTTCTTTTATTTGAACTAATATAAGTTAATCTCACGTTTGCGATATTTTCTATATTTTCTTTGCATGTGTATGTTGTAGTCTGACTCGCCAAATTTATGCTTGTGTTCCTTGAAAACGTTGCTTGAGTGGCTTTGAAAAGTGTTGTCGGCTTACGGTTGTGTTTGGACAAGTTATCTCTGACATTTTTTATTGTTTTAACATGTCACACATGCTTTGCATTTGTATTTTTAAGCGTTGAGTCAACTCGGTCTTATTTATGTGCAGCTATTCACAATGCACGTTGATTCCAGAAATAATGCAACTGTTTGAATTTCATAAAATAAACAAAATATATTTATATTTTATATTTATTCATAGATTTTTATATTAGAGGTCCAATGCGTAATTTTTTGGAGGATCTATTGACAGAAATGCAATGTAATATACACAACTATGTCTTTAGAGGTGTATAAAGACCTTATATAATCAAGCGTTATGTTTTTATTACCTAAAAATTATCTATTTCTATCTACATACACCTTGGAATTCACCTTGTTGTTTTTACAGCCCTATAAGGACAGACTGCTCTACAGAGCGCGTTTCGTAAATACGTTGTCTTCTGTGAAAACGTCATGTCAAATTCTTCGGACGGTGCTGCAAAAATGGGCGGGAGCGATTTCGCCATCTTTTACATTTCCTGTACCGAGAGGTCACGTCGTGAAGTTTTGATCTTGTGTTGTTCTCACGCATTCACGTGATGCGAATTCGCAGGTCAGAGTTGACCAAACTTGAACTTTGCCACGCTGCGAAATATCTTCGGACGGGCTTGCGTTTTCGGTCTGTCGCATTCCCATCCGTACGAATGGAAGTCAATGGAGCAAAAAGGCAAAATTGTGACCGGGACAATAGAGTGCTTTGAAAGGGAGGGGCGGAGTGAACCGTTGGTTCCAATTCGCAACCTCACCACTAGATGCTGCTAAATGACATACACTGGACCTTTAAAACGGCAATCCTTAACTTTTGCCTCTTTATCGCCATCTCTGTTTAAAACCAAATTCCAGGTGACTTTATGAACTTATATTTATGTGTGTTGTTGAAGTCAGATGACATCATGCTGACATTTCCGGCAAAATGGTACCCAACAGCTCAAATGATGAATATTTTACGAATATAAAGCTTAATAAAGCTTACGAATTGGGGTCACTAAGAAGACTGTTTTGAACTCTTGTTTTTTTTCTAATTTAGCAAAAAAGTTACAGATTGCGTAATACGTATGACGAGTTTGGTTCCAAAATGAGATGACACCGTTATAACTATTTTCAAAAATCATGTTTTTTATTATGTTAAGATGTTTTATTGTGTTAGTTAGCTGTATTTTTGAGTTATTATGGCTTAAATCAAAACAAACCAACTGTGCATATTTATGAAATGGTTGCACGATTGAATAGTTTATTATTTGTATTTTTGACGGCATTGCATGGTTGTGTTTAATTTTCTTACTTGTGATTGTCAGCGGTCGTTTAATGATTCCTGTACTGTAGGTCATCTCATGGTCGATGGGCACAGAAGGTCATGCATCTCTCCTGTCTGGTGTAACAGTTAATAGTCTTAATTAGTCTAGTCTACTTTAACCCACGGCTTCATTACGGCTTCATTTTATATCCTTCATTAGTTTTTCTCCTTTTTATGTACTGCAAATGTTTTTGTGCATGACGATCTGGCGCAGACCCTCCTCTCCTCCACCCCTTCGACTAAACTAATGATGGGATGGATGAGTCTAGAATGGATGAGCCCACGGTGGTTATGTAACAGACAGTTGGGATGTGCGTGTGTGTTTCATGTGCAAAAGAGTTTGAGATTTTAAAAAGTTCTGGAAGAATAGAAGGCAATATATGCAAAGATGGTAATATAATGAAGTAATAGAAAGAGGAGAATATTTATATAATAAATGTGATAGGAGAGATAAATGATGTGAGATTGAAGTGCGGAGGATGTAAAGATGAAGGATATTGGTGGATATATCTGTACCGTCTCGCAGTGTGTGCCGCGCTGTGTTAGATTACATAACGCACCTCCAGCCGGGCTGTAATCTGTGCAGAAAGAAATACGGAAACGACTCGCAAACACACAGTCAGAGATGATAGTGACACATTTCGATGTTCAGATGCTCATGTTGCTCAGACTGACGCTATAAAGCGCTGGGAAACTTGAGAAAGACGCTCGCCGAACGCTCGCACACATGCTGGTCGACTGTGAAAGTGGTCAAAAGATCACACAATCCGGCGTGTGAGCCCGTAAGAAAAAATGGCATGAGATTTCTGGACAGTTCCGCCTCAGTCTCAGATATTTCTTTTGAGAAGAAGTCTCACAAATGTCTCCAGAGGATTTTGAGAAGACATCTCAACCATGTCCGCTCAGATTTGTCAAGTCTGCAATCAAAAGTAAATATTATTAAATATATTTACACATTTACCAGTTTAGCTAGATTGTTACAATCTACATTCAGTTTACACTTCAACAGAAATGTTGTTCAAATGTTTTTCTTAGCCGCAGAAGCCATTCAGATTCCTTTCTGTCCGGTTCCTCCAGTGACGTTTCCGGATTTCACAACACGCATAATCCAGGTTACCCAGCGGCAGTAAGTCAATGAGAGAATCCATCAATGAGCGCTAAACGGCTCTGTCCTAATGAGCTCAGAGGGATTAACATCTTCTCTCTAAACATGACCCGTGCCGAATGCCCTCGGCTGCTCTGAAACATACGGGTCCCCTGCCATTTAACGCTCGTCATAATTTTGAAGCTATTGACTTTTTGACGCTATTAATCCATTTAAATCGGGTAAATCATGAATTCACTTTCACATTAGTGGTGGTGGGCCGTGTTGACGGGGGCTATGTGGGAGATTAATGGATTTCGAGGGGGAGGCGCTATAAGGAGAGAGGCGAGTGGTTCCGCTCATTTAATGCGTTTGTGTAAGGGCGGATAGAAGCGCGGCCCTGAATCCTTTTAAAAACACTCGGACACGCTTCTTTTATGTAAGTTTGAAAGTGAAGCTAGAATGAAAGCGATAGTGTAGATGAAAGACCTTGAACTCTATGAAATTTCCAGGAAAGTTCAATTCAGGATAGGACGCTTTATGATATTTGCATTGTTTAGGTACAATTTCTTTGGGTAGATTACTGGGTTCATTCTTTAAAATGCGCAAAGTTGTGTCATTTCCATAAGAGACACCCCTGCTTTCAAAAGAATGCATTGCCCTTTTCTCCTTTTCATACGGTAATATTAATTTTCGACGTTCTTTAGCTTCGCTGGAAGTGCGATTGAAAAACCTCGGCGACATAAAGGACAGCGGTGAATGTGCTTTTGTGCCGGTGCGACACTGTCGCAATGACAGCTGCGTTGTAGAAGAACTCGGCGGTTCTCTCGCACAACAGCTCTGAAAAGAGAAGACTTCAGCATTATTCAAATTCCTTTTATCACATTCACATCGCTTTAGATTCATATGCAAAGAGACTCTTGAATCTGGATTCTGTGTGTGAGAGTGTTGGAGTGTAAAACAGGTGTGTTAATGCACACAATCTAACTGAAGCTGTTTGAACCCGGTTAAGCGCAATGGAGCGTGTTGGTGTGTTTGTAAAGCGTGCCGCGTTTTTTTTGCTTATAGTGAGGAATGTTGGATTTTTGAAAACCAGAGAAATTGCTTTGCAACTGCATGGCAACAACCTGGCAACCACCCACAAGGCCTCAGCATCATGATGATGAGTTTTCTCTCATGAAAAAATACAGTAGTCTACTTTACTACGGTAAATGGTGGGAAACATTCCAGATACGGATAGCTTACCATCCTAAATAATACTGATATTCTATTAATACAAATATTCAAAATATAATATACATTTACATTTTTATGCATTTGGCTGACGCTTTTATCCAAAGCAACTTATAGTACAGTGCATTCAAGCTTTACATTTTATATTATTTATGAGTACATTATTAGTACATATATAGTTTTTTTTTCATTTGATCAAAAGGTTCCCGTTGAATCTCTCAAAACCAGCTCGAGTTTTAACCAAAACCAAAAGGAACATTCCTTGTAGGGTTTATCATTATATATTAGTACATATATTAATATCGATACATTACTAATAGTATTAATAATCATAGATATGAGTGATAATATTAATTATTTTAAATAGTAAATCATTAATTAAAAATATACATTTAGTAGTAAATACTGGAGTACTTTTTTTTTTTTGCATGGAGACACCATTTGCATTTTTTAAGAAAATCTAGTTTATAATTTTGAAGATTCAGGGCTCTCAGATAACATCCATTCAGTTCATTGCACGTTTGCATGTGTTGACATTTACACATGTGTTAATCTGCTCGTTTTGCCACATTAAAGGTGTTTGCCCGTGTGACCTTAACCAGCCAATGAGGGGCTTTGGTTAAACTGTCGAAAATTCCCCAATATAAATAAATTAGCAGCTCATAAAAGTAGAGCACGGGGATTTCCTAAGTATGTTTGTTTGTTTTCACACATTTAACCATTTACATATAGCTTGTGACCATAAGTTCTTTTTTTTATTTTTGCAAAGAACCGTGTTCTGTATACAAGGTTCTTTATATTAGGTTGTTTACCTCATTTGTCAGTCGCTTTGGATAAAAGCGTCTGCTAAATGACTAAATGTAAATATTATGTTATAGGTACAGTACCTATACTTTAAAGTCCCAATGAAAAAAAAATCGCAATGGCTATTTTTTCATGAAATATTGCAGCGTTCACTGTAAATAGTTTATCAATGTGGGTCATTCTCTTTTTCTCTTTTCATATGTTTGCCTTCATAATCTTCAATTAAAATCTGAAAATCCACTTCTTTCCTGTAATGACTATTCATCTCAAATGATGTAAATTAGACGCCTTGGGCGGAGCATCCGTTAACTCCTCCCCTTCAACTGTCAGTCTGCTGCCAGTCCATTTCAAAATGCAATGGGTGCTTTTGTACAAAAGCCACGCCCACTGTTTTTCTCATTAGAAATTCCATTTAACTCGGAAATGTGTCAAAATACGCAGGTAAAACGATGTCAGATTCCGGTTCACAGGGAGTTTAAGTACAGTAAGTGATTCTTTAAAGCATCTATCAGTACATGTTTTTCTGAACGTTTTCTAAACTTTCTTTGCGTAAATCAATCTCCGAAAGCATCAGGCGTCTAACGTTCTGTGGATTCAACAGGAACCCTTTAAGTGTCTAAACACACATGCAAAAATGTTTCCAGAACAATCAGTACTAAGAGTTGTATTATCCAAAAACAAATGACAAACTTGCAATCTTGTTATCTTGACAATTTAAATCTGGATTAGGCCGTGTCCGTTTCCAAATCGTGCCCTGATTGGAAGTAACACTTATTTCCCTTGGCAGTCGTCGTGAGTTTTGTCAGTGCTATCCGGCGTGGAATATCAAAGGATCCCAAAGACTTCGCAAAGTAAAGGTGTTTGTGTAGAGCAGAGCGCCTTTTTGTGTTTTTTCATTTGATCAAAAGGTTCCCGAGTGAATCTCACAAAACCATCGCAACCCAAAACAAAAGGAAAAGTTAACATTTCCTTGCAGGATTTATCATCGTGATTTTCATTTTTGTCATGTTCCTAAAACGAATCCGAGCAGCCTGTGCTTTTTAGCCAACATGAACATGTAAAAGTATTCAGTTGTGAAAGTGTCTTGGTCTAATTCAGTGGATAAGGGCGGGTCGGTAAAATCCAGGTTTGCGATAAATGTAACCTGGACTTGTTTTGACGTGATTCACCCTCAAAGTTTATCTTGAGTGCTCATGATTAATAAAAATCTCATTGATGATTGATGTTCCGGTCCGCAGAAATCCCCGCTCGGGGCTTAGAGGGTTAAACCTGCCCGAGAGAAAGCGAGCGAGAGGCGTCCATGAAGGGCATTGGTGAAAGACGGATTGTGTGGGATTGAGCAAGGCAGAATAGAATCACTGACGCCGAGCCCCAGCGCTAATGATGACATCATCTGTTTGTTTGGTTAGGATTGGCTCAGCCTGCCCTGACAGGGATTCCCCGTCCATTCCACAGGGACACCGCGTGACTGTGTGTGTGTGTTGGGGTGGGGAGAATGCCTATGGTGCTGATTTATTGACACAAAAGCCTCACGTTTTGTGCGTTGTGTGTGGTTCTTTTAAGTGGGAAAGTATAGATGAGTATTTAGAGGAAGAACACACAACACGCTTTTAATTTAGGCTTCCACTGATTAAGGAACATTTTTACGAAACCAGTCAATGAAAAGAAAAGAAATGTATTCAACCATATGTTGTTCAAAACCTGAGTGTGACTCTCTTCAGTGGAACACAAGAGAAGATATTTTGAGAAATGTCTCGGAGGTTTTGTAATCACAACGGCCGTCAATGGTATGTTGTTTGGCTCTTCGAAATATTTTTTTTGTGTTCTGCAGAGGAAAGAATGTCATACAGGTTTGAAAGGACATGAAGGTGAAATGATGAAAGGATTTTAGGTCTCCGTTGATTTTAATTTTGAAGCGTGTCCTGTACGTTTTCATTTTTAACATACACACACCGTCCAGCACAAAATACTTTCTAGACTTTATTGAATAGACGTTTGTGTGTGCGCGCTGGCCGCTGTCAAATGACAAAAGTGTTTTGAGAATGTGATGTTATGGGAGGTGACAGAGAACAGCTATTCTGCTGTCAGTCATACACACGGCAGCCACGACTGTAAACGCACGCACACACAGACACACACACACACAGCTGTTCCAGATTGCTCTGGATCTGATTTATTATCCTGACACAATGAGGAAAGGAAGTCACTTTCACAGATCAAGTCACAGATTCAAACATGCCAGCTTAGATCAAAGAACACAGGTTTGTCTTTTTTCTTTTGTCTTCTTTTTTTTAAATCTGAAAATATAGTTTGGCCATCTGTAAGGTATTTATTTGATTTATGTTCTTAAATAAGTAAAATGTTTTAAAATACATTCCACTGAAGCCTGGTTTGTATTGTCTGAGATTGGCTGAAGTAAAGTATTTGTAAGGCTTATTGTCGGATTCTCTTTCTTAGATAATAGACTTTCTTGTTTTTACCAATGTAGATACTCAACCTTATTTTAAAATCACAAATAATTTGAATATTTTATTACAAATAAGACTAAACTGAAGACTAAACTGTAAACAAAGGATTGGTGATACTGGTATAATTCTATCCTGTTGCTTTTCTCATCTGGTTTACATAATATCCATTTAAAAAAGGTGTTGAAATGCTTGTGGCCTGTTTTTAAAGTCAAGGAGGTTGTCTTGTCATTAGTTCAGTGTGTTTTCCCGTGTAATGTTCTCTATCCATAAGAATCACTCTCACTAGATCTGTCAAGAACAGTGATCGCCAGTCCCTTAAAGTAATTTAATAATCTTTAAATCATAATTCTTTTGCTAAATCTCGTTTTCAACTATTTGAGATCCATCGGTTCATTGGATGTTTTTTGTTTTTGCTATAACTTTGAAACCATACATAACACTCTTGTAAGTATTTGTTTATTTTAAAGAGGACATCCAATATAATGTCCTCATTATGATACAGTATTATTAAATGATACTGTCATATATGATATGTATTATTATAAAAATATCATGAAACGTATATACATTTTAACACTTTTGTGTCTTACCAAGCTTTGAGTATTCTCCAATAACACATTTAATGAAAAATTAACACTTGATATATTTCTTCCTTTATATAAGTAATGTATGCAAAATGTATATGTAAATATTTCCTACTGTATATTGGCCTACTGTATGCTCAACGTTGTTTTGATTCTTACTGGATCTCAGAAACATATTTTGGTTTGTTAATATATGTTAGGGGGCTGTTGTGTATTTTTATGACATCATTTGACTCTGCAGTCGCATTAACTGTGTCGCGTTTCTTTTCCTCTTTTTGGGAGGTGAAACAGGACGTTGCATTTTTGCGCAAAGACGCACGGTCAGCCAGCGAGCTTCCCCGTCTCCGGGGGCGTTCTGTCTGCCGCAAGAGCAGCTGTGAATGTTTCGGCATCGGTTGAGACAACCCATCGTTTGTGTTTATCCTCGTCGGCTAATGAGCGAGTTAAATGATCGCCGTGTGTGCGTGAAGATGCGCAATGCGTAAAACCGTCTCCCGTGCGCGTTCTCTCCGGACCTTTTGTTAGTCTGTTTAGCGCTTGTTCATTCATTATTTAACACAACAAGTGGTAGTCTCTGTCAGGTAGATCAGCTATTGAATAATTAAACCTGTGAATGAGAGAGAGAGAGAGAGAGAGAGAGACTGTGAATGAGTCGCCCCGCCCTGCACGCGCGGACATTCATTGAAGAAGGGAGAGAATTCTCTGTATGATTACTGACCTTCCTACAAAAACAGATTTTAATACAACCAATTTGAAATAAAGATCCACTTCTGTAAATAGACCATTGTTTTCCTTTAATGTAGCCGTTCACCCCCCCCCAAAAAAAATCTGTCATTATTACTTTTAATATATGCTTTAATGCATGTCTTTCCTTTATGTATTAGATGTATCATTCTGTAGTATATTAAGCAGTGAATTTGGCCTCTGACTTTTCAACCACCCTAGCAACTGCATAGCAATATCCCAGTTATCAGCCGCAACATAGTGACGGTGAGATTTGCTAGGAGAAAATGTAAAAATCGAGTTAAGTTATGAGCTCCCCTGTCTGATGGTCACCATGCGTGTGTGGTTGGATTAAAGGACCATACATATAATTGTAGACCAGGAGGCGTGTGTGTGTTTGTCCTAGAGAAGCACTGGATCAATTTTTCTCCATGCGTGCCCACGCAGACTTGACAATCTGCACTGACTGTCTGCCGCTGTATCCTCCCACTGCTTCCTGCGGGGGCCGTCTCACGCCACACGTGTGTGTGTTTGTGTGAGAGGAGTTGACAACAATTGTTACTGATATGTTTGTGTTCATGCGTAAAAAAAAATTCAGGTGATTTGGTGCATGTGTGTGTGTGTGCAGCAGTGATATTCATGCATCGGATATTGAGAGCAGATGTATATGATTGGTATGAGGGACAGATTCATTTTCATGGATCTTCTTATTTTCAAAGACATCTTTTGGGCTTCAATACAAGATAAGCTCTTTTGGTCCTTCGATTTGTGAGAACGAGAGAAATTGTTTTTGCATTAATTTGCTTACAGTTTAATTCTATAATGTAAGATATTACTGTAATGTGTAAATACACTTTTAAACGTATAGCAACAATATGTTAATAACATAAAGGTTGCTTATTTTTGTCTTAAAACCCCAGAATGTTTTGCCCCATAGAAACCCATTTACTCCCACATAAAATACTGCAGTATATTATATTATTTACTATAGTAAACTGTTGTAAAATGTAAAGATATTGTAGTGTTTTTGAGCTTTACCATAGCTTTTTTATAATATTATAAAATACTTCAGTTTATATTTAAAATGAAAGAAAACTATGGAATATTATCCTGATGAAAGAATCAAAGTTATATTTTAATTGGGAGGATGTCATTGTGTTTGTTTTTGGAAAACGTTTTTCTTATTAAACCTAAAACATAATTTAAAAGCACCGAATGTCATTTTAAAATGAAACCACGTATTTTCCTGTGCATTTATTTCACATTTATTGAGATGATGCTGGAATCTTTTCTCATATGTGGCTCGGCACTTGAACTGTGTGTTTCTTCGTGTGTTTCTTCCACTTTTTATTGCTCTGCATTATTAAGAGCAGGTCCTGGTTTGCGTCTGATGTGTAATGCTTTTGGAGGAATTCTTGAGTTCCGCGGTGCTCCATAATTCAATGTTGTACGTCTCGCTCTCGTGTCGTCTCTCGGCGGGGGAGTCAGGGAATAAGAGGAGAGATCGCTCATATGAGGAGAAAGAAAAGAGGAAGTTTGGGCAGCAAGTGATGATGGAGCTCATGAAGATGGACACTTGTGTAATGGACGCTCGGTGGATGTGGTCCTGCACTGAAGTGTGTGTGCGTGTGTGTTTATGTTTGTTGTGACGTGTGTGGGCTCTCACAGTAATGAGGAGGGGAAGGTTACTGACTTGGCTTCTGGTGAGCGGTTCCCTCGTGTGTCTCCTGCGTGCTGATTGGTGGCTTCGGGCTCATCAGAGTTTCCTGAAAAGAAACCTTGCAAATCCTGTAAACTTTTGTTATGGTTCTTTCTCTTCTTTTAAATCAATACGCCTCTGAAATTTGCCCATTACAGGGACATAACCACAGGTACGGGCTACGGGGAAATCTCACGAGTGACGCAAAGCGGAAGAATTAGTTTATTTGTTAACGGTAACGTAATATCTAAATTCAGACTGTTTATGGCAAGGGTGTCCAGTCACATGTGTTATTTTAAAACAAGGTCGGTGATAATTAAAGTCTGATGTGAATCCTTTGAGCGACTCCTTTCAGGGTGTGAATTTTATTGAAGGAGAGGGCAGCACACGTCGGACCCCAGAAGAAGATGCTTTGGTCCTTTTTTATTTGTGTTATTAACTTAGTCTCATATGTTTCTTTTTAAATTGCTTGGAGAAATAAAAATAAACAAATGAGTTTAATTGTTGAAACACATGAAGAATATGGAGGAGTGAAATTTATGTAGATTGTAGAGGTAAAAGAATCTGGATTTGTGTAAATTCGATGAGAAATGTTTGAGTTGATATTGAGATCTTCAATAATATTGACTTTTGATCGCAGACTTGACAAATCTGAGCTCAGTTTACACGGACTTGACATCTCTTCTGAAACTGAATGGAGACATTCATAAGATTCTGACTCTTTTTCTTCAGAGAAATGCAGGAAACATTTCCAATTGTTCTCCGTTTAATCTCATTGATGTCTCGGAAGAATAATATAAACTATATTAAACAGAACCCATCTGTGTGTTGTTTTTATGGGATGTGAAATGTTATTCAGAAAGGTCTTATTATAAGGTCAGAAAGGGTCACATCCAGCCACAGCGCATATAATCAAATGAGTTTTCACAGTGTCTTTTCTCAACTCCAGTACATTTGACGTGTCAAATAACACACCTAAATGTTCTGGGCGGATGTTATTTCAGTCCTGCGGCAAAATGCGTTTGTGTGTCTGTGTGTGTGTGGAAATCCCTCAATGTTTTCGGCCTGATCTCTCTCCCGGCGGAACAGTGTGGGACTGGGAACAGCAGTTCTGCTTTCCAGGGAATCCTTGAGTCGATTCTATGGAATTGTCCATCAAGCACTTGCAGGCTCGGATGTTCGTTTCAAAAGAATAATTTGTGTAAGTGCAAAAGGGCGAGAGAAAAAAAGGCTCAGGAAGAAAAGGAAATGATTTATTATGCTTTCGCTGTGACTTATCTTGACTTATTTTAGCCTCATTGTTTCTGTTTTGAACATGGTTTCGTGTTCTGTGTGACAGGAGATATCCAGGTTGCGTAATTCCCGCCGTCTGGTTCCATCACATCTAGGTCATGTACAACATGCACGGCCTGTAGAGTGTAAACATTTGCTACACATTTATCCATCCGCTGGATGTTCCACAATATCAGTCTCCGGCACTCTGTCTTGGCGTTTGTCATGTCTGTGTTTATGCGTGCAGTTGTGTTTCTTTATGTGTGTGTACGACTGCGTGCTTCCTACACTATCAAGCAAATTGCTTTAACCTTTTAACACCTCTTCTGTTAGAGGTTAAGGGTCACATATGTAAATAAAACCGAAAAGCAAGTCTTTTCATTAACACAGAAGCAAAGCAGCATCAGAATAGTCTTGAGGTGGCTCAAAGAAGAATATACAGTAAAGAAATATATATATAGTAAAATACAGGAACTTATTAGAGATTATTGACTTTGATAATATAATCATGATTATTATTTCTCTCAACAGGTTTTGTTGAAACTAGTTACTTTGTATTCGCACCTATTGTGTTATTGCTCCTATATCGCTTAAGTCGTTTTTGGTTAAAACCGTCTGCTAAATGACTAAATGTGAATGATTAATGTCAATTAACACAATACGTTATAAATGTCATATGTTTATAGGCTATGTGTATAAAACAAGCTGAGAAGCATTTAGGAATGTTTTAGTTTTTGCTGTTTTATGCTTTAGAAAACATTCAATTGTATATAGAAATTGGTTGCACAGCACAAAAACATTTTAAAACAATGACTTTAGTTTTGAAACTATTGTAATCCTGATAGTAATCACATATTTTACTAATTGTAAATCTCCTCCACACACAGACGTTTTGCTGCCAGCAACCTAAAGATCGGTTTGCTTTTGTAGTTTGGACAAATTGGATAGATTGTTTACAGAATGTCTTATATCTTTGCTTTTGTTTATCCAAACCATGCGACCATGAGATCTCTACTGCATCCAAAACCTTGAGGGTCCCATGTGTTATTCCAGATTTCACAGGTGGGGATGTAAGCATCCCCTGAAAGCGTCTCCGGATCTTAACATTACGTCACTGAAATATGGATATGGGCTCAGGGTGTCATTTGGAACCGAGCGCTGGTGTGCAGTAAGCACCAGATGGCCTTCTAACAGCATGCGGTGTCGTTTTAAATAACCCTACTCTCGAATGTTCATTAAAAATTTTGCGAATAAATGCCACCCACTTTGGTGCAGATATTTATGCCCGCAACGCCGCGTTTGCATCGGCCAGATCTGTGATGACATTACACATCCGTTAGCCTCTTTGTTGTTTGTGCACACTCCTCCATAGCGAGGCTCGTGAACCCACCGAGATGACCAATGTGTTCCTTACAGGAAGAAGGCTGCCTTGTCATTGTAAACCAGGGAAATTTTCAGTCTTGCTGAAACTCCTTTTTCCAGATTTTCTTGCGAACCTTTCCACTGCATCTGAGGTTTGGTCCACAGTCAGCCCTGAACCCTTTTTTTCAGTCTGTGTTTTTAAGGAAAATCTTGCGTGGTGGAGGAAAGAACGATTGATGCATGGAGAGATGGCCGATCAGTCCCGTCCTCCTTTGCCGTGTGGTTCTTCGATAAAAACATGTCTGGATTCTGTCAGCTGAGTATTTCACAAAACAGAAGTGGGTCACATCTAGGGATCCTTTGCAAATTGAGAGCACCCGCAGAGAGGAAAAGAGGAAGAAATGTTTCAGTTCTTCTTTCAGTATTAATTTGTCATGAGGTTCATTTCTGGTTAGGTCATCTGACTGCAATGTTTCGCGGTTGAGTCTTAAAACTAGATTGGAGAACCCTGTACATAAACATTGTGTGGTATTTATAGACGTAGACAAAAATACAAACGAAACTTCAACAATAAACAAAAACAATAAGCGCAACGCATTGAGAAAGGTCACATGTGACCAAAACATTTGCTAACTTTCCTCCATCTTTCCTTAAAAATTGATCTTGCACCTTGCACTTTATTTCAGTCCATGCAACTTTTTGTACATTTTTAAAAGCATGCACTGTCAAAAAGTCCTGTGAAAAAAAACTGAAAATGAACTGACAAAAAATTAACGGAACATTTTCTTTATAGCGGCTTTATTCTTTATAGTAAATTTAGAATTTGTCCTAACCAAAATCACAACCTTTCAAGGTGTTTAAGAACCCATCTGACCCTGTGAATTCTGGGATGGTCCCGCAAAGAGTGTGGCTGGATGGTAAACCTATTTGCAGTTCATTAAGTATTGCTTGTCATCTGATCTCACACATCCTGGACCTGGACGCCCATCGATTGCTCAGAACCGAGGGAGAGGTTCTGGACTTGTGGTTACATCAGAGGCCGGAGAGTTCAAGTCTATAAGCGATGGTGGTCCAGAAATAGGCTGGTGATGGTGTTATAATTGGGGATGGCGGTGGTGAACTCCGGAGGTGTGATGCAATGATACGGACTTACATGACAAGAGCTTCCATTTTTAAAGTTTAGATTAGCTCTCCAGAGATATGGAGCATTTAACAGTTTTTTTCTGGTCCCCTTTCTGGATGAAGGACAATCATATACGTTCAATGGAGGATTTTGGCACTAATAGCTACTAATGGTTTCATTTCTGCCTGTATTTTAGGTTTTAAAGGATGTTTTGGTGATTGTTAACATGGAAATTCAGTTTCATGGGTTTAACTTTCATCGTTGTACTCAATAATGCACGATATCATCTGAGATATTTTTCATTTTTATTGAAATAAACCAAATCATACAATCATGTTGTCACGTCACTTCTAAGTACTTAAGTGTTTCTGTCCGTCTCTTGTGTGAAGGAGGTTTTGTTGTCACTTTGTGAAGATCTTTCACAGTTAGTGATGTTGTGTGTGTGCTTTTTGCAACCTTTTTGAGTGTTTGTTCACTTTAGGAGAAAAGTAAAAAAGTGTATTTGTCTAACATACGAGTTTAGCTTTAATTCGACACTTAAAGGGACGGTTCACCCAAAAATTTAAATTCAGTTTTTACCCTCATGTCATGTCTAACCTGTAACTTTCTTTCCTCATGTGGAACACAAAAGAAGATATTTTAAAGAATGTTGATCAAAAATACACTGAACTCCATTGACAAAACCACTGAGACATTTCTCAAAATATCTTTTTTTTGTGTTCCACATGAATGACATAATGGTGAATAAATAGTGACATAATATTTTATTTGTGGGTTATTTATCCTTTTAACATGCACATTTATGTGTATTTATTGTGTAATGTGTTGTGTAACAGATTGAGTCTGCAGAGAGAGAGAGAGAGAGAGAGAGAGAGAGAGAGGGAGGCAGATTGGTCGAGTTAATGATGGGTGTGTCTTTGGCTCACTCATCATGACATAACATGCAGCGACCGGGCTCATCCCCCCATCGCAGGTCCACCCGGTTCAGCGTGCATTAAAAACTGCAGTCTGTTCCAGGGATTCATTCCCATTTCTCCAGTATGAGTCAAACATCTCCCATGAATTTCCCTGTGGCCGCGGCTTTTCCCCACTTACAGCGAGCGAGGATTCTTTCCGTTACTTGTTATGGATCTTGCTTCACAGGGAGCCGTTTGTTTCAAGAGTGTTTGCTGATGTTTCGTAATGGGCTTTTGTGGTCTGACAGACCACATTGGTGTGTTGTGATGTTGGCTGCTCTGACTGTGTGTGCGTGTGTAGAGAGAAGATGATTGCTTGTCTGTCAACACATCATACAGTGGATGTACATCAACACACACTGTACGAACTCACTCATTTAAGGCGTATATAATCAGTAAAGAAAGGGACAGTCATTTCAAACCTCCATGACTTTCTTTCTTTTTCAGAACACAAGAGAAGATATTTTGAAGAACGTTGATAACCAAACAACACTGAACCCCGTTGACTTCCATTGTATAAACAGAAAACCTCTGAGACATTTCTCAAAATATCTTCTTTTGTGTTCCACTGAAGAAAAGAGTCACATACTGGTTTTACGTGACATGGGTCAATAAATGTTGACGGAACATTTATTTTTGGATGGACTATCCCACACAAAGCGCACATGATTATAAAATACACAGTGGGAAATAACCCATAGCTAGATTATGAATGGGAAGTTTTATTATATGAGACTGTATTACCCAGAATGCTTGATTTTGATTGGTCAGCCACCGCATTCTGCAGCGAAACTTTTGTTTAATGTCACTGGTATCATTTCTCTTTTTTTCGTATCATAAACTGAATGTGTATCGATCCCATCGATTATATTGATTTTGAGAAAATCTGACACATTGGTCTTTTGTATTTTGCAATTCAGAATCAACTCGGAATCGTGCTGTAATTTATCATCAATTGTGGTCATTCTTAATTATTAATATAAGTAATAGTAATATTAATTATCTAACGTGGAGCTTTTCCTCTGTTTCAGACAAAATAGAAGAGGCACAGAAGGAGCTTAAAGACCCCAAAGCTGCACACAAAGGTATGATTCATCTTTAAACTAACACAATATCACCGTTTCTTTCAAATGCATCTTGCACAAAAGGGTACTTCTTCATATCAGAACATTTAGTACCTGTGCTATTTCTCTCTCTCACTCACTCTCTGTCTGTCTCTTAGAGATGAAAGTGTGTCTGTGGCTTTACGCGCAGGGCATCTTTTCAGCCGTGTATCGTAGATTCTCTCCATTCATTACCGTGATCAGGTTGTCCAGGCACAAGCTTTAGATTCAAGCCGGTGTGGATGTTTTTAATGAGTACAGGGTTTTGCTCGGCCTCTGTGCATTCACCCGTGTCACAAACCGGTAATGATGTCGCATCAAAGCAAAATAAAATCGGATAAAGGCACAGAGTGATGCTTTTTGTCACAATATTTTAACAAAATATCAAACACAATCTGCAGGATGATCATAATAAACAGTGAAGTAAAGAATATGTGCAAAATGTGTTGTTAAATGGAGAAAAAATTATAGTCACGTGATCTTTCCAAAAAGGTTATAAATAAACACAGTGCATCACAGTCGTGGTTTTGCAAACATAATCTAACATCAGTCATTTAGTTTAGTGTCTTTGAGCTGTCATGGGGTCCTTTTGACACTTTTGAAATAAGTTTACATCATTTTGTGTCGTAGCGACAAGGAAAGAATGACACTGAAAACTGCAGTGTGATGTAAAAAGTGTAATCTAGAGGACAGTCCAGTTTTGTGTGATCGAGAACTTTACATTATCCAGACCCCCCACCATTGGTAATAATGATTCCCGGCCTGGGATCAGCAGGTTTAGCGAGCTGACGCGAAGCCAATTTTCCCAGCCCATAACCGTGTCTTTTTCCGTGGAAATGTGCGGAACGGGGCCATGTTGGACACCAGCTCCATTACCGGTGGAAAAGTGGTACGCGTGGAGAGCGAAATCAAATGCTGTTTGGCTTTCCACCTGGTTAATACTCACTGTGTGCCAGTACATTACACCAGTGACTCCAGGTTCTTTTGGAAATGTCTTAGTTTGGCTTCTCAAACCCGAAACCGTCTACCACATCCCCTTAAGAAAGTGGTTGCCTGGTCTGGCATTGTGGTGAGGGTACGCTGTGTGTCCCGGGGACTCCCGGAGGTTCCGGTACCTCATAATTTCGCTTGTGGTCATCACATTCATTCTGCTGTGCTTGCACTCGAATTAAACTCGCCACATTGTATAGCGCGGCGGTTAGTAAGTCTTATACCTAACCACAAACACACAGGGACGCATTTAAAAGCCATGTTTAAACGTTTTGTGTACACGGTTGTAGTCGTTTTGACCCAAAGTTTGTGAACCTGGCCATTTTTGGTAATGTTACTATATTAACACTATGGAGTAGTATTTAAAAGTTAAAGTAACCCATATATAGTATAACTTGCATGTGGTCAGTTTATCCTGCCGTGCTTTACCCCGTGTAAGTGTTGGGAAGGGTTACTGTGGCACCAAATGCAACAGGTCTGAGAATACATGCGCCCCTTCCCGAAATACACCAGGCGGTGATGTCAGCGGCCATGTTCGTCTTAATCCCTGAATCCGTTAAAAGCAGTTAAATAGCTCATAGGGCCGGTGTCCTCACATCCTCGTTCTGCCTTCTTTAGAAACTTGTAAGGAAGTTTGTCAATCGCTGTATTACAGCGACACATGCAAGAAATAAACCTCTTGGTGACATCTTAACAGGCTTTTTTTAATTTCTGGGGAGTTCCTACGCCATCCAGGAAAAACGATGACGGCATAGATGTAATGGTAACCGCTTCTCTCCGCCAACCAGTGCCAAGCAAAGCAAGCGAGCAAGGAAGGGAAACCCTAATAAGTGCAGGGGTGCCACAGATGTTCGGGCTTGGTAACTTGTTTTGTAACCGTTTGGCGTCGGACAGACAAAGAACCTTCAGTGTAACTGGAAGACCACAGGGAATCCAAACACGGCAAATGCGGAAAACTCTGCCCATCCATGCGTAATTGTGAACAAGTTTCAGTTGTGTTTCGTTCTACAGCAGGCTTTCTTCACCACATTAAGAGTAATTCGATTTCTGCCAGATGTTGACTTAGGTGCCCAGGTATTATTGCCCCGAGTATCTGGGACATTCTCAATGAGGGGATTCATCCACGTAAACACGTAACTCTCTCTTACCATTTTTCTCTGAATGCTTACAGTAGGACAAAGTAGCACAAATAACACAATTGCAATGAATGAGATGTATAAGAGCGAGTGAGGGAGGGTGTAACGAGAGGGAGAGAGAGAGTGGGTTTTGTACATAATGATGCGTGGGCCTCGGTAGCAGCTCAGGAGATCTTCTAGATTCCAAAACAGTCTCGTCTATGTGCTGGCTGTCAGAGGCACTGGTACAGCTGATGGTTAACTGGTTTTGCTGAGCGGAAGATTTTTCTTGTAATATGGAGCTTTTTTATCTACATAATGATGCGTCAAACCCAGTTGCTTAGGTAGGTGTTGGTGGGTCTAATATTACCAAGTGTTTTTCTGCTGTTGATTCATGTCGCAATGACATGTTTTTACATTTGTTTTTATTCCTTTATTAGTAATTCCTGATTTCAATTTGTTTTGCGTAAAAAACTTTGCATGAGGATCAGTATTCTATTAATAGGATGCAAAAATGAGGAGGCAACAGACAACGGGCATTTGATTTGAAGACTGGGTCAGGAAAGCGCAGGGGCAATTTATGCGTTGAAGGATTACATAAACACCACCTTTGTTAATCAAGAATTTTATGAAGTCGCACACTTGAGTTTTACCAAGTTTTTTTTTATCAAGACTCTGAAATGAGGTCTTGAATGTCAGTAATTATTTATTAAATCTAAAAAAATGACCTGTTCATTTTTAAATGTAAAATTGATATTATAATATTTGTAGAAATAATGTAATCAAGGATAACAGTCGTTTTATTTTATCTTTGTAAATGGAATTGCATCTAATTGATTTGACTCATAAGTGCTAAGAGTGATGTAATCGAGGACCGGGTTTATTTTATTTGATATTTGTCAAAATTGAAAGGCATCTAGTTACTTAACCTTGAATGTTTGGGATTTGCTTTATAATTTGTAATTAAACAGTAAAGATATGCCTATAACATATATTGTCAATAAGAAATTAATTCAATTCATCAACAGATGAAGTACAGGAAATAATAATATTGAATGTAGTTTGGATTGTTCATACTATTATTTTTTGTACAGACATTAATGAAAACGGTGGCAGAAATTCTGAAGGAATCAAAGGATTAAAGAGAAAAAAAGTTGTCGTGCAAAACCAGCTAAAGAAAATACCCAAGTCTCCTGTCAAGAAGCAATCCCAGGCCAAGAAGTCTGTTTCACCTTTATCAAAGGAAGCCACAACCTCTTCTTCCTTCACCAGAAGTCCACCACACAGTTTGATTGAGCCTCAAGATCCGGATGATGCTCTGCAAGCAACATCAGTAGCTGGAGCAGTAAAAGTGGAGTCTTCCACCTTAGAGCCTCAGGCTCTCAGCCACGAGGATCCTTCTGAAAGACCTGTACTCAACTCATCTCCCTCTCACACAAGTGCCCCGCTCGAAGTACTGCTCAAAGCTATGGAGCCAGATTTCAACACATTAACAGAAAGGAAGAACAGCAGTTCAATAGGACATCTTGGAAAATCAGTTTCCATTCCGGTTACTTATTCAGACTATGCCGTGGCAATGCCCGCTGTCAATTTTAACATCCAGTCACAACCCACATTTGTGCCACATTTCAGTGCAGCAAAACAACAGTTCTACAGCAGTATGGCATCTACAGGACAACGCACAACACACCAGTATGTCAACGTGTCAGGAAACCATCAGCAAGATAGACCAGGATTCCAGAAAAGCTACAGTGTGGGTCCTTCACTTACCTTGAGCCATGCACCAGTTCCTTCTGGTTCCGGTGGTTTACCTCAGAGCCAGCCACCTGTTGTACAAACATGCCAGTCTCTGTCTGCCACAGTCCCCAGCTCGATTCAAGTCCCAGTCATGCCAGGGGTCAACCCTGTTCAGATGACAACTGTTGTAAACTTTGGCACGAGTCAAGTATCTGATAATTCGGCTAAAGAGCAAAAACCGAAGAAGCAAGGGAAGTACGTCTGCGAATACTGCAATAGAGCCTGCGCTAAACCAAGTGTGCTCCTTAAACACATACGGTCCCACACAGGAGAAAGACCATACCCATGTGTGACATGTGGGTTTTCGTTTAAGACAAAGAGCAACCTGTACAAGCACAAAAAGTCTCACGCACATGCAATCAAACTAGGTCTTGTAAAAGACTCTGGAAGCGGATCCCTCTCCCAAGAGTCAGAAAAAGGACTCGTTACACATTCTGATGCAGAAGAAAGTGGAGACAGTGATGATGACGGCAGTGCAGGTGATTTAGACCCAGATTCTTCGCAGGGTAGCTTAGCTGCTTTATCTGAGAGCAGTTTCCAGAGTGCATGTATAATACCAGGCAGCCATGGAGAGATGGAGAATACAGTTGTGTTTGAAACTCTGAAACCATTGGTCTCTCAGAGAGGGTGTGAGCCAAAAGTCACTGCTGCTCTACCAAAGGTGGTTGTCCACCCTGTTAACGTTTCACCTTTGCGTGCAGACAGCCCAAGAGTTACAGATTCTGCACCTGAACATGCCACTGCCCAGAGGCAAAGGGATTTCCAGTCTGCAAACCTAAGGTCCAATGTAATGGTTCTATCCTCACTGAAAGAAGTGGACTGCACAAGTCCTCTACAGGACTCAGTTAGTGAGGATGAAGATCAGCATTGTAAATCACCTCTGGGAGGCAGCCATGCCCAGCTACAGAGGCAACAAGCAACTGATTACTCTCAGCAACCACAAGGCAAATGCCTACTAAGTCCTCGGAGTCTTGGAAGCACTGACTCTGGCTACTTTTCACGTTCTGAGAGTGCAGACCAAGCTATGAGTCCTTCAAGCCCTTTTGTCAAGATCACCCCACCAGCAGAAACTGACATAACAAAAATCCCACAAGTTCATCCTTCCCCAGTTGTGGCAACTGTCATGCATGTAGCACCAATTGAGAAGCCTCGGGTTTCATTAGGACAAATGCGCCCTCCGTTGGAAACCAAAGCTCTGTCTCTTGAGGAACGCATCTCAAAACTAATCTCGGACAATGAGGCTGTTGTGGATGACAAGCAATTAGATAGTGTCAAACCTAGACGGACTTCTCTTTCTCGAAGGGGTAGCATAGATTCCCCTAAATCTTACATATTCAAAGACTCTTTTCAGTTTGATTTAAAACCACCAGTGAGAAGATCTAGTTCCAACTCGGACATACCAAAGTCTCCTTTTACACCCACAGATAAATCTAAGCCAGTATTTCTTCTTTCTGTACCATCTCAGTATCCAGCTATGGACTGTTTACCAATTACAAGAAGTAATTCAATGCCTACAACACCTGGCCAGTCAGCTCTTTTTCCCAATGTAACACCTCAGCCTCATCCACTAAGGATCTGTCATTCATTTGATGAAAAGATTAGCTCACTAAACGATGATGTATTCTCTTCAGCTCCTCATACTCCCAATCCGGCTGTACATACTCGTACTTTAGTCAGGCAGATAGCAGTTGAGGATTCATCCACAAATGATGGCCACGTGCTTATATCTGTTCAATCCATGGATGACAGCTATCATGGACCAAGTATTACGCAAGAGCTGCGAAGTACGTCATTTGAACATGCAACTGAAAGAAATCGAAAGCCCCAGCAAAGTAAAGGGACAATGTACGAATGTGAAACCTGCCGTAACCGTTACAGAAAGCTGGAAAACTTTGAAAATCACAAGAAGTTTTATTGTTCTGAACTGCATGGTCCCAAGAACAAGCCTATGCAAACGAGAGAGGTTGAGCCAGATGTGTTTGGACGTGGCGTTCAGCAACCAATGTTAAACAGAAATGCAGTAATAACTGGCGTTGTCGAGCAACCAGTTATGGTCAGAAAGAGAAGGAAAATTAAAAGTGTCGGAGACGATGATGACCAGTCTCCAACTGAGACCACACCTCCATGTTCAAGAAGTTTTGATTCCTGCCAAATGTCCACAGGTTCACTAGGCAGATCTTATTCCCACCCAAGCCAGGCTATAAATAACCCTACAATTTTAGGTCAAATACAAACCATTGGAAGAGTTGCTGAAGCACAGGAGTCAAGACTATCTCCAATACGTGAGGCCCAGATCAGCACACCAAATAAAGAAAGAGGAGATCTCCAGAGACAAGGAAGTGGAACTTCCGTTATTCGACATACAAACTCCCTCAGCCGACCCAATTCTTTTGAAACATCGGAGTCCATTGATAGATCATCTCCTGTCGATCCTGGTGAAAGGGAAATAAAAAGCTCTACAAATTGCCATACAGAGGCTTTAGTCAGTCCATCTACACAAAGTTACCATGACAGAATGTCAACACCCAAATGTGCCAGCCAAGCAAGTGAGCATCATGGTAGGCAAACCTTTCCCATTGCTGGTGAAAGTTCCACACCTGTACAACAATCGCGACTTGTACGGCAGAACAACATACAAGTCCCTGAAATTCTAGTTACAGAGGAACCAGACAGAGATCATGAAAGTCAACCTGTAGAATCAACAGAGAAACCAGTAGAAACTTTCAACTGGCCTCAGAGGAGTGAGAGCTTGTCCAAATTGCCAACAGAAAAACTACCCCCAAAGAAGAAGCGCATAAGACTTGCCCAAATGGAACAATCTTCTGGCGAGTCTAGCTTTGAGTCAAGTCTCTCTCGTAGCCTTAGTAGAGACAGTAGCTTGTCAAGGTGCTCAAGTATTTCAGCCTCTTTTGACAGAGATGATCCACCAAGGTCTGAGAGCCCGTCCAGAGCTGAAAGTGTTGGGAAGCCGCCAGAAGCTCAAGGGCTCCCTGTAGCAAACAACACTCTTGGAGTGCCAGGCATGATGAGACGAGCTACCTCAGAACAGATAAGCTGCACTCAGTCATCAGTAGAAATATCTTGTGATTACCGTAGCAAATCATTTGACTGCAGCATGTCACCTTGCAGATCTTTGTCACCAATGCAGACTTTCATGCTAAAAACTGCACACAGTCCCCCAACTACACAGGTCCCTCTCATTGAAAGAAGAAGGGGGCCTTTGGTACGTCAGATGTCTTTGAAAATTGCTCCAGACCCTCAACTGACAGTAAAACAAACAGTCTCCATTCAAAGAGGGCCCTTCACAAATGAATCTTCTCGCTCCCAATCTAGACCAGTATGTGGGAACACATCTACACTTGTTCAGCCCTTTGTTCTGCATTCTGGAGAGGCACCAAAACAGAAATATGAGCAAATGGTTCAAAGCATCAACCTCGGAAGCCAAACCCAACAATCCCAAGTTCATGGCCTTCCACATCCATGGCATCAGACGTCAAGGGTTGCGGCATGCCAGGTGCAACCTCTGGTCCATATGGTAGCTGGTAGAACAGACATTCAAAAGAGCTCTGATGACAAAAATAACAATAGCTTTGTACCTAAATATCAGCTGAATTGCCTGGTTCAGAAATCAGGCCAAACTTATTCCTTAGCAGGTTTGCAAGGCAAACAGAGTACTTTGCCAGTGAGTACAATACCAATTGCTAAGGAAATTAAAGTCTCACAGTCAAATGATGGAATACAAAACGTCTATGCAGCACTACCAGGTTATCAGGCTGTTCTGCCAGTTGGTATTCAAGGTGATCCTGCCTCTCGAACAACAACAGTAGCTTCATCTGTACCACAGATCCTAATCACACACGAGCACACGCTAGCACCTGCTTCTGTGGCTTCTAAGGTGAACTTTCCTATAGTGCATGTTGTGAACAGTGATTCAAAGATTAGAACAGACATCCAAACTTACAGACAAGCGGGATCTGTCGCTATCCAGACGAAGAACAACATCAAAACCACTGAACTGAAACAGACAACTGAGCAAAACATCTTGTCTCTTGGTTCCCTACATTGTACTCAAAAGCTGGCATCAGCAAATCTATGCCCGCAGGAGGCCACGGCCTCAAGCAAGCGAATGCTCTCCCCCGCCAACAGCCTGGACATTGCTATGGAAAAGACACAGAAGCGGGCTAAAGATGAGCATGGAGCTGCATGTCTTACTGACGGTAGATCTTTAAATTACCTGAACTCGAAGATGTCTGAAATTACCAGACAGAGGAAATTAATGCTGGTCAGACAGGTCTGCACCACAGAACCTGTGGATAGCCCAATAGAGACAGATGCACCAGAACAACTGCCAGAGACTTCAGAAGCTGAAAAGACATCAGTCCCTCATCCAGCAACACCAGAGGTCAATGAACAGGAGATTAAAAGCAGAACACCTACTACGACAGCACAGGCTGTTCAATGTTCTGCTTCACGTTCTTCACCTGGAGCTCAAATCTACACCGTGCCAGAGAATTCCACTTTGAAGCCACAAGAAAAAGCTGAGGAGCAGCGCTGGTCTCCATCGAAATCTCCTCTGAGGCCTCCAACGTTTCACGGACAGGTGAAGTTAGCTTCTTCTGTGTCCGTCGTCAACACAAGAGACAGCCATCGTCTGTCTTTCCCCAGTCTGAAAACAGCCACAACCTTCACCTGGTGTTTTCTAATGAAAAGAAAACCTCTCCACATTCAGCAGACTGACCAGAAGATTTCTGCCTATTCTGCCTGGGCGGTAAACCCCAACAATCCCAATCCATTGGGCCTGCCCACAAAAGTGGTAATGTCCTTGTTTGACTCCAAACAGACATCTAAGAAAATAAACTATACCCAAGCCAAAACTACAACTTTGAAGTCTGACATCTTGACCTACTCTGGAAAGTTAAAAGACATCTTGCCAAAAGTAAGCATTTAAAAACATCTGATGCTGCGATGAACTAGATTTTTAGCTAGATTATTTGCAATTTCACATACACTATAGTGCATACCTGATTAACCTACTGTATTTGTATTATTTTAGGTTTTAATCCAGCAACGGTCCGTGCCAAATGACAATAGTAGAAAAATGAAACCAGAGACGCAACCAACTAATGATTCAGATCGAGACTCTTCCAAATCTGAACCTCAACGAGTGAAGATCTTTGACGGAGGGTTAGTAATTCTCTACAATATTTTTCATAATGGCCACTTCCAAGATGAAATGGTGTCTTAATGTGTTATTTTATGGTATATTTTCAGTTACAAATCGAACGAGGATTACGTGTATGTCAGGGGGCGTGGAAGAGGAGAATACATCTGTGAGGAGTGTGGAATCCGTTGCAAGAAACCAAGCATGCTGCGGAAACACATTCGGACCCATTCTGACATCCGTCCGTTTCACTGCACGCAATGCAACTTCTCCTTTAAGACTAAGGGTGGGTTCATTTTTTTCCATTGACTAAGCTACATTTAAAAGACTTAAAAAATGCAAGTTTGGTCTTATTCAAGTAATAATAATACATTAATTTTATACAGCGCCATTAAAAGTTTCTTTCTCAAAGCGCTGCACAAAAATCAAAACAATACATCCCACATTAATAAAACAGCACAATAAAATACTGTATAAAACAAAGCAAAAGATCCAGTCAAGTAAAAGCAGTCCTGAAATAAAATGTTTAAAGAAGAGATTTGAAAGTGGCTAGTGAGTTTGCCTCCCTGATGTTTATCGGGAGAGAGTTCCAGATCTTAGGAGCATAAGCAGAAAATGCTCTATCAACCATGGAGCGGAGCCGTGTCTTGGGAACACCAGACTTAGCCCCAGACAGAATTCTAGCCGCAGAGTTTTGTACATATTGTAGTTTGCTAATTGAGGTTTTAGATACTCCAGCAAGAAGTGCGTTACAATAATCAATACGTGAGAAAACAAAACAATTTATCAACCTTTCAGCAACGGAGAAGGACAACAAAGGACGTAAACAAGCAATATTTCTCAGGTGGAAAAAGGATGTCTTTACCGAGTTCTGAATAAAAGGCTCAAATGTTAGCGAGGCATCAAAGATGACTCCAAGATTTTTTGTTTGCTGTGAAACTCCAAAGCAACACCATCAATAGACAATGTCATAGAGCCGGCATTGCTGATGGGGAGAGCCGATTAGCATAATTTGGGTTTTGGAGCAGTTTAGAGACAGAAAATTGTCAGACATCCAGTTCTTGATCATAGTAACACAGTTAGAGAGATGCACAGTGTCCACATTTTGGCCTGATCTTGAATGAATATAAATCTGTGTGTCTTCAGCATAAAAATTATAATTAAGATTGAGAGGTCTTAATAATTCACCAAGTGGATAAATATACATGCGGAAAAGTAAGGGACCCAAAACTTGGACCTTGGATCCATAGCCACCCATACACATAAATTGTCTGCGGTCATTAAGATAAGACCTGAACCAGTCCAGGACTGTCTCTGACAAACCAAATACAGATTCAAGGTGATTAAGTAGCACTACATGGTCAATGGTATCAAAAGCTGAGCTAAGATCCAAGAGAATGAGAAGGGATAGAGAGCCAGAATCAGAAGCTATTAGTAAATCGTTAGTAACTTTGACCAACGCAGTCTCGGTGCTGTGCAAATTCCGGAATCCAGATCGATGGGGCTCAAATAGATTATTTTCTATATAATACTTAATTCTATTTATACTTAATAGATAAGTATATGAATAAGCTTTTTATGAAAAATGAACTTAGGTTATGTAAAACATATTTTATCCTCAGTGATTAAAGGAATACTGCCCAACAAATGCAAAATAATAAAAATGCAAATAATCGACCCAATAACTGAAATTAGGTCTTTCACACCATGATGTGACGGGTGGGTTTGGCTAAATTTGTTTGAAACACTAAAACAAATGATTGGAACTGATTTTTGACCATTGTTGGGCATAAAACAAAAAAAATGCTATTTACTTACCCCTTATGTCATTCCATACCAGTATGACAGTAGACATTTCAATGGCCCATGTACAATTTGTAATTGTTTTCTCTTAAAAGATTTCTGAATTGGGAAGAAGGCATGATACATGCCCACCTCGTTTATTGTACGTCTGTGGTTCCTTTGCTTTCCATTTGAGTGAACTGTTCTTAATTTTTATTTTATTTTTCTTTATTTTTTAATTGAAATATATTATCGTTTTAGAACAGTTAGGTAATTCAGATAATTTCCGACCATCCATTTCTCTGTACAATTTTTTTTCTTACCTGCTTTTTTTGAAGAATGTGCCCGTTAAAAAGAGCCGGTATGATTCATTGCAGTTGAACTTCCCACGCTGTGCTGCAGAACAGCACACAGTGTCAGACCAGCCCACGTTCCTTTAAGAACTTCTTTATCAGTTACTCACCCATTACATAGAACCAGTGCCCGGGAACATAGCACGCTTATGTAAACCACTCCCGTGCCCAGCATCCGCCTCCCACCTGAGTGACCTCTCTGTTCTTCCTCATCCACACAGGGAACCTTACCAAACACATGAAGTCCAAAGCCCACAGTAAGAAGTGCATGGAGATGGGTGTTGCGGTTGGAATTATAGAAGATCAGGACACCGAAGACTTGGGTATGTTTCTAAGCATTAACAACAAATTATTTTATCAAAATTGAAGGCGACCCACACTTCACTCCAGAAGATTTCTGTTTATGCCATTTATAATTTTTTTAACAACCAGACCATTAATGGTTTTGCTAATATTAGCGCTATCTGTTAAACGTTTATTGTTCCTGGTTGAATTCTTTTGAAATGATGATCAATAGCAACGCCAGAGTCTAATTAGAGATTCTAAATGCGGTCTTTTTCCTTGTTAACTCTTGGTGCATGTGGGCGGCATACACAGTGTTTACTGTGAGGAAATTGCAGTATCTAATTTTAGTGATAAAGAGATGGTAGAGAGAGAGAGAGAGATAGAGAGGGAATAGGAGAAGCTGTGAGCTTTCTCTGGTTTCAATTACTGAGAGCATATTTGTTTTCCTCTCACACACTTCCACACAAGCTGTCAAATGCAGGCTGTACTCATGGTCCGAGCTGTAAATGTCTTCCCTGTATAATGTGAGGGATCTTTTAAGTCCGAGAATCATTCATGTTTTGCTACGTATCAACAGAAAGCAGAAAGTTGTTCATTTGGACGATTACAAACTCACATTATCTCTAGGATGGACTGCAATGTCTACTGTATGCCATATGGAGTGTTTGTTTTCTTTTACAGTGTTTTTCTGTCCATTCTTTACAAAGTCATATCTATAGAGATTTTTGTAGTATGCCACACCATTAGATGTCCAAGTTTTGTTCATGAAGTTGTTATTTGTCCACAGGTGATAGAGGAAGAGCAGGAAGTGCTGACAGACAGGACTCGGATGGTGATGACTCTGACGGCCCGGATGATGAAGATAACGACGGGGAGGAAGAAGATGAGGAGGACAGTCAGGCGGAGTCAGGCCTTTCTGCAACCCCATCCGTTTCTGCAAGTCCACAGCATTTCCCTGCTAACCAAGCCGACATAGCTCCCAGCTCTCTGCTGGCCCAGATGTCCATCAGCCTGAACACAACCCCTGCTCCCCAACTTCCAGCTTCAGACTCCCAGACTTCAGACACGGAGTCTGTGGCTATGACGAGTCCTGTGTCACTGGTCAGACAGATGTCAATCTCTGCATCATGTTCCAGCCCCGGCCCTAGTCTGAGGTCTTTCTCTTCCCACCCCGTCCCTGACTCTGAGACCCACGCCTCCGACACTGACTCTGTGCACATGATGAGCCCGTTGTCGCCTTGCAGGCAGATGTCCATCGACTACCCTGATTTTGACGTTCCCCCTAGTCCCCCAGTGCCAGGCAAGGGCACCAAATTCGCCCAGGTGAGACCCGTGTCCTCGCTGTCATTGTCTTTCCCGTCGTGCATTCCTTCCTCTCTACATGTACATCTCACCCCATACCAGTATCCAACCCCATATGCATTCCAATGCCTTGAGTCACGCATGCCTGGCACGTCAGCAAAGCTGCTTTGAATGCATGAAAAGGTGAATTGAATGTTTTCCAAACATTAGGTCTGCTATTTGAAGCTTTGTTCATGTTGCTTGGCAGTGTTGAACCAAGTAATAATATAATTGTTCTTTAACAGGATGGAGTTGCCAGCACCTCATCCCAGCCTGCAAGCGAGTGCAACGCCAACGTTGACCGTGGTACTCAGACCCCCTCTGATCCTCTTCAGGGACCCATGCACTTTCCAAACACAGGTCTGATCCACGAGCCCAGAGTTGGAGCCACTACTCATCTCTTTAGCCACCTGCCTTTGCACTCCCAGCAGCCCCCACGTTACCCCTACAGCATGGTACCTGTAGGTGGCATTCAGCTCGTTCCTGCCGGTTTGGCAGCTTACTCCACATTTGTACCTATTCAAGCCGGGCCAGTCCAGCTAACCATCCCCGCCCTCAGCGTCATCCACAGGCAGTCCAGCAGCCCTCTTCCAGCCCCCAACACCTCACCCCGGCCCGAGGGTTCCCCAAGCCAGCCGCTGGTAGTTCAGGAGCCAGTTAACAGCGTCTTGCCTTGTTTCCCTCTAGGACAAGTCGCAGGACTCCAGACGCTCGGTTCTCCCCAGACTACCCTGCACCCTGTTGGTTTAGAGACCTTGAGTGTGGTGGGTCTGGCCAACTCCACCCAGCTGGTTCCTCAACCGCTAAATGCCACCCTGGGCGTGCAGGTGTTGGCAGCCAGCCCCACCCCTCAGATCAGCACAGCTTCTCCGGCACATATCCCTAGCCTGCAGATCCTCAACATTACCCTGCCAGCCCTCATACCGTCCCTCAGCCCACTATCAGCTTTAAGCCCACTTCCAGCAACCCAGGACAAGCCACATAGCCCTGAGGGTGTAGCATCTGCAACCTCCACCAGCACAGGTTGCAGAATCACCACCAGCACCTATGCCCTCAGCCAGTCCTCCAACAGCCAGTCCACGAGAACCCTCCACAAATGTGAAGCCATCCACAGATGAAAAGCAGGTTTCTCCGAGCAGCCCCAGCAGTGGATCTGTAGACACGGGGTATGCAGAGAAGACTATAGCCATGGTGAAAAAAACAATGCACGCTCATTCACCCCCCTCATCCACTAATGAGAGAAGCTCGGATCTTCCTCAGAAGGCAACAGCAGGTGGGGCTAGCCAAGCGATACCACGGCAACCCGTCTCTAGACAACCAGTGACTATTGATGATAACGAAGCCTCCAGTGACGATGAGGACAGACTTGTCATAGCTACCTGAGAGTTCCAATAAAAACTCTTTTCCTTCTGTCTATGAATCTGTCTTATCTCTCTCTTCTCCCTCTCTTTTGTAAACTTTGTCACTTTGTAAAACTGAAACACTTAAAGAGGTTTGCAGCTCTGGCAACTTCTAAAAAAGCACATTTTCTGACAGTCATATTGTACGTGCAATCATAAACAATGACCAATTATGTTATTTTGTACTTTTTTTGTCAGCACCAGACCGTTTTCTTTTCTTTTTTTGTACATGTTGTATAGACAATTGTGCCTTTTGGAGTTTCTTGTTTAGAAACCTGTACATAATATCTTATAAACCTAGTAGTCACCTATTATGTTAGATGAAACTGAAGGTAAAGAATGGAGTAAATACTGTTTTTAGTTAAAAAAGCCTTTTATGTCTATCATAAATGTATGGGGAAATAAATGTTGTATTGATGTACAGTATATGAACATTTCTATGGCTTTTGGGGGGAAGTGTTCCTGTGCACAGATGTTGTGGTCAAGTATTTATTATATTCCACCTGGTGCCCATTTTGAACTCCATAAGTCCATAGGTATGAGTAAAATGGTGGCTTTACATTTGCTGTATATCTATACTATCGAGAGTATCAGTAAAACCTTGTTTACAAGTGCACAAACGCCTCAGAGTCTCCTTGATTTTTTTCTCATAGTTGTTTTTCTAAGCAGTGCAATTACCTGTGGAATATAGTCTTGTTTCTCTTTTAATCGGGGCTTACTGTCAGGACACTCAAAGACACGAGAATTATTCAACAGCTCACATCAGTAATGAGGGTCTTGGAGAGGCCAGCAAACAGCGTCACCAATCAGCTCCTTTACGAGGTTTTATTGACTTCGACTTCGTCCTCGTCTCAAGAGGTTCCGAGCAAAAGCTCTCATTACAGACCAAGAGTGACTCATTCAATCGACACTATTTGCATCCCGACGCAGTCCCTGTGCGACTGTGACTAAACGTCGCCGCCTACCGGACGGGTCGCGCCACTGCCGCCGTGCGGCGCGCATCATTCGGGAAGGTAGGGGGGGAGGATGTTGCTTGGTTACCCAGCCCACGGAAGATCATGAGAGTGGGTGAGAATGTCTGAAAACAGATCTGAACATTTCGTCCAAACGCTTTATATTTTGTGGAAGACCATTAGAAATAAGTTGTGCGTAATGGACTGTTGTGTTGCTGAAAAGCATATTTTGATTATTTTGATGAAGTCATTTAAAAAAAACTTGAAATGACTCGTAAAGCCAAGTTGATTGTTCTTAAATATGTAAGGCAGCTTTTTTTACATATTTTTTTTAAAGTGTGCAGGGTAAAAGCATATGTATAGGAAGCTTGATTCTGCCAGTGTAAGACAAAATAAAAACGGTAATTGCGACTTTATTTCACAATTGCGAGTTTAGTTCATTTCTCAGAATTGCGACTTTGTATCTCAGAATTGTGTATGTAGGCTACTTCTTATAATTGCGACTTCATTTCTTAAAATTTGAATTAATTTCTCTGATTTCTGACTTTATATCTTTGAGTTTCGACTTAATTTCTTTTAGTTTGGAGTTTACAACTCGCATTTCATGTTTCTCTGTCACATCCATTTGATGGCGCGCCTGGACGCAGTCGGCACTTGGACGCGATGTGATGCGTCGGTTAATGAATGCACACTAGGCTTCCTGCTTATCGTCGACAGAGCTGTGGATTACATCTCGCGACAATTATTACAATGATTTGAATTTGATTAAAAACCGCCTTGTAACTAATAAAATGTGACTAGATCCAACCAAGTAGTGTGTTAACTTGTAGGCTATCAGTATAGCTGATAAAGGGCCAATCTTACGCCGTTGATCGTGTTGCTCTTATCAAGGGAAGAGATGAATGGATGCTTTGTCAGTACAATCTTTCTACTACATAGATTGATTCAGGAATGCTAAAAGACAATGCTATTTAAATCTGGCCATTTTGTAAAGGATTGGAGCTAATTATGATGTTGTTTGAACACTTGGTTACAGGTTAAACCACAAAAGAACCATTTATTGATTACCATTTGTTCACGGCTACTACACTTTTAACTATACAAAACCATTTTTTTATAAAAAACAGTTCATTCTCAAAAGGGATATGTGATGTAAAACGGCACCAAAAGCACGTTTTCTGTAACCATAAAATAAATGGATTAAATATTTGGTTATCTGGGTCCAATAGGTATTGCCATGGCTACCTTACATAAATCTAGGTTAATAATGCCGTATTATGCATAATGATGCCTGCCATTGTCAGTTTGTATTTTCAATGAAACATCATTGAATGAAAGACCTAATCCTTTTTGCAGGGAGAGGAATTTCCCGAAGTCCACTATACAAAGATTGCAGCAAGACGAGGTCATACTGAAACAAACAAAATACATTTCTTTTCATGTTTTTTTTAGGTTAAAATGACAGTTTGCCCAGAAATGACAATTCCAGTGATTCCACGAAAAGCTCACACGAAAGAGAGAGTTTGAGACTGAGAGTGATGAGAGAGAGAGAGTCCTGAAGGTTACCCAAAGAGAGTAACAGCTAGTTACCCAGAAAAAAACTTAATCAGAAGTTAGTTCTCGATTTACATTAAGGTAAAATGAAAAACTGGTTAAATGGATCCTGATGAGAAGAAACAGTAAAGCACAGCCAAATCAACGTTTAGATATACCAGCTATGTTCACCAGTAACGGTTCATCTTCTCAAACTGGCATGCACAAACAAATGTATACAAGCACAATATTCATATTTACAGTTTAAATGCTGGTAAACGTTTCAAGAATACTAACTTAAATTTCATTTAAGAGTTCACACAGAGCAAGTGTGTAGCATCAGAACTCAATGTCTTATTAAATACTTTTATATTCCATTGCTGTTTGATACGGTATAAATAAGATGCCATAAACACAATAGTCTATTGTTTGGACTGCCCATGTGCAGTCTGGCTTTTAACATGCTTTAACCAAGTTTTTTTTAAGGATGATTCTAACATGTTTTACTCAGAAAAGCTTTAATGTTTGCCTGTCTGTGAGCTATAATGACTGGTGGAAAATGTAAAGAGCTTGCTCAGACCTCCTCTAGCACTCACCAACATTTGTGAATTGTTTGAAATCAATCATCCTTTCAGATTGCTTGATGAATGTATCTGTACTAAAAATGCTTTTATATGTAGATTGATGCCAGTGTGCTTCTGCTAATGACTGATGAACAGATGAGAAGCTATTTGCCTTACTATAGAGACAGACTGGCAGTGACGGGACATTGTAGGAGGCAGGAAAGTGAACCCACTTACAGGAAGTCAAAGCTATTTGAGGGCATCAAGTCAAAATTACACAAAAGACAAAAAACGAATCATTACAAACTGATCAGCAAACAACTGCCAAAAAGAATGTTCAGCGACAAAGGAAAGTGGAGATTGGGTGGATGCACCATGATGGAGAAGGCTTTGTTAATAAAAAAGGAGGTGGAAAAAGAATGCTCTGTGTGTGCCAAGAGACTGGAAGAAAAAGAACTGATTGCAGCGGCAATTCGGTTGTTTTTCCCAAATGGAAAAATTCACATGGCAGCATTTCTGAATTTGAAGAATTATCAGGAAATGTCATTAGATGACAACAGTACGGTGGAAATGAAGGATGATGGCAACGAAGGAAGGTATCAGCACAATATAGGGACATATGTAGTGGAAAGCAGATTAAGTTCAGTCAGTAAATGTGGTTAAATGATTACAATTCAGTTAGACCAAGGTGTAAGAAACATATCTGGTCCTGGCAATAACAGGATATGGGAAAAGATTTAAATCGGAAGAGAGATATTGTGCAGGATGAGTGAGACTAAAACGAGGTTTATTAATGTTCAGTCCTCTCATTAGTAAGGGCAATTAAGCAAATAATCATAACTAAATTAAAATAAAATAAAAATATTCTTGATTAGGATACAACGTCACACGCCTTCCAGCACAATACTTCAATCTTTAGATGCCTTGGATGTTATTTTTGTGGAAAGCACTGGATTAAGTTCAGTCAGTAAATCATTTATCATTTTTATTCGTTAAGCATTATATATGTGAAAACATACTCTGTAGACAAAGTGTGTTCAGAAACTGTATCTTGGTCCAGGCAATAACAATGGATATGTTTGCAGCCTTCTCTAGCCAAGATTTAAATATTTATACAGAAATTACCCTAAATGATCTTATTTAAATCTTATTTTAAATTTGATCTAGAGTGAAAGTCACTAAAACGTCAGTTCTTATTAATGTTCAGTCCTCTCATTATAAATTACAAAATAAAATAAAAATTCAAGCAAATAATCATAACTAATTAAAATATGTTTTTGCCAATACAGTATATTCTTGATTAGGTACGACGTCACACGCCTCTTTGTGAATACATCAAACATTTTTAATAAAAATAGCAAGAAATAAAGGCATTATTCTGATATAAAAAAAATGCAGTTCTGATATATAAAGTCAGACTTTAAAGATATAAAGTGGCAATTCTGGAATATAAAGTCACATTTCTGAAATATACGGGTGGTTTCCCGGACAGGGATTAGACTAGTCCTAGACTAAAAAGTGTAGAGCTGTCCAAACTGAAAACAGCTTGCACATCTCAAAATACATCCGTGCCTTTGTGCAGTCTCAAAATGCACAGAATAATTTTTTTTGAAAGGCATGTTTGTTAAACTACTTAAATATTCTGATTAAACTAAGGCCTAGTCCTGGTTTAAAATAATCCCAGTTCGGGAAACTGCAAGTTATAATTTTAAGAAATAAAGTCAGACTTCTGAGAAAAATGTCGCAATTCTGACAAATAAACTCGCAATTCTGAGATATATAGCAAGTCACAATTCTGAAAAATGAAGTCAAAATTCTGAGAAATAAAGTCACATTTCTTAGTCGCAAATACCATTTAGATTTTTTCTTACATTGGCGGAAACAAGCTTCCATACATACGTGCCATCATTAAGACCTGCATGTACAGGTAAGGCTTAGCCCTGTCTGTGAGGTGATGTCCAGGGTTTTTCTTAACTGTTAGGACAGCATCGTGCCACCCTTGCCTTAGGAAAGCAAAGCCGTTGAACAGAACCGCATATTTCCATAATTATCCCTAATGCAGCATCCCTATTCATCAGCTCTTCTAATAGATTGCTTTTGTTGTCCTTAATCTCCGTTTTAGATCGAACAAGCATGAACAGGCAACGCGTACAGAACCTTTGTGCCGTAATATTCAATAAAGCTTGTTCAGACTATTTTAGAGCAGGCAGGGGATGAAGAGCTCGATTGTAGTTGTAAGACTTTCCATTTTAAAGACAGACACAGCTGGAGGCAAAAGATTTTAAACTTGATATGCCACAACCGAGCTTTATTGAAACGAAAAAAAAAACGTTCAAACTTAGAACCTTATTTCATTGTAATTGGGCTACTTACCAGATAAAAATATTGTTAAAAATATGCTCTGTTTACAGTTTTTCTCGATTGCTAACTCACTAAAACTAATACAGTTGGCACAGTTTTCCAAACCATTCATTCAGTTCTCAAACAAAATGACCCATTTCTCAAAACATTTAACACATTTCACTTGTTTTCTGTCACATGTCAATTCCTTTAGTGATTTCTGCAAAACCTCACACACAAAAACTTTTTGCAAAGGTTTAACCATATAATGAACTGAAGTGTCAGGGTGTTAACTCAAACATTTATCCATCGGTAAACATCCAGTGATGACACACCAATCAGAATCTCAGGATAATATAAATAGGAGCACAAGTGATAGTGCTATGGCATTGCATCCTAGAATCATCTTCAGGGCTTAATACTGCTTACTGTAAACACACCGTATAATTACAGCACAAAGTAACAGAAATTCATATGAGAAAATGTCACCATTGTATCCAGTAAAGTGTAGCACATGTACACCCTCAAATTTGTCATTGTATCCATTTTTACATGTTCCTTATTTTTGCGGAACTCAGAGACAACTACTTACAGTAAAGAAAATCTCATATAAACTTTTACGAAACTGGGCCAAAGGTGCGGAGAATGCCATATTTGCAGTATTTATAGCCTTCTACTGACAAACCGGTTTATTGTTTCCTTTATCTTCTCTGTAAGTCGCTTTGGATAAAGGCGTCTGCTAAATGCCTAAATGTAAATGTTATTTATGCAGTTATACTGTATTGTGTTGCATGATCAAGTTCACATTGTTCTTTGGTTTTTGAACTTTTTCTTGTCCTGTAAGATCGTCTACTTCGTCTACTTTAGTCTAAGATTACTTTACACTAGTGTATTTTTTCCTAAAGCTAATTTTTTAGCTTTTTTTTTGCTTTTTAATTTTTTTGCTCTATCTGCACTCTTTTATGTTGCATATATATTTTAATAAACACCGAGCTGTCAAATTATTCTTTAATCCCAATAAGAGGTTTTAGTCAAAGTGTTTTGGATTTGGATTTGGATTTGGATTCAATTTATTGTCATTACACATATACGAGTACAGTGTAACGAAATGGATTTAAGAAGAAAAATACAGCATAACATGAGGAATGTGGGGAGAAGAACAAATACACATAATACACCATAGACACGACTTGCAACAGGGGAAGTTAATCCAGCTCCAGCAAGTTTTGAATTGAGTTTCGAGAAAAGGAGGCATCATTTCAAGAAATGTGTTTAAGCAATCAAGAAAAACTGTTAATGTGCATTAAGGATTATATAAAGACGTGTGTTAATGTTTATAAGTTACACAAAAAAAGTTTTGCCGAATTTCCCTTACAGTGACATAGTACAAGAAAGATCTCCCAAACCGACTCCAAAATCACATTTCTTACCATACATAGTATTTTCGTGGCTTCCCTTACAAACAGATTATTTTACATCAAACTTTATTTGGTTTACTTGAGGGTTCTTAAAAAACATTGAACATTGTTTTAGTATTTCTAGTACTATTTCAATACTTGGGACTAAATTGGTAGGCTACTTTTTTTAGTTTATAAAAGTGTACTTTTAACTATGGGCTAGGTGTAACATCAATAAACTTGGAGTGCACAGCTAATTTACAATTACATTATTTTTAATAATGGAGAAAAAATAGACTGAGCGTATTTATAGTTCATAAGAACACTTGAGTAAACTCTTTGGAAGAGATACACGGACCCCCTTTGCTAACTTTATTCCTTTTGTTTGGGTCTCCCAATCTTATGTGTTGTTGGTGTGGTACCATTTGTAGCACTAAATCTCAGTAAAGTTTATACTCGAGCGTCCTCTACTGGGCTGAATTGAAACTGTCGTCTTTGAAAGTCAATGCTTAGCATAAAAACTTGGCACCGACCTGCCGCCCGGCGTCTCCATCCCGCTGGAATCTCAGGAATACAAAGTCCTTATCTCGCGCCACATGTTGCTTGTCGGTGACTATTAACAAACAGCATTGTGTTCGCGTGAGCGCGCGGGAGGGGGTGGAGAGCGCGTGTATATAAGCGCTCGTGAACAAGCGTGTGCGCAATGAGACTCAAGCGAGCGCAACACTGAAGTGATGCACGTGCATGTAAAAGAAACTGCAAGTGAAAACTTCAAACTTGGCTGCTGCGCACTGAAGATTCCTTGTAGCTGTTTGCCAATTTATTGGATTATCATTATTTGTGACTTGGATAAGATTCTGTAAAATGGATTTGAGGATTATTTTCCCAGTGTTGTCCATGCTGTCTTCTGGAATTTTTGACTTCGGTATGTACATAAATAAATCCGTATAGACGATATGGCTTTACAATTTGTAAAAGTGTTGAAGATTTAATGTATCAATATCAACCAGACGAGTATTAAGTGCACTTTGTTACTTTCCACTGCATTAAGGTTAAAGATTTAGGATGGTTTTAATGCGCATGTGGAAACATGTTGAGCATCAATGTCATTGTTAATTACGCGTGACAAAAAACTTTTCAAGTTTCTGTTGTGAAATCAGTCACGCAGATTATAAAGCAAACCACCGAATCGTTGTTAATGTAACACAACTTTCTGCTTACAGCTACCGCGGCATCTTTGAATCACATTACAGCATCTGGCGCATCAGTCTCTGCGCGCCACACCAGAACCAAACGATGCTCCTGCGCAAGTTTTATGGATAAAGAGTGCGTGTACTTCTGCCACCTGGACATCATTTGGGTCAACACACCAGAGTAAGTATTTCACTTATAACAGCTTTCATTAAGTCAACCTTAACAAACATATCATTCTTTACAAAAACTTTACGTTATTCGTATAAGTGTCCCTCGTGGCATAACATTGTTATCTAATGACTTTTTGATTTGATTTTCTCCAGGCGAATCGTGTCTTATGGACTTGGAAACGCTCCACGCAAGAAGCGCGCAGTCACAGAACCTGTTGTGCATTCACGCTGTAAATGTGCTGAGAGCAAAGACAAAACATGCACTTCTTTCTGTCAGCCAAACAACATGTTACGGTAAGTACACGGTGTGTGTATGCAAATAACGTAAACGTCAGCAAAGCCATAGATATTTATTTCAAGGACACCAGATATACTGGATTACGTATTTGGGACATTCTACTGTATGTGGGAGAAATGAAATGATAATAATGTACAAGGCATTAAAGCTATGCTGGATGGCATGACAAACTTGCTGAAACAGGTTTCTATTTGTGGACTTGAGTGCCTCATGTCTCATGTGAACTTTCTCACTTAGGTACAAGACAGAGTCAGACATGGCCATCCCTGCCGCCCAGGGCCACCATTGTGCCGGTCAGGAATGCAAACACAACCTGGCAGACGTACAGAACCCCATTAAACGGTAAGAAAAACTGCACGCATTTTAAAAAGATGGCACACATTTGAGAGTAATTGGAGGCTTTAATTACAAGCTTCTGTAAGATTGATGTCTCCTTAAAATGATGGAGTTATTTCATACTTCACGGAACATTGAACCCCCGGAGGTTGATAAAAAACCTGCTGGGCTGTGTTGGTTTAATGATGTTTTCGGAGTTTTGCATGAATTTCTTTGCTCTTTGCATGAATCCAATATAGATGATGGAGCCTCAAAGTCAAACTACCCGAAGGCGACCGTGAATTTAACGTACTTTAGTAGTTATTTACACAGTTACTCTGAGGAAAAGGGCACACTTGTATCCAAACTATATCTACAGATATGAGCACAAGCTTGTTTGCATCAACAAGGCTGGAGTTTGCACATTTACATTATGTTATATGGCAGGTGGAAAAAAGATGAGGAAAAGTGAAAATAGATTTGTGGGTCAGCGTGGCCATATATTGACTCCTTATTTTTTTAAGCTTTTAACGTAACCACAAGTAGATATTGAATATGACGTCCAGTTCTTGAAGAACAATCATTTAGATGCAGTATGAATTGTGATATTGACCTCATTGTTTTGTTTGTCTACAGGGTGAAAAACACACATCAGATTAGTGCTGCTCTCTCGAGGGTGAGAGCCACCAAGAAGATCCAGCTTCTTCTGGAAAAATGGGCGGTGAGGCAACGGCACAGGGCGGCTGACAACTTCTCCTCCTAGAGACCAACTTTTGCTCATAAACTGTGCAGATTCCCTCTAGGAAGAAAGGATTTATCTAGAGAATCTCCTCCTCTCCACTCCTTTCATCACGTCATATACATTTTGTCATTGTGATGTGTTGGAATACCTGCAAATATTCGTCCTGGATGCAGGTGTTCGCATGCGGTCTCCACCCTAGGGAGTGAGTCAGCACCGGGGCACAGAACTCAGTAGGAGTCACGGAGGAGAAATTAAACCTTTAAGAGAAACTGTTGACTGAAACGTACCAAACCTCAAAGTGTCAAGATGAGTGATCGCGTGGAGTATCTACTGCATCCTTCGAATAGGACTCGAGGAATGTTTAAGACTTGAGCACATCTAAAGACTCTGAGAAGAAGAAAAGTCTTGCACATGTCCAAAGGAACAAACCCAACTGTGGAAGCAGAGACCGATGGACCCCACACACCCTGAATATATAACACCCGATGTGTTAAGAACATACTGGAAAATAAACTAGTAAACACTACAAGTCTTACAATTTAGTGAAAGAAAAGTTCTGGTGTAAAATTAGATCTTGTTCTTTTCACCAATTCACTTTATACACTGTACAACACTGAAGCTCTGAAATTGTACCAATGGTTAAATATTTATCTTTAAATAAGCCATATTGGCTTTTGTCAATGTTATTTCTGTGAAATTATAATATTTAATTGCCATTTTTGTGGTGAACATTATTATAATAATAAATATTAAGCATTATTTAAACGTATTGTTTTAGGATTTTCTTTTAGTTGCTCCATCCAGGTTGAACATGAATTATTTGGAAGGTTTCACACAGCACAGCTGTCCTGAGTATCAGTTTTTATTTTTTATTATTTAAAAGATATGAGATAAAGTGGCATTAAACATAATACAATTCAATGAAGGCAGATCAACATGAGAAATGAAACACGGCCTAAAACTTGAATCCTCAAAAAGTAAATCAAAGCCTCGGATATGTCTGTAAAAAAATCCTATAAGTTTATATATTTTAAAGTTAAATTCATTTGTATTTTCATTTTATAGCACAAAGACAAAAGATTTAAAGAAAATCATTCTGTTGTGAAGTCACAGGCAGGCAGGTCAAAATATGTATTTTTTAAGGCACCTGTAATGAACATTAGAATAAATTCAGCATCACGGATGTCAGGGTTTGGACTGACAGGTCTTGGTCTCAAGGGGTCTACTAAATAAAGCTTTATTTACACCTTTAAAAACCTATACATGTATACATATGGTTTTACAGAAAGGAACAAAAAAGAAAACTAAAACGTACATACATATGAACAAAGTGTGGGCTGGTCTTAAATGACCAAACACAGATCTTGTCTTAACTGTTTTGTTTGATAAAAAAAAAACAAGATCTTCCTAGATTCGGTGTTCATGAAAGAAGTACAGTTTATTTACATTTGGGCTTTTATGAAAACTATTTCATTAGACTCCACCCATGCTGCATTCCTGCATCACAAGAGGCTTCAAACACACAAACACACAAACGTAACAAAATACACTCCGCAGGGAATTTCCCATAGATGCTCACGACTAGCCAAATTTTAGCCATCCTTTGTTCATATATGGAGAAAATATGAGTGGATGGCCTTTGTAAAGTGAAGCACAAAGGGCACTTTTGGCTTTTGGTTCCGGGTCTCCAGGGGACCGGCTGCACGTCATTCGAGTTTGAATGGCCCCGAGCACAAATACTAACCTATTACGACACGAGGGATCTCCTCGAACCGACAGGCATTCAGCATCGATGCCACAAACAATGGAAGATGCATTGGGATGGTCGGACACACCTTGAGCGCTGACGTCTCTGCGTGATGCCGGGGGTCACCGCCCTGAGCTACACACACATACATGTTTGTTTCACTATAGTGACAACATCTCATAGACTTCCATTGTATTTATATCAGGCTAATGATAAAAACTTTTTCCTGACCCAACCCCTAAAGTGAACCCTGTGCACATTGATACATTTGAATAACAAACACCATCTGGAACATTCAGAAACATTTGTCTGGTTACACTATATTATCATCAATGACTTTCACACTGTAACTCAAACCAAACATCCATTGGACAGCTATTCCATGGCTATATTTCTGATAATGATTCTTCAGATCTTTAACAGCGATGGATGATGGCTGTCCCAGCGTAGACTCTTCTCTCATCATCTCAATACCACCCAGCTCACGCTTACTGCGCTCATGTCATGAGAGTTGACTGAAGAGATCAACGCTGCTGGTTAAATGGGTGATGACCCAAGATTCAAATCATCTGCTTTGAACACCCACAAATGATTTGTCTTTGGTCCAGACAGCTGATAAATACCTGAACTATGAGAGTGTGAGATGAACTCAGACAGGTGAACTGAGTCTCTATCAGACAGGACACCTGGTGTGGAATGATGAAACATTGGCCTGTTCCCTTTCTGTCGGTCTCTCGACGTTGTGTCGAAGACGACAGATGGGGTTCGCCCTTGAGAACCAATCACCTCTGACTACTATAGAAAAGGCCAATGAAATTTTGGCGAATGAAATTTGCATGCCGGGCTCCGCCCCCGGATGTCCGGTATAAAAGGAAGCCGGCGTGCAGCATTCACTCACCTTTTGTTCTTCAGAGCCCTCGCTCATGACTACGAACAAAAAGAATTCAACGAATTCTTCTTCTACTTCGCCGGATCTACGACGCAGAGCAGCGGATCGTCCCTTCCTGCAGCGACTTTCTCCTGGGCGTCTCGGTGGTTCCGGAGGTGATAGAGATTATTTCTAAAAGGTCCTTTTCAGGACTGAGCAATTTCCAGCGTGGCACGTCCCGCTGTTCTCTTGGGTGCGGCACCCTCATCGAGGAGGGGGATGGACACGATCGCTGCATTAGGTGTCTGGGCGTCCAGCATACTGAAGCAGCGTTCGTTGACACATCTGCCCGCACTGCGGGCGGATTGTCACTCAGAAGTTGCGGTCACGGGTGGCTGTCTTCCTACGGGAACCAGCCACCATTTCGTCTGCTACCCGGGCTGTGACATCTGGCTACGGCCCCGATGACCACCCACGTAGCAGCGTTAGTGATATGGGGAACTCTGCGAATGTAAACCCACCAGCCAAGTGCTCACGGGCCGATCGCACCCCGATTCGCTCTTCTGAACGTTCCCCAACCGGCGGTGGCATACCGTTCGGATCCTCAGGCACGCACTCGGAAACGATGTGTGACGTAGATGAGATGTCGTTCGCAGCATCGGAGGGAGACTGGCATCCGACTCTGACGAATCCGAGCTCCCCCCCCAGGGGGGTCGAGCTCAGGAGGAAGCAGAAGTGATGTCAGCCATGCTAATCCGGGGATACGTGGTTCCTGGGGGCGGAGCGCGGTGCAAACCGCGCCCACACGGGGTGCCATTTGTTTCCCGGAGGTGCATGAGGAGCTGTGTAAGACTAGGAGCGCTCCACGGACCGCTCCGGTCGAAACAGCTCCGGCTCCCTCACTTCCCTCGAGGGTGGGGCAGCCAAAGGCTACGTCGAGATCCCCCGGGTGGTACGTGCGGCTGCGGTGCCGCAGACGGCTGCCGCCTGGGGAGAATCGGCCACGCCTACCGTCCAACGCGTGTAGGACTTCGACATCTATGGTGCCGAAGCCTTGCGCTGCAGCGGACCGGGCTACCTCCTCTCTCTACGCCATGGCCATCCTGCAGGTCCGCCAGGCCAGGGCGTTGAGAGAGCTCCACGAGGGTAAGGCCGACCCAGGTATAATGCAGGTTTTCTGTGCCGCCACTGACAGCGCTCTACGGAGCGACTGAGGTGGCGGCACGGGGGACCTGGGTCGGACGATGTCCACGGAAGTGGTCCAGGAGAGTCACCCCCGGCTGAACCTTGCGCAGATGAGTGACACCGAGAAAGTCCGCTTTCTTGTTACACCCGTCTCGCAGGGTGGGCTGTTGGTACACTGTCGAGGACTGCGCTCAGCAGTTTTTGACGGTGAAGAAGCAGACAGTGGCGATTAGCCACATTTTTACCACGCTGCGACTCGGCCGCCCTCAAGCCTCCGAGATCTCACGTCATGTCTGTTTCCCGACAGCCCAGGACCCCTTCCACATCGGCTCCGGTTACTGTGCCCCCGCAGGTGGCACCCCGGAAGTCGAAGTCGAGGGGGAACTACCCCGTCAGCTAACTTCTCACGAGAAGTGACACTGATGGGAAGACCCCAGGGGGAGCAACATCGGGCCCGACCTTCACAGCTACGGCTCTGATCAGTCGGTACGGGACGGCTCCTGCCTCGTCACCAAGCCGGGCCCTTCTCAGGGCCTGGCGCCCACTTACTCACAGTGAGTTTTTGTTTCCCCTGGGAGTTCATTCCTGCCGATCGCACACTCCACTGGACTGTGCCCGGCAAACCCGACCCCACGCCCTGGCGAGGCGTAGGGTCGTACACACACGACAGCTGCTACCACTCTCAAGGACAGTGCGTGCAGCTGTCCCGCCAGGCAGGTAAGTAGGCAGAGCCAACCTTCCCTCGGGGCCCCTCCCCGCGACAGGGTTAGCTCCGCCAGCCATCGAACCACCCTCCGTGGGAATGGTGAAGCAGACCGTCCCCTTGGTCCCCCTGTCACAGTCCCTGGGAGCTCGAGAGCTGCCCACACTGTCTCGGTGGCTAAGGCAGACGGTCCGTCTTGGTTACTCGATCCAGTTCGCCAGAGACTCTCCCAAGTTTTGGGGCAGCATCTCTCCCTCTGTCTGAGGCTAGGGACGCCTACATACTTCGGGTAGAGGTCACCACCCTTCTGGCAAACAGGCATCGAGTTCGTCCCTCAAAACCAAGATGTTCGGTGGGTTACAACCCGCACTTCATCGTTCCCAAGAAAGACGGCGGGTTGCGCCCCGGAGGTCTGCGTACCCTGAACTAAGCACCTTCAAAGCTGCTGCTCAGGATGCTCACGCAGAGGCGCGTCCTGACACCCATCAGGTGTCAGGATTGGTTCGTGGCAATCGACCTGAAATCCCGATCTGTCCCGATCTGTCCCTGTCTCCACGGTCTTCATGAAGATCGTGGAAGCCGCCCTTTCTCCTGAGGGGAGGAAGGTGTGCGGGTACTTAACTATCTCAACGACTGGCCTGACACACTCGTGAGATCTGTTATGTATACAAGGGGCCTGGCTCCGGCACCCAGATCGATTGGGAATCCAGGTCAACCGAGGAAAGGACAAGCTCTCCCCAGGGCAGAGCATCCTCTTTCTCGGTAGGGAACTCAACTGTCACCATGTCGGCGCTACTGTCCGCAGTACGCGCCCAGCCGGTGTTGAACTGCCTGGAACATTTCAGGCAGACAGCGGTCCCCCTGAAACGATTCAGAGGCTCCTGGGCATGGCGTCCTCGTCGGGTGAGACCCCTCGGGTTGATGCACATGAGACCGCTCCAACACTGGCTTCAGAGTCGAGTTCCGAGGAGAGCGTGGCACACCGGCAGCAGGCGCATGGTGATGACGCCCTGCGGCCGACGCACCAAAACCCCTGGTCTTCCATGACTTTTTCGGCGGACTAAGGTCCCTCAGGGCAGGTTATGAGGCAGTCGTGGTGACGACGGACGCCTCCCTGCAGGGGTGCGGTGCAGTGTGTAACGGGCACGTAGGCGGGGCATTGGGCGAACCCCCACCTGCGCTGGCATATCAATTGCCAGGAGTTGTGGGCAGTGCTACTTGCACTGAGCAGGCTGCGGCCTCTCGTGCGGGACAAGCACGTGCTGGTCCGAGGACGGCACTACAGCTGTAGCGTACATCAGATCTTAGGGTGGCGTTCGCTCACAGCAGCTAACACAACTTGCTCGACGCCTCCTCCGGTGGAGTCAACAGGTGATCCGTTCCCTGTGGGCCACACTCACCTCGGGCAAACTGAACTAGACAGCTGACGCGCTCTCTTGTCAGTTTATGCCTCGTAGAGAGTGGCGACTCCACCCCCGCGTAGGCCGCTTGGTACTCCCTGTCCGAGGCTCTCGACACGGATATCCTTGCGCACAGCTGACCGCGGGACGGGCGGAAGCACACCTTCCCCCCCCAGGAGCCTCCTTGCACAGACACTGTGCAAGGCCAGGGAAGAGGAGCACCAAGTGTTATTGGTTACACCGCACTGGTCTAACCGCACTTGGCGTCAGAGCTGATGCTCTGGACAGCGACTCCCCCTGACCCATTCCCCTGACAGAGGACCTGCTCTCTCAGGGGAAGGACACGTTCCGGCATCCCAGATCAGACCTCTGGAACACCATGTCTGGTCTCTAGACGGGACGAGAAGTTCCTGAGTTGGCTACTCCCCCTCTATGGCGGAGACCATCACCCAGGCTAGGGCCCCATCTACTGGGCGGTTACACGCCTCTAGACGGCGCCGCTTCTTGTCCTGGTGTCTCTCTCAACGAGAAAGACCCACTGAGGTGCTCGATCAGGATTGTGTTGTCCTTCTTACAAGACTGGAGACTAACATCTCCCCTCCACACTGAGTGTGTATGTAGTCGCTGTCGCCACTCATCACAACTCAGTTGATGGAAAGTTTCTAGGATGACACGACCTGGTCACCAGGTTGCTAAGGGGCGCGAGAGGGTGGCTCCGCCTCATCCCGCTCCATACCCCCTTGGGACCCTAAGGGGTCCTCGGGGGGGCCTCTGGGCCCCCCAAGAGCCCCTCGGAGGTTCCGATCTTCCTCACCCGAGTAAGACGGCCCTCCTGATGGCGCTCGCTTTTTCAAGAGGGTAGGGCACCTCCGAGCATCCTCCGTGTCCCCGGATTGCCTTGAATTCGGCCCTGGTAGCTCTCACGTTATCTTGAGACCCAGGCCCGGATGCGTGCCCAAAAAGTTCCCACTACTCCCTTACGGGGCGAAGTGGTGAACTTGCAGGCGCTCCCCATTGGGGAGGAAGACCCAACCCCTTCCGTGTTGTGTCCTGGACCGCACGCAGGGCCTCAGTAGCTCTGTCCAGCTCCTTGTCTGTATTGGAGGACAGCAGAGGGGAAGGCTGTCTCCAAGCAGAGGTTGGGCGCACTGAGTCGTGGATGCCGTTACGAACGACATTCCAATCTCAGTATCTCCCATTCCCACTGAGGGGGGTATAGCCACCTCCTGGGCACTGGCAGAAGCGCCTCTCTAGCAGACATCTGTAGAGCTGCGGGTGGGCTACGCCCATACACCTTCGCAGGGGTTAAACAACCCTAGCGTAAACCCGGTGTCAGCCCACGTCCTGCGTGGCAACATGTAGGACTGGCATCCGGCGGGGCGTGCCTGCGAAAGCATCACCCCACCCTCTAGGAGGCTGGGTCAGTGTGCTATCTACCTCTCTCCTTACCCTACTCTGGCTAAGGACAGGTACCCTATCCGCTTCCCTTCTTACCCAACCACTTGGTTAAGAATAGGCATTCTATCCATCACTAAGCAAGCACCACCTGGGGGTTGGCTGGGCAGAGCAGCCTTCCCCCTTAGGCCGGGATATCATGTGAGCCATCCCCTGGCTCTAACCGGACCTAGTGCTACCGGACGCCTGTAACACCCCCCCCCGTGGGCTGTTCCGTCTGATGTATCCTCATGATATGGTTCCCACTCCTGGTAACCCATGAGCTTCCCCAGGTGGACCCCACCTCGCGGTTAACTACTCAGCCCGCACGTTCCATGCGTTCTCCTCCAAGGACGAGACCATACCTTATCCACCGTATTCCTCCCCGGGTAGGAGGTGGCCTCTGCAGCGCATCCCTAATTAAGGAAGTTGCGCTTACCCGGTGTAAACCCGAGCCGGACGGCCTCTCGCAGTAGAGAGCTAAGGCCTCCGTCCGTGAAAGGTTACCGGTCAGGGCTGTTCCCATCTTTCTCCAAGAAAGCTCTGGAACCCCCCGACCACCACACTGGAAGGTTACAGTTTCGCGAAAGCATCGAGCTGACACGCCCAGGCCTGTTACCGTCGCTTCGCTAGAGATTGTGACGCGATACAGCGTTGTGGCGTTTTCCATAGGGAACCCCATCTGTCGTCTTCGACACAACGTCGAGAGACCGACAGAAAGGGAACGTCTCGGTTACGTATGTAACCTCGGTTCCCTGATGGAGGGGGAACGAGACGTTGTGTCCCTTATGCCACTAACACGTATCGTATTCTGCTGCAGTCGTGAGAGGCTCTCAGGCTCTTCAGAACAAAAGGTGAGTGAATGCTGCACGCCGGCTTCCTTTTATACCGGACATCCGGGGGCGGAGCCCGGCATGCAAATTTCATTCGCCAAATTTCATTGGCCTTTTCTATAGTAGTCAGAGGTGATTGGTTCTCAAGGGCGAACCCCATCTGTCGTCTTCGACACAACGTCTCGTTCCCTCCATCAGGGAACCGAGGTTACATACGTAACCGAGACGATTCAAAACCTAATGATCCGTCTACACAGAATTTAAAAACATTGTGTGCATGCTCTCAATGTCTAAAGCATCATTGCATGTATCAGAGAAGTCAATCCCAGAATGCATTGCAACCAGTCTGGTGAAAGGAATCATCCAAGATTATCTGAGAAATCGATTTAGCAAACATCGACAGATATTTAATTCAACACTGAACTATAAAGACACAAATTTGGATACAATCATATTTGTTTGTGGTTGGCTTATCAACCTGATTACATCAAACACTTGTGTGTTGAGTTTGGTGTTGTATGTTGTCTATGTAGTGTTACAAATCAGTCATGTAGTGTTGCTTACCATCTTAACGTTATACCTGAAACTTTGTATTACTGGCACTTCTTGTGTATATTGACTTACGAATGGCTTGTTGTTTTCCTCAGCTGTAAGTCGCTTTTAATAAAAGGGTCTGACGAATGAAAAAATGTAAATGAATAAAAGTGTCTGACGTATGAAAAAATGAAAATGAATAAAAGCGTCTGACGAACGAAAAGAAAGCGTCTGACGATTAAAAGCGTGTGACGAATAAAAAAAAATGTAATTAATAAAAGCATCTGACGAACGGAAAAATTTTAATGAATAAAAGCGTCTGACGAATCTAAAACTGACGAATGAAAAAGCGTCTGACGACGTCGAAACGCGTCTTTAAATGGACGAATGAGTGAATAAAAGCGTACGAAAAAAAAAAATGAAGCGTCTGACGAATGACTGACGAATGAAAAAAAAATGAACGAAAAAAGCGTCTGATTGAAAAAAATGAGCGTCTGACGATCTGACGAATGAAAAAAAAAATGAAAAAAAATCTGAAATCTGACGAATGATGAAATGAAAATGAAAAAGTAAAATAACGATGAAAAGCGTCTGACGAATGAAAAAAATGAAATGAAAAAAGCGTCTGACGAATGAAAAAATGAATAAAACTGAAAAAAAAGCGTGACGAATGAAAAACTAAAAGCGTCTGACGAATGAAAAAAAAGCGTCTGACGAATGAAAAAAGTAAATGAATAAAAGCGTCTGACGAATGAAATAAAAAGCGTCTGACGAATGAAAAAAAATAAATGAATAAAAGCGTCTGACGAATGAAATAAAAGCGTCTGACGAATGAAGAAAAGTTAATGAATAAAAGCGTCTGACGGATGAAAAAAAAGCGTCTGACGAATGAAAAAAAGTAAATGAATAAAAGCGTCTGACGAATGAAAAAAAACGAATGAAAAAAGGACTCTGACGAATGAAAAAAAATCGTCTGACGAATGAAAAATGTAAATGAATAAAAGCTTCTGACGAATGAAAAAAAAGCGTCTGACGAATGAAAAAAAAGTAAATGAATAAAAGCGTCTGACGAATGAAAAAAAATCGTCTCACGAATGAAAAAATGTAAATGAATAAAAGCGTCTGACGAATGAAAAAAAAGCGTCTGACGAATAAAAAAATGTAAATGAATAAAAGTGTCTGACGAATGAAAAAAAAGGTAAATGTAAGAGCCAGTTACAGAAATCTCACACACACACGCATGCGCACACAGCTCAACGCCTCCAGATATCTCCTCCATCAACTACAAAACAACCACTGAAAGCTTTTAAGGAAGATCCCCAAAACATTCTTCGAATTCTTTTTTGACAGACGGCAATTTGAGAAAGTCTAATGTGCTCTGATCTAGGATCTCTTCATACTGCGCTCATCTAATAGCTCGCCCAGTTACATCACAACAGATACACTACTGTATCTCATGCTGAAATCAAAAGCGACCAAATAAAAAAATGTGACAGAGATTAATACGTCAATTAAAATCACAGAATGACACGAAATATACTTCAAGAATTAAAGTAGAGCTGGACTTCAGGAATCGGTGGGATAGTGAGAGGTGGCTTCTACCTACCAGAACAGAGCAGGTCAGGGTGAAAAATAAGCAGGACCGGTGACGTCATCTAAACGGAACGATAGAGAACGTTATAACCACTTGAACAGCGTTAACATGAAATAATGAAAGACAGACTGATCCGATGCATGTCCAAAACACCATCAAAAGCATATCATGACAATCAGAATCATTATTGTACACACAATAGCTATTTTATTCATACTTTATGTGAAGGTCAAAAGTGCATGTGATGTGTTTAGGTGAGTCACACATGAAAGATGTTGTTTGACAGTTTACAACTATTTACCTCAACGTCTTGCAAAACAATTCAATGTCAATGTGTCAGAGGCACAATACGTGTGGCTTGCTCAAGAGATATGACGTGACGTCATGTTTTATTAATAATAATCCTTGAAGCACGCAGAGACACAAACACTGGTATTCAAACAATTCCTTTTATTTAGAAACCACTGTTTACAAATATTCTTAACTTTTTATTTATAAAGCCAACGTTGATGGCATGTCAGAAAAACTAGATAAATCAGGATATATATAGCCTGCTGTGTTTGCCAACAATAAAACGTAGAATACTGTGGAGATTAGATATAAATGTTGCTGCAGTTTATCTGTGGAGTTTGTCAGACGCGAGAACATCGTGCACCCGCTCGCCCAGCTGCTGAAAGGAAAGTCAATTCATTACCAGAGTTCAGAGCTTAACGCAAAATGAAGTGATGATATGGATCCAAATAAGCACAGTAATAAAGCACATCTTTAATGAGAAATACAAAGAAGAACTCGCAGTGCTGTAAATGATATTCTGTGAATGATCATGATACGAGAGTTCAGCGTGTGAGGTGGCATGCGTGCGAATGGGCTGTGGTCATGAACTCATCTTGTCTTTCAGATAACGCTGTGTTCCCCTGACTCTGACATTTAACCACAAAACATAAAAACCAGAAACAGGTGCTTCAGGCGTCCTGCATGTTAACTATATAATGTAGCTGAAAATAGAAAAGGGCTCCGAGCGCATTCCAGCTCACTGCATCATCAAAGCATCCTGACACTGAACGCAAAGACTTCTGGGTATTCTAGTGCAGTGTTTACCAACCTTTTACATATTACATAATGTACCCCATCAGTAATACACAACCATCCCTGTCTACTGTATATAAATAGTTGATGAGCAATTTAGATGTATTACACAATTTAAATGACTTTACAATGTTAACAAATAATTGATTAATCGGTCGTTAAAATTTTACCGATTAATTGACGATTAAACTGCTAAAACGCAAATGCACTCCGTAATAATGTGAGGAAACACTGCAAAACCGCTCAACATAAACCACTCAACATTTAATTCAAGCGACCCTATTTTGAACAACCACATTTTGTTCTTCATATCGTCGCTGTCCTTATGAAACCTTGTATGTCCAAATTTGCTGTTTGTCAGAAAATTGAAGAAATACTGTTCCTTTAATCGATTGCATACTGTGTTGTCAAAGTTGACAAGCACTTTTTAATACTTTGTATTGGTAAGATATTTGAAAAATACACATAAAATAAAATCATGAAATATGGAGATATGAGGTTTCAGAAAAATTGCAGCGACTTGTAATTTGTGTTATTATTTGATAACTTAATGATGATCATTTAACAACATTCAAAAAAATGTACATTCATAAAGCATCCAGCACATTCAGATTTGAAATGCGGATGTTTGAAACACACTCATGCATGTTTTAAGAGGTCTCATTTAGCATCCCGACAAACACGGCTCTGAGATCTGCTGGAAAAAAGATCCACATTTTTTCCCATGATGCCACAAAACTAGACATTGTTTCCATGTTTGAACTCCTGACAGCCTAATAAGGTTCTCGTAAGCCGAGGACACACATTCTTTCATGGGATTTTCTTCCAAAACAAATTCCAGCCATTTTTTTTCCATGCGCCCATCATTCTCACCTACTGTAACTGAAGCCCACTTGACACTGCATACCACACTAATAGACTGAACAAAAACAAAAGACATGGGGAACACTATCCGGAGAGAAAGGGTTTCTCCTCAATGCTGAAAACCACTGACCTCTTTAAACTTGAACACTCGGCATCGTTACAGACATCTTGCATATGAAGCCTGACACTGTCGAATTCTGGAGTTGTGCATGAAATACTGAATGATTAATGCAAACCTGAGGTGCATTAAATCATGAGCGCAACTACTCTTACAGAAAGTGTGTTATTAGTATACTTGTTTTAAGCTAAAAATAAGGAAGTAATCTTTCAGTGTATCTCAATTACTTATCGGAAATAAACTTAAAATGAATCCTAGGTATTCTTGACTAATACTATGAGTTTACTTAAACTATTAGCATGTTGTTAAGTTTGTGTAAAGAAAATGAGTAGGTTATTGGTGTACTTTCATAAACTTAAAAGTATACTTCTATAAACTGAAAACTGGACCAACCTGGTCTAAAGCAGTTTTGAAAAAGTACATTATTAGTATACATACAGAGTATACTTAAAAACATACGTTAAATAAAAATAACTCTTCTAAAGTATACTCTTTTTTGGAAGGGTAGCACAACATGTGTTTGGGTAAAAAATGCTTTAGATTTAACACACTTTCCATCATATCACAACTTCACCTCTAAAATCAATGAATGCTTTATAAAAATGTTTGTGAAACTCAGTTTTGAGTCTAACACTAACACTAAATCTGATCCGTTTATCCCATCCAGTCCCTACCCGTGTCAATGCAAATCATGTTATCGAATAGATTTGCCATTGGGTTTTCTACATGACTCAAGCACATTTAAGTTTCAGAGCCGGTCTCTGATCCAGAAGCTGCACATTTGGTATTGGTGTCAACGTAACCCAACAACATGTCATTTCAGACACAATATGAAGAGCTAGTAGGTTTTCTTACATAGGAGAACAGTCGGATCTTAATACTATCTCATGACACCAAAACATTAACGTCACACCATGTTCTGGCAAAAAAAATATAAAATGAAGCACAGATAAATGAAAACGTCTCCCACATACAGTGCCGACTTCACCTAAAGTACTCATTATTCTCTTAGCCCATCATAGAAGCCCAGGTATATTCATACAGTACGTGATTTATCTCAGCTTTCATCTGGTAAATTCCGCCCTGTATCACATAACACAAACAAACGAAACTTTCCGTAAATAAGAGCTGGGGAATTTAGTTTGGCCAAACTGCAGCAGAAGAGAGTCAATGAGAAACAGACACCTGCTCTTTCTGTTACATTATGATGTCTGATGACCTCTTGCCCTTTGACCTCTCATGACCTCAACTTGATTTATGACAGGACTCCGTATCAAACCAATTCTGAAGCTATTCAGAGAGTGGAGCGATGCTTCAAAATTACATTTTAATTGCTAATCTGAAGTTATGTTAAAAAAATAAGTGAGTTAAAATGACTCATAATCCCAGTTTGATTGAAAAATGTAAGGCAGCAAATGTAAATCGAAAGAGAAAAACAACATTACAATGCCTACTGTATACACAGACAAGAATGGAAAACCACAAACATATTTCGACATGTTTTAGAATCATTTTGTAGACTAAACACTTGATTTGAGATAAAAAAATACAACATGTCATCACGTATCACCACAACAACCATCAGCACTCTGACTAACCTCAGGCACTAGAATCATGTTATACGTGATGACAAACACAACCTATCACAGTCTGTTTCATAACAGTTTTACAAAAGTAGCCTCGGCATTGACCCAAGTTATGACGAAGCAGGTGTTTAAATAAAGTTGAGTCTAGCCGTGCTGTCTGGCAGTCTGACGTAAATAAAAGTCTAATTTTGATTGTGTATAAAAAGGTTAAAATTAGAGGTCGATGTAAAAAAAGTAATAGAAACATCAAGTGACTGAGTGACTTGTAATGCTGGGTTCACACCAAATGCGAATTAAGCGATTTGCGCAGGATTACATTCAAAGTAAATGCAAAGACGTGTATAGACGCGAACTCCATCAATGTCGTCTTCCGCGAAGGTTGTAAATATTTGTCAGATCGCGCCACTCACGTAACAATAACAAACTTTTCCCGCAAGTAATAAACAGCGTGTAACGCAATTGTTTGCGTTTGGTGTGAAACCAGCATACGTGTGAGCTGGAGTAAAACATTACAGAACAGTTTTATGGAATAGGAAAAAACATTGCTATGATCTATAAATAAAGAATAAATGATTCATTCAGCACCTAGAACCCGGTTGAAAAAACAGCAAATGCTAGGTTAAGTTTGTTTTGATGCTGGTTTGACCAGCTTAAACCAGCTAAGGACCAGCACATGACCAGCTTAAACCAGCACAAACCAGCATCAAAACATACCGAACCAGCATGATGTTTTTTTCAAATGGGTAGTGATCATTTTTCCTGAATTGTATGCTTATAAGAATACAGTGTTTATAGTTTTTATTTAATGTTAATTGATGTTAGAATAGAAGAAAGTGTTTGAATACTAATGTCACGTCTACAGAACTAAAGGCTTAAGGATACGGTGAACGACATCTATCTCTGAGGTGCGGTTCAGTACAGTGAAAAAAACGCAGGCTGTCTGAGACTCACACGTGGATGTTTTGGTTAAGATACTGATGTCACGGCTCTGAATCAGTGTCTCCGTCAGAACACCGAGACCGTTCTCTGACAGCATGAAACAGGTCAAATCACAGGCCAAGAGGATGAAAAACACAAAATACCTGTCTGTCACTTACACCGCATTCTCTCTGACAAAAAGAAATAACTCGCATTCCAAATTGTTATTGAGTCGAAGACATGAAATGAAGTGCACTGTAAAACTAATTAGTTGACATAACAAATACCAGCGAAGCGCCTGCTTTGGAAAAATCATCCGTCACGTGTCAATCCAAACTTATAAGACTCTCATCTGTGGAGCACAAAAAGAGGATTTTGAAGGATTACACGTGTCCAAACACAACACAACAATTGGTTTTGTGCTGACAACTTGTGCACTTAAGTTTTCTTAAGAAAAAGTCAAATCATCTATCCATTTGATTTTGAACTTTAATGAGAACTGCCAGTGTGTGTTTTTGGAATTGATGTGGTTTTGTTTCTCCATGTAAGCACACATTCCCCGTGTCCGGATACAAAGCAGACCTTCACCGTCTGTGACTGAACCGCAATGGAATTGAGGGTGGCTGAAGACACATGTCACCGCACAACAGGTTTGCTGATCCCTGACCAGTTCAAGGTTTCAAATGTTCTAGTTAGAGACCGTTCTATTTTGGTAATACAATCATATGTTCACTTAGAAAAAAGAAATTTGCTTCAAAATAATTTATAAGGAATATTTAAGGAACTATTTTATGTTTTGTTCTTCAGCTAATGTTCCGAGGTCTAGTGGACCCGCAGCAATATTCAGTTTTCAAATAAACACAACCTTAAAAATGTATCAAAAATTGCTTTACAGATGTTTACTTTAACCCCAACATACACAATATATATTCATTTAATATTTTTCCATAAATCACATTTTCGAAAAAGTTCTCAAAGGAAAATCTTTGATCTTGGTGAAAACACATTCAACTTGAATAAATGGCTAAGGTGTAAAAACATATTTTTTCTTTCGACACTGAAGACCGGCTCTGCAAACATGACAAGTGTTAAGTGTTCTTTTTTTATTAAGTACGACTAAACACGTAAGTGTACTATTTCAATACGAAATAATAATAGCACACTTTGATAAACTTCTATTCGTAGGGGATGTTTATATATCAGTGGCATTATTCATTTCAAAACGGTTTATTACATAGACAAACTCCACTGCTGTTCTTTGCCAGCAATGTAATACTGAAACAATGAAAAATGCTTTAATAAGAAACGTTTTTTAGTTTGTTTAGCAAGTTCCTACAGCGTGCAGGATGTCTTAGCCCAACAAAAAGAAACTAAATAAATAAAATCTAATAATATCAATCATTTATAAATTATTGAACACAAATGTGTGATGAAATATTAAAAGCAACAGAAGCACAATAAAACAATAAAGTTTTTAGCTGTGGTTTGTGTGCTTGCATGCACTTGTTGTTTAAAGTTTGTTTAAGGAAGCGTGCTGGCGATGTCTACACTGACATCCTGTCGTCTGCTGTCCCCAATTGTTTTCGTCTGTTCCACAATTGTTGGAAAGGCATTTTTTACAACACCATCACCATCAGCATGTTTGACAAAGGCACTCACAAATGCAGTTTATAGGTGATCTATATGACATCTCACACAAATGGAATTCAGACTACAGGAGGATTGGGAATTCCACGACAATAAGCTTGACGCATTTCAATGAGCGCCAGGAATCTACTGTATGACGTTATTGATAGTTCATGCAATTCCTTAATAAACAACTTGGGTTACTTACAAAAATGGTTCTGTATTAAAGTCATTTATAAAAGATAACACACACACACACACACACACACACACAACAAATATATAGAGAACTAGACACTCCCCCCTACTGTTCAGAAAGAGAATTACACAAACGCATTGAAAGGTTTTTCTTGATAATATTATGATTAACTTCCACACAAGCACTCTTTGACTGTTGTGTGGACGATAACACCACTGTTCCATATATTTTCCTCCCAGATTAAGCTGGAATGCAGAGCTAAACTAACAGGGCCAAAGCGTCTGATGAAAATGACGGAGTCTTTATCGTTCCGCTCACTGCTGTTTGCTCAAGTGACAAACTGCATCCTGTCTGAAACGTGTCGCTCTCTCGCTGTCAGACCTCAGCATCCGAAGCAGACTGCAGTCTGGCCTGTATCACGCGCTTATCACAAGCCTCAAACCCTGAAATTCACATCCCCATCAGCCCTCCAAACCCAAAGGACACGGCTCTTAGATGACTTCTGCATTCTCTTTAACTTTCCCTGCATGTCACGTCAAGTGTCAACGGAATAGTTCAATCAAAAGTGAACATCATTTACTCACCCTTGTGTTATTGCGAACCTGCGTGACTTTCTTCTGCAGAACACATGTTAAGTTTCAAATAATGATTTTTGGGTCTCCCCGTCATCTCTCTTGTATCTGTTCATCAGTAATCAATCAGTGCTTTGGCTGAAATAATGAAGAACTCACACGGACAAGAGAACAGACATGCACGAACCACGCTGGCCTCGGTCTCTCAGTTTATCTCTCCGGCATGTTTGCTATTTTAGCCTCAACGTTTCATGTCAGAATTCTTGCGGCCTTTTGTCCGGAGGGGCAATTCTACGAGAATCATAACAAACAGCTTTCAGGGGCTCTTTACAGGGGCATCAGCGAGGGATGAGCGCTCATGAGCGATGGATGCGGGTGAGGGAGATCTCATTAGCTGACCTGTAGAGAAGCGGGTGGCTGTTGGTGTTAGTTCAGGGTGAACTCATCTATCTATACAGATATGTGTCTGTGAGTGCTCTATAGGGCACTAACATACAGACATGTATTGCACACACGCACAGAGAAAGAGACGTACTGTATGAAGCTCTGTGATGCCAAAACTTATTTTGTACTTTTGAAATTAAAGGCTTTAAAATAACATTTAAATCAAGTTCATGTTTTTTTTTCTTACAGTAAAATAACGTGCACTAAAATATCTGCGTCAAATAAATAATCCAATCAAAAAATCGTATGCAGTCTGGCCGGGATTACGTCATACGTTCAGCACCCGCACAATTCTTTACAGTCGTTTCGCGCACAATCTTCTCATGGGATTTTGATTCAAAATATCAGGGTTTATATGTGGCATGTTTCGTAAAACTAAAGCAATGGTATTTAACATGTAATATGTAACGATTTCTGGAGCGACAGTCTTACTTCCCTTTCCACTTAGTGAAAATAAAGTCCGCATAACGCCACATCGTCACAGGGAGAAAACACGTCTCTGAATCCACATCAATCCTGTGCTGTCTTTTAATCTGTATTCGTCTGAAGCAGACAATTTGGACTTTTTAGACACGTTCGACCACCGTAAACACAATCCGCTCGCTCGGCCTCCGTAGAAATGTCACGCAACGATGTCGCACATTCGCTGAACGCGTTAAGTCTCGCGCTGTAAAGACATTTATGCCGTGCCTGCTTGTCTTTGAGCAAGTGGATTCTCAGCAATAGGCTTCAAGAAAAAAAATACAGGCATATACTGTGTGTAAAAAATAAGAGTTAAAGAAACATTGCAAATTTATGGCAGCACACCGGTTTATAGGTTTTATTAGTGTTTTATAATTTTTTTTAATTTGCTTGTGAATTGGTTTGTTATTTTAGGCTTGATTTAATTTAAAGGGGAACTCCGCCCGTAAAATAGATTCTGCCATTAATTACTCACCCTCAAGTAGTTTAACATCCCCAGGACCTCCGTTTTCCCCCAGAACGCAAATTAAGGTAGTTTTATCTCCCAATGAAAGTTTTATGAATGAACCTGTCTAATATAAGATTTAGATTAGATTAGATTCAACTTTATTGTCATTACACATATACAAGTACAGTGTAACGAAATGTAGTTTAGGTCTAACCAGAAGTGCAATTAGCAAGTGCAGGATATACAGTGTTAATAAATACAGAATACAATATTAGGGAAATACTATACAAATGTTCTATGACAATATGACAGTCGGTATGTACTATGGACAATATATGCAGAAGGATATATACTGTGAACATTAATGTACAGGTGGTTATGAACAGATAACAATATAGACTATACAATAGTGCAAGTGACTTGAGTGTGCATTAATTGCAGACATTAGATATTAAAGTTACAGTGCAGTAGATGAGTTAATGAGTTAGAGTTACAGTGCAGTAGATGAGTTAATGAAGTTATTAGAGTTACAGTGCAGTAGATGAGTTAATGAAGTTATTAGAGTTACAGTGCAGTAGATGAGTTAATGAAGTTACAGTGCAGTAGATGAGTTAGTGCAGTTATTGAAGTTATGGTGCAATAGATGAGTATATGCAGTTAAAGAGTTGCAATTGTGTTAAATGTCTTCAATAATTTTAATAATACTATAATAATATATGGTACAATATGCTATATTTAAACCGGAGAGAAGGCATACGCAGAAGGATATGGTTTGGGGGGATAACCATTTAAAAAGACAAAGGGGTAAAATGGGATTAAAAGACACTGCTTTACCCTGTGTAGCCCTCACACTAACTTGTTGACAGCGTTGGGTCTAAAGCAAAACATAATTTGGCCATTTTATGAGCCTTTTAACAGCATTTTTAATCCCAATAGAACTTACAGTCATACAATACTGAACACAATATTCTATTCATGCACAAAACCATAAGGAACATAGACACGAAAACGTGTTTATCGAATACTGTAACAATGTTACATCCAACTATTTGTATTCTTTCTGTGACCATGATAAGCAGCAGGTCAGTTTGTGCACGCCCCGTCCACAGTAAAATCTCATTGGTCCAATTCCCACTCCATATAGCTGCTTATTAAAGCAATAAGAGGTTTTACTCTCCGTCAGAATTACTTTTTTACAACAAACGTTTAAAAAGCTACAACAGTGTCAAAAACTTGTACATTTTTACTCGGCCACATCTTTTGGCCGTTTAACCCTGCTGCCCTGAAATCACTGAAGCGGAACTCTGTGTGTTTTAGGAGAGAAGGACAGAGCGGACGACAGCACACAACAAAGACGGAGGGCGTGTACGAGGTGAAGAGAGGCGAGAGAAAGACAGCTCCTTTCAGAGGCTAAAGGTGAGAAGTGACTCTCAGGAGGCGCCGCGGTTTAAATGGATCTTCTGGTGGGTCTCGACTCACTCGCTGTCCTGAATGGACTGGAGGCGGTCATTGTGCTCCAGTCAAAACCTCAGGATTGAGTTTCAGCTGAACTTCAAAGCGAACAGTTCCACTTCACCTGCTCATGAATCTCCTGTGTTCTTAGACCTCTTCCTCTTGTCTTTCTTTCCCTTTCAGTTGGCAATGAAAGCAGGTTTCCGGTAGAAAACGATACAAGTGCACTTCTTTTGTTCAGTGTGATTCACATCTAGATATTTATCAGAAAGGCAACACTGGTTGATTTGGCTTGTGTTTCACAAGGGCCCGAAATACAGTGAATAGTGAATAAGTGTGCTAGAAAGTCAAGAGATCCTGACAGTGAGGGTTTGAAACCGTGCTAGAAGGGATGCCTGTCTTCAACTCTTAGTTCATTTCATTTTTTTAATGAATCTTATATTTTTATCCCAGAGCGTCTCTTGCAAATCCTGCAAAACAAAAGCGAGGGTAAACAAGCCCTTTGTCATTCGGACGAAATATATTTAAGAAATGTGGTATTTTGGTCAGTAGGGAACGGCCTATGGTGAGTCAATTTAACCTGGCAGGTGAGGTCAGAATGAAATCTTTTGCTATGCAAATCAACAAAGGCATGTATCACATGACTATTCTCCAACCTTGTGTCTACTGTAGTAAAGGCAAAGATTTGTTGAAAAATACATTAGTCTCACATATTCCATATCTTTTATTTTCCCCAAAGGTGTGGTCTCATTCAATTTACGTGCGGTTTGACAGAACTGACATCTGCGGGCATGTGTTGCCGTGTTGACGTTCTGTGTTTGTAGATACCATAGAAAACTTTCTCTGCTGTCGGCAGTAATCTCATGAGTCATGTGTATTATCACAGCAGCGCTGACAGTAAACGTCGAGATTAGCATCTTATTCACCCATGTTTACTAGAAAACCAGCACACATTCTTATAAAAGTAGTTGTTTATTTTGAGAATAATGCAGAAGCGTTTAAAATAACATCGGAATGTTGGAGCATTGATGCTGATTGGTCGGATCGTAACAGTTGGAAAGAAAGATCGAAACCTTACCCACATGTGAATCAATGCTGGTTGCTCTCTCTCTCTCTCTCTCTCTCTCTCTCTCAAACACGGGAGGGGCTGATTTCTTTGAATCTCTGTGCATCTAAGAAAAGTTGTTAAAAGTTTCTCTTTCGAGCTTTGTAGTTGAAACTATAATATGGTTACAAACTATAAAATATCTGCAAAGAAATTGCTGTTCAATACCAGCTAGCTGTAATTGTTTACTCTTTATCGCCATCTCTGTTTGAAGCATAGAATTGCAGGTAACTTTTCTTGACGTGGGTTGATTTAAAAAAATATCAAACTGACATTGTATTTTTATAAATGTACTATTGTGAAGATAGACACTTTTTAACACAGAGTTTTTATGTACTTGATTTTTTTTAAGCTTTGACAACATTTTTGGGGGGGAATTTTAAATGACTAAAAGGTACTTTATATATTCAACTACTTAGAAAATCTAAATGTTATCATGTCCTTCTAAATACATTATATAAATGAAGAGTTCATTTGCAAAAAGATAACTCTGTTATCACGTTTTGTATTGTGCATTCCATCAATATCAATCAAACAGCAGCTGGATTGATTTGATTAAGTAAGAATAACTCCAAAAATACAGCTAACTAACATACAGTAATAAAACATGATAACATAATAAAAAACTTGTTTATTAAAAATGTTTAAAAACTAGGTGATATTGTTGTATAAATAAACTCTTCATATATAAATCATGACGGTCAAATGGAGTATTTATCACTTGATCTGTAAAATGAATGAGGTTGAATGTTCTGCGTCGAACCTAATCTCAGATATATTCTGCCCATTGCACAAAATGTTGTTACAGTCTACAGCCCCAGTGGATTTATGCAGTGTAAATGCCAATAAACTCTTCTTTCCGCTGGTATGAAACAGTGTTCATTCTGAGCAGGGGCCTCAGCGGTCCTCTCACGTGAAGACCCCTCCCATGACACCCTGAGACCACGCTAACATCCATCAGGGATAACCCCAAACATGCTTAACTGCTCCATTACACAAACACACACACACACACACTGACAGGCGGCTCTTTTAGCGGGTTAATCCGCAGACTGATGAGAGGTTGAGAGAGTGACACGACAGGCGTCTGGGACGTCCTCTGGGTGTACGGGGGGATCTGATCTCATGATGGGCTTGATCGAGTCCCCCCCAGCACAAATAAATACATCCATTGATACAACAGGGATGCTGGACCCGTACAGTACCAGAGACAAACTGCTCAAGATGTTATACACGTGTCTATTTATCATTTCTCCAAACATGAGATGAGCTGAAAAGATGAGATGACAATACGTTTACTGATAAGATTTTCAAGCTCACATAAAGGCTCTTTTCTAAACTCTACCCCGACAAAAAAAAGACGTTTATTCAAGTGTGCCGTTAGCATACTTCTTTTAAACGTCAACATTGAACATTCTTTCAGTCTATTTTTTGTACTTCTAAGAAACATATATAAAATTACTAAGTATACTTGACTTGACTTATACTGATAGAGAAGCCGAAGTATTTTTGGCTTCAATATTTTGATGGAGATATAGGCTACTTAAAAGTATAATGAACTCTACAAAGTTTACTTAACTGGACTAGTTATGATAATAGTTTTTGTTTAATGAAAGTGTTATTTTTAAAGTGGGCCAATTAAGTCCCAAGTACTGAACAAGTACACTTACAACTGTATCACTAGTTCACTGATATCAGTATACTTTACTTACTATAAAGTATAATCACTAAATAATTAAGTATACTTAGTAACATTGACTTGAAGTATACTTGTTTTTGTAAGGGTAGTGAGCAAAAACATTTTTCAGAACATTAAGCGCTTGACTGAACTTTTCCTACACAGTTTTACTCTGGTAACCGTGAAAGATGTCAAGACAGCATGACAAATGTCTCTTCTTAGATCTGTAAATTGTTTGTGGAACCTACAGTATGTAGTGAGCATGTCAAAAGCATGCTTTCTAAACATTTGTGGAAAAGACTTAGAGATGCGATAGATGAGTCATAAACACAAACCAAGCAATGAATAAAGGTGATTGTTTTAGATGATTTTCTAAAGACAACAAAATTTCTACAAAAACAAAGTTTTCTTTGTTACGTTAAAAGTGAAGATGTTTAGTTTCTCAGTTGAAAAGCAAGAATGCAATAGCTAATAGTATGAATGGTTGTTCAAAGGCAATCAACGTTTGAAATGTTGTAAAGGTGAGTTGCCGCAGAGCCCGCAGGGAGAATCACACCTACAGTCTGTGTGCCGAGAGGCACCTGCAAAGAATTTACTAGCGAGAAACATTCCACGTGTTCACAGTGACCTCACAGTTCACTAGAACATTCCAGAGTCACCGAGGTGAAGGATCCAGTCATCAAACATTCCAAAACCACATGTGAAGGTTCCGATATCATACTATTACATAATCACATAATCCTAAAACATTCAAGTCCTTGAGACTTCATATAAGAAAGCGAAAAAACACAGAAGAGATCTCAGTTATTTTCCTTAAAAGATAAGAGCGAATGAAAGTCTCTTCAGCAATTTATCCTGAGAAAAAGAATCAGAAATGTCAGAAATCAGTCTGTCAAGAGTTTGAGAAGAGACGTCAACAATGTCTCAAACTGAGCTCAGATTTCTCAATCAAAAGTCAATATTAATGAAGATCTCAATTTTAATTTAAACATTTCCCTTCAAATTGACTCAAATCCAAATGATTTTACATCTACACTACATTCATTTTACACCTTCACAAACAGATACGCTCTCATTTGTAAGCAATTTTAGGAGAAACGTCAGAGACGTAGTTGATACTTAAACACAACTGCGAACTCTCAAATCTCCTAAACTAGGAAAGAGCAACATCTGAGCAATACTTTTCTGGATTCTGTTGCAAACAGAACAACCACCTGACAGCTACTCACCTCCACAACACCTTAGCAACTGCATAGCAACACCCTGGCAACCGCCCACGAGCATCAATGGGCAAAGTCCATTGATACATTCCTCAGATTTTTTCTTCCGTAAAAATGTTTTGATTCCACACATAAAAGCCCACACATGATGTCGGGAGTAACAGGGTTTAGTCACTCATTACGCATCATCTTTGTTATATAGTAACAGATCGCATGAATCACATCCGCTGTTTATTTAGACGTGAGGAATTCGAGACATATGAAGATCAGAGAGGATATTTGGGTGAAGGTGTAATGTGATATTTATAGATTGAGATGTGTTGGTGGACCGCAGGGGGTCTCGTTGCCCTGACAGGAAGAGTCACGCTGGAGAACCGCCACCTGGAAGTACTTCTCAGAGGTCAGAGGTCAAATCTATTGAACATGAGTGACAACATCTACACATAAACATACTGACATCAGTCTGTGGATTTCAGAGAGAAGCTGGGATTTGGTCCGCAGGCTTCACCAAACCTAACGTTAATTTATTAAAGAGACAGATGACCCCGAAATCATTCACTTACCTTGATGTCGTTGTGAACTGGCATGACGTTCTCTCCTCCATGGAACACTACACCCAAAGGGAATAGATGCTGTTTAACCCTAATAATATCAAATAAAAAAAGAGGTTTGTCGTCAGACTTCTTTAAATAGTCTGACACAAATAAGTGTAACAGGTCACATGACCTAATGCATTATAACATAAAGTACCCAAAACAAGCCGATCAAGACACAAACCTCTACAGTCGTTCATTTATCACAAACTCAAACGAGCCACGTTTCCTTCTAGTGTCCTTGAATTCTGCGGTTGCTTGAAGAGCTGAACTTCTCTTACACAATGATAGGAAACATTTAAATGCATTAATAGCAGCCGTCCATCTTCTGAAACAATGACATTTGATAAGGAGCCAGAAATAAAGAGAGGCGGTTAAATGTCATGCCCGAGCTTTTATTAGAAAGAGTGCTGCGCTCACACGAATTTTAAACGCTTACATCTCAACAGGTTTGGCTAAATATCATATCGTAAAATTCATAGTTTAATTAATATGAAGTTTGTAAAATGAAGTTTTAAGTTTGTAACCTGTCCACATTGACCAGCTTGACAAAATATTGTATTTTATTCATCATGTGGCTTTTGTTGTCATCAACAAAAAATATAGAAGATTTATTCTCATCCCTTTAAAAAAGCATTTTGATTTAGCTTATAAACTATATATTTGGTTAAAATGTTTTATTTGCATTTGGAGTTTCGCTTATGTTTGTGGTCGGAAGAGATTCATAGCCTATTTCTGGTGTATAATATCACATATATAACATACAGAAGAATTTAAACAATGATTGTACTGTCATCTGAACGGTCTTTTTAGGGGTTTTCCTGTCGATGAGGGCCAACTTGAAAACATTGACAACAAATCAACAAAGTTTTGTCATACCAGGAAAAAACCTTTCACAAGTTTCAACAAATGTGAGCGTGTCGCCGGTGTGCATGTTGTGTACGATAAGACTCATCTTTGTGTAAAGAATGCGTTCGGTTTCAAAGTCAACAAGCAAACGTCTTGATCCAGAACCACGCTGATAACCGTTCGTTCACATGAACTTAACCCGACATGAGGGAAAGACGCTTGCTTTACCGCGCTGACCTGAAACCTGAACCTGTGGGTGACATGATAGTGGAAGGACCCTTATTGAGTCTCTGACAGAAACAACATCACCTGCGACGTTCCTCAGATGCTGAAGGAATGTCAAAAAATAACATCATTCCAAACGCTTGTGACCTACAAGCAAAACAACAGGGCCACCTTCCTGTTTTGGTCCTTTTTCAAATTTCCCATCATTCCTTTGACCCACTGTGTCATATAAGGGATACAACGATTAAAAACATGATAATAGAAATGTTGAGAAATGTAGAGGCGGGCATAATGACATCTTGAGTTCCTTTCATATGAAGTCGTTCAGCCGCTCTTATCTCAGAGATTACGTAGTGATTACAAAGAAACAAAGAAATGCTGCATTAAGATTTATTGATAATTTGTAACATTATTTTATTATTCATTATTTATTTTAATTTGTTGATTTAATTTTGTTTTTTTTTTTATTGTATTTGTAACATTTTGTGATATTTTATTTCTTCCTTTTCATTTTTTGATAATTTGTATAACTTATTTTTGATTTTCCGAATATTTTTATTTTTTATGATAATTGTAACATTATTTATTATTTATTTCCATCATTATTATTTCATTGATAATTGTAACATTATTTATTTCCTTTCTTTTATATATTGATAATTGTAACATTTTTTATTTTATTTCATTATTTAATATTATTTGTGATAATTTATTCCTACAGTATTTTATTGATAATTTGTAACAATATTTTATTTCCTCACATTATTTTATTGTTAATCTACACATTTTTTATAATATTACAATAATAGGCAAAGGGGGAAAAATTAAGGTGGAATATAAACAGAAAATGTTCTTGAAATAATTTCTTCAAATTCTCTACTTAATAACTTATCCAATGTTGAAACACCGTGCTGTTAAAAACAAGAAGGACTTCCTTTCCTCGATCAGAGACAGTTTTTTATATATTTTTTATTGCATTTGGCAGACGCTCTCTTTCAAAGCAACTTACATTGCATTATACTAAACATTTTTGTTTCTAAGTATGTGCAATCCCTGGGATCGTACCCATGGCCTTGTCCTTGCTAACGCCATACTCTAACCACGGAGCTACAGGAAAGCTTATTATTCCATAACCCACAGATTTGTTTCTATTGACCATCTTGCATCATTATAAACACTATGTGGGCCATATTATTTTGACCACTTTTGATTCTCAGCACAATATAACTCTCCAGCTCCAGGAAAACACGCTGGAACTGGTTCAAGCTTTTCAGTAATTTGGGAAGAGCGGCGCTGCGAGTCCCAGGAGGACAGGTTCTCCTTTTATTGCGAACGGCGATTGTTCTCGAAAGTCAAAACAGCGTGCGCTGGGCCTGCTATGGGCTGGCATTGTAGCAACAAACAATCCAAATTCTCCTCCGCTGTGCTTTACACAATCTGAATTGTTGGGCGGTAGAAAAAGCTGATGGATGGTCGCAGGCCAGGCCGGGCGCGAGGATCGGCCTCCGTGACATGAAACCGCAATAACAGGAACCAGTAAGTCGAGCAGATAAGAGCCGCGCTGAATGAAGCCCAAAACGCACCGGTCCTGTTAAACCCTGCAATGAAAACAAGAGAATTATTGCTGGAACGCCAAAGATGCAGGTAATAAAACAAACACAGACTTCCTTCAAATAAAGGCAGGAGAGACGGCAGAAAGTGATACATGCGGGCTTGAAACCCTTCAGACGCAACTGTGGAATGCATTAAACCATCAAGATGCAGACTGCCACAGAAGTCCAGACGAGTGTGTCACAGTTTCTCCTGAGAAAAAGAGTCAGAAATCTCACACAGGTCTCTATTGGAGCTCCAGATAAGATCTGTCACACATAGTGATCATTTCTTATCATCTGAACGGAAAATGAGAGCAAATGTCACAGCAACAGGACAGATCCTCTTGTGTAACAGCATCTCTCATCATGACCACACAAAACACGGGTCAGAGCAAAAGAGAGAATTCTCTCAAATACTCGGAGGATGTCGACTGCACCTGCGTTCTCCTGAGCGATACTAATGAGACTACAGAAATGCGTTTGCTGTCAACAAAACCGAAATGTGCCTGAACCTGCCGCTCAGAGTGCACGGCTTTACCTTCACCACGAATTTAGATTAATCACTACAAATACTGTATAGACACACAAGCGATCACTGTGTCTGAAGCGCTGGTCGTGTGCCAGGAGAGAAGACAGGTAAGAAGGTCAAAGAAAGCGAGTGCTTGTAGAGGCCTGGTGGAACTTGTTTTCTTCACCTCCATCTTTGCATCTGGTCCACCCTTCTTTAACATGCTCGAGACGTTCAGTCTGTACAGAATAATATTGAAGAGGGATTAAACGCAGAGACTGAGGAAAAGTTCAAAATATAAGAAAGCAAACCCAGAGACTCTTTCTTTAGTTAAACACAAATTCAAATGTTCATATTAAAATACTGTTGTTGTTTTCTGATATGGGGTCGACTTAACAAGGCTTCAAAAACCACACACATTATTATCAAAGTTAAACTTCTGAAGTAAATCTAAGTATTTGTTGGGGATCAATTTGATTCAGATTCATGAGGTTTGATTAAATTCTCTATTTTGAATTTGCTTTAATGAATTTAGATTTAACATTATTGTTTGAGAAATATACAGTGATATGTACAGTATATAGATACTAATAAAAAAGGAAGAATTGAAGAACTACAGATCTGAAGTAGATTCAGTTCTTGTATCTAGTTATGCATGTTTCATCACAAGAAGCACATCGACGTGCTGCCAACAACTTCTATATGATTTAAACTTTCCTTTTTTTTAGATTTGGGTTCACTATTCCTTTAACAAAATAAACAAAGCAATCGCAAAATATTGTATAGTTAGAGAGCTTCATTGAAAATGCAGTTTGTTTAAAAAAGTTGTCTGATTTTCAGTAAAGTCAACGGTAACTGGTGAAATCTTCACGCTACGCCACCAGCGCCACAACTAACAAAGCGTTTGCCAAACTGCTGGAACACAGAGCTTGTGCTTTCCTCCTGGCATTAGAAATAACAGGAAAACACCTTTCAAATCAACATCCTTGAGAAAATGATGCACTAATGTGGGAAAAAAAGACGTGTTCTCCTAATAACAATCCTGACGCCCCTCTCTGTTCTTGGCTGTTTGTGAGAGCAGCTGCTATCTTTGAAGTCCCTCCATCTTTGATGGTTGTGACACTTCCACAGATTTCATCTGGTGTGTATTTTGGGAATGTGATGTGTGCGGTGACGGTTTGCCGTAACAGGAGAGGGAACACGGCGTGACTGTAAAGTACTGTGCATGTTAAGTATATTTTCAAACAGGTTGATGCAGGTTGAGATGGATCAGCCGTCTGCTCTCCTGATCCTAGACAAACCGCAGAGCATTTACAGTCGACTGATGACAGGTGTAGCCCGCTGAATATCTCACAGCTGCACGTGTACTGGCCCTTTAAAAACGTTTGTACACTGGTTTATTGAAATGAATAGAATAATCCTTAAATATGGCCAAACTGCATAGACGGGAAGTTATCGAAAAACATTTTATCAACATTATAAGCCATTACTTAATGTTCTAAGTCCGTATAAAACGTTGGTATAAAAACATTGTTAGCGCAATGTTCAAAACATTTGGAAACATTCTTCAAGGATATCTTGAAAACGATCTTCAGGGCGTCTATCAACCGACTAGTAGATTAGTTTGGACGACTAGTTTTGTTTAGCTTTAGTATTTCTAACACTGGTGCAGTAAAGGTAAATGCAACATGCATTCTCAGCGTGCATTTCAATGCGCTTGCATAAGGTTTCTGCAAAGCTTCGATTCTTTGAAAAGGCGTGTGGAGGCAACACCAACAATAAAAACAGGAATGCAGCACACGCTTCAGTCACAGCACCAGCGGGTAGACAGAACAGAACCGAGTACCAGAACCAACCGGTTGACCTGTGACAGCCCGTCCGCATGCTAAACAAACAACACGCTCGTGCATTTTTCCGTCCCGATGACGCAAACAGCGCACACTAGATGTGGTTTTTGAAAGCGAGCACAGATTTATCAAACCTCACACCCTCCTGTGACACCGTGGACGAGCGCGTCACTTGCATTTTTTGACAGAAACTAAGGCAGAGGTCACATTTGGAAGATTAGGCCTCAGGGTCTAAAAATATTTGCTGAGACCATGTCTGGTTTCATAGGGGATTAGGGAAGCCGATCTCTGCACGCTTCATTCCTGGCCAGAGTCACGCCATCCAGACGGGCTGCGTCAGGGACTGCGCCGTTCACGGCTGTTGCACGGAGCGCCGCATGCGTGACTCGCGTCTGTATGCGGGGCAGAACAGAGAAGTGTGAAGTCACGAACAACATATTGAATTACTGCACGACGCCCGCCAATCAAAACCTAATGCACCGGGGCAACCAGCCGGTGAGGATGCATGCACGTTCATGAAGAAAAGTGCAGAGATTATTCACAAACCTGCTTACAGGTTTCAGAGAGAAGAGAGGAAAGAACGCATGTGTCAAAATTCACATGCATTGAGTGAAGGAAAGAGTGAACGTGCAAAAGACAGAAAGTGTGCGTGAAAGGAAAGAAAGAAAGACAAGGAAGACAAGGAAGACAAGGAAGTGCAAAAGGAAAAAAGAAATATGCCAAAGAATGTGCAAAAAGGTGCCGAAAGAATGTGAAAAGCGTAAGAAAAGAACAGAAAAGAAAGAATGAATCTACAGAGAAACAACAGGAAGGAATATTACAGAAGAGAGGCAGACGATTCTTGAGAAGCAAGTGTGAATAAATAAACAAGCAGGTAGAAATGTTTACATCCCGTCTTAGATTTCTACCAGCATGTTCACATTGTCTCTCGTGTCTTGTCATACGCAGTGTTAACTTAAGCAAAGAGAGGATGTTTTCTCAGCCGTTATCATCTAGCGAAACCGAGCTCCATCACGTCTGCCAGGGGATGCTTTTCATCTTGTATCATTATGAGGGCTTGAAATATTTCACCTCCGCTTACTGATCTTCAGGAGAAATCTCAGCATCTACAACCACCTGCACAAAAAACGCGAACTGATGACATCAACATTCCATTTGATACCTCAGACTGAGCCACCCCTATTGAATATAGCATATACTTAGCTATTTGAAGCATGGAAGCATCCTAAACAAGCTCAGGACCAGCTTAAACCAGCACATGACCATCTTAGGACCATCTTAAACCAGCTGCATGCTTCCAAACCTACCTGACCAGCATATGCTGTTTTTTTCAACAGGGACTTCATGAGATCAATTATTTTCCCATTTGTTTTGAAAGTGATCTGACTTTTGTTCTCCGTAAAAGAAACAGACCTCACATCTACTGAGGGCTGGCATGCGAGATGTAGCAACCATAGCAACACCCTGGCGATACCCTAGCAACACAGCAGCTGTACTTAGAGTAGATCGTGTAAAACTCTTTTTCGTTTGGTCTTCTCTCTCACGCACACCTTTTTCAAAGCTAGTCTTTCACACTCATAAAATGGCACATCGACCACAGGAATGTGATTATGAAACAAAAAAACACTGCCAAATGTGCCAGCATCAGCGAGTAATGATACCAGAGAGCTCATTACTGACACACACACACAGGTTTGTGTTACATTATCTCATAGACTTCCATTGTTTTCATACCACACTAATGATATTTTCTGACCCTTATAATCCACTGCTAAAGCTTCTCCTCACACAAACCCGCTGACATTAATAGAACAAAACACTTGCTAGTGTTTTCCACCTAAATATGGTTCTCTACATATTCAAAACCTCACACGGTTGTTGGCTTCTAAGTGGCTGTAGATGTCTACTATATCTAATCAGACATAACCGTAAGTATTATACTCACATTTTCCATGAAAAACTCTTTATTTGTATTCAGGAAAGCTGGGAGTGAAACTGTGATATAATGCAGAAATGATCCCAGTATGGGGTTTTGGGGCTGTTGGTTTAATGGTGGCATGATATCTTCTGGACCATCAGCAGGGTTTGGAGCGATGGATCAAATCCAGAGGAAAAGAAGCCTCTGAAATCCTGGAGTGAGTTCAACATTACATAATAGAGGAAGGAATGTGGCAAAAGATATGCTTGAAATATTATCTCCATATTAACAGTGTCAACGGTTTTGTGTGGAGATTATTTCCATTTTCAATATAACATGCGATCGATAGCGTGTTTTTTTACAATGTGAGTCAAATTCACCCAAAAAAATTAATTTACTCTCATGTGGTTCATGACTCTTTCTTCGGCAGAACACAAAAAAAGATACTTTGAAGAACGCTGATAACCAATCAACATTGAACCCCATTGACGTCCATATATGAACACAAAACCACCAAGAATTTCATCAAAATATCTTCTTTGTGCTGCACAGAAGATAGAGCCAAATAGGTTTGATCTACATGAGGGTGAACACATTTTTATTTTAGGGAGAATTGTGCCTTAAAAGAGGTGATTTACAAGATAAATGTCTTAAAGGTACAGTTACAAAAACAACCTGTAAAGATCACAGAGAGGAGTCAAATATTAAGGCCTCCAAAGTATTTAAAATGAACCCTTAGTGTCAGATTTTAAATCTCATAGCTTTCTAACATAATAATTTAATAGCAAAGATCCTCCGCTTGTGTCAAATATCATCTTTCATTATGACTTTTATCATGTTTTGAGATCGTTTTTGACATGCCCTACCTACTGCACTGTTCCAGGAGCAGCGCCAACGTGTGTCATACTTAAATGTTTTCTACGAGACGGAACAACCAACCATGCACCCACTGTTTGCTTCTCGCCATAGCAACAGGCAGAACCTGATCGCACCGGCCGCTCAGGAAGTGCTAGAGCGAGGACAACAGGAAGTGCCCTGGCTCCGTCGGCCAGGCTTCGAAGAATTCCAGGAAGTTTTTGTTCTCTGTGGAATGAGCGCTGGAATGCGGCGAGTCTGCGGTACGGAGAGGTCTCGGGCCGGGTTGTGAGTCACTAGACGACAGGCTTTTGAAGATAACGGCTCATGTTTGTGCATGGGTGGCATAGCGTTGGGTCGGATTTGGTCCGTACATATTTCAGTTTAACTCGAACACACAACAGGCAACAATGAACGTTTTCGGAACACACAAAGACTTTGAAAATAAAGCACAAAAACTCATGTTGCTGCCATGATGCCATAGGGTGTCGGGCTTTTAAGAATCCGTGGAATTCTCTCTTCTTCCTCCAGACCCATTCAGTGTCGTTCCATCATCCGGCCTTACGTTTGATCTTCATCCGATCCTCTACTTCCACTGGCTTAACCGGCAACATCACCAGCCAATCAGATTAAAGAGCGGAATCCGTCCGGAAGGTTCCGTGTGACAGTCGATCTGTGTAACGCGTGGACAGAGGTGCAGAGGCTGGAGGGCAGGGGTGAAAGGTTAAAGGTCAATCCTGGTGGGCGAGCTTAAGCGAAAAACAAACAACACGCGGCTTTGACAATCAGACCGACACGCTTTCTTCTCGCTGACATGGAAAAGCCCCAAAGCGCCTCAAAACAAACTTTCTGTCCGTCTGCTTTTACTGGATTACCAGAAGAGAGCAGAAAGAGAACAACAGATCAAATATATGCATAATTGCAAAATAATGCAATTTCTGTGACATGCAAGCTGATTCGATCTTAACTTTCTGGATTGTATGCTTGTCGTTTGTTGACTATAAAAGTCAAATGCGAAGCTTACCCTTCATATCTCAGGACAGCCTCAGTGTTTGAAGCATCAACTTCTCTCAGACGTTGCTTCTACAATGTTGCATGGGAAACAAAAACAGACACAATTATATACAGGCAATAGGATAGAACTATAAAATAAATATAAATATACAGCAGCATACATAGATCCTTTGAGAACTTGAGAAATGTTCGTATCAAATTCTTTTACATTTGATTGGATATTTATTTATTATTATATTATAATTTATGTGAGATACAGACTACTGGTTTTTGTCAGGTGAAACATTTGAGAAGCAGGAGACTGAAAAGGGAAGTTTAAGCAAAAATGTCTGAAAGGCTTGATTGAGTTCAAAAGATGCAGAAAAAAGTAGATCTGTCAAGCTGAGATGTGTGTGCTGTCAGTGTTGACAGAGTGTTTTGGCGTGTGATCTTGTGTTGTCTTTGGTGTAGAAAGTGTCATGTCGGCTCACACTCCTCGTGTGTTTTTCAACTTTGAGGTTAATGACTCTGACCTCTGTGAAACATTCGGTCTGCTGTTGCCATGTGGTTGAGTGAAACTTACAGAGATCAACGACATGATCCACGTACTATATATCAATCCGACACATCCTCATGCCAAACCAGAAGAGAAACAAACTACAGACAAATTGTGTTGAACGAGGTGAGAGTGATGCTCAACAGAACTTCAGATTTCTATTTCAAAGTGTGTTAGAAAGACATTGTAGATGTAAAAAATGTACTGCAGTCACAGGCAGGTCCATTAGACTCACAATATAACTTATACAATTTGCAATTGTACAGAGTAGAGACATGCGATGCATATAATGTACTTTTATAGAAAACAATGTGGTCATGAAAAGCTTCAATCTTATGAAACTACTTTGAGGAATTCAGCAGACACTTCTCTGGTTTTGTATTTGGTAAATATGCAATCCTTGCTCTTCTCAAACTTGATCAGGCATCCATTAAAACAAGCACAATGAAAAGTCTGATGTCTATGGAATTTGATTATTACTTTTGTGTTTCAGGTTCAATGTCCTGTAGGAGTGTGGCGTCCTCTAGTGCTTATTTCTGAAACTATAGAAATCACGCAAAAGAGGTTGATGAAAAAGGGACATAAAAGTATCCTTCATTATTTAAAACAGCCGCTGACATTGTTGCTGGTAACTCCAATATATGATTTTATCCCGGTTTTTACATCAGTAGTTACTTGCAACTTAGCATTTCTATTTTTGTTGTATTTGTACCAAATAGACGATGGGATCTTCGAAATATAATCGTGTAGATTGCATTTCATGCATCATTCCGTTTACCATAAAAAGTATGCAGCATGTTTTTTTTTAAATCAAAATATTGATGTAATATTTATGGGTTAATATTTTATTGTTGTTCACTCATGTGAGGGTAGGTCACATATTAACTAATCCTATTTAAAAAAAAGCTATTATTGTCGATACACCTTTTTACACCAAGAGACGACAGGAAATTGTGCAGCGTGTGAGTTTTAAAGGAAACCATTAAAAATCAAGTGAAAAATGCTCCCTGGCGACCTACCCCACTTTATTTTTTGCTTTCTTATTTACTAGACTGATCCCCTTCTTTGGATGTAACATGCTTAGCAAAGCCTTTAAGACTTTAAACGTCTAAATATGTTTCATTTGTTGCGCTTGTCTTTGACACCTACACACTTCTTTCACCTGAACATTTATAGAGCAAACCTCTTGTCTCACTGACAGCCATGTTACTCCTCTCTAACTCTTTTCAAGATCAATGTTTTTTTTCCAGAATACATAACATTCCTAACTTTTTTCTCAAATTAGAATGTAAGAATAAACAAGGCAGTTAAGAAGAGTTTTCTTAAGAATGTCTTGTGAATCCGCACTGGTGTGCAGCACCACGGACAGTTCCACACAGACAGAAAAATACATCTAGACTCAAAAAGAGAAGACGGTCAGTACATCATTAACATGAACTCTGAGTCAGTACATTATAAATTTCAATTATGTTTTCCTCAATGTGCATCGTTTCAAAGCCGTTTTAGAGAAACACTTTAGTAAAACAATCATGCACTGCTCTTTTTGTAGAAGCACTCAGCAAGCAAAGTCAAAAATAGAGGCCTGTCTGCAGCTAAACCTGCGTTACACTTCCTGGGTTTTTTGGAAATAAAATATCAAAAGTGCTTTGTGAAGTGCAGTTTGCTGTCAGGTTGTAAAATGGAAGCAATCTATGAAAATACAATTTCAAATGTTCATCGGTCAACAAATTCTCTTACAAAGGTAAGAACGACCATCTATAACTGTTTTAATTCTGTTCATTTTTTATTTCTGTAGTTTATTTTCGTAGTTCGATTAAGCCTTACTGTAAAAAAGTAAGAAAACAGATAAAGTACTGGCAGAAAATAACTAGTTCATTTTCCCTTTATATTTACATTACACAATTGCTGGCTTGCTTTCTATGCACACAAAACCGGCTAGAAACCACTAGTGTTTCACAAAAGAAAGAGAGATGTTTCATCACATTTCACATATTAACAGACTAGAAAAGCGAACACTAGAAATTTCTCTGTGATTGTTATGCCATATAGGTAATGCCACAGTTCTGCAGGAGAAAGGCGCAACTCCATGTAAAGGGACTAAAGGTCTTCTGATGGTTCTCTGTGCCTCTCTTGTTCTTGCTGTTGGGGGTCTCTGTGTTCTGGGGGTCCTGTGTGAGTATAACCATATCCAACTAGGTGTCTATAATTGTTTATAATTCATACAAGACTGTCCCTGTGTTACAATCAGCATACTATCCGCCCTAATAGTATTAAAAAGTATGGCCCAAATCGTAGTATGTTGAAAATAGTATTCCGAAGATTCCCGAATGGTCTCCTACTTCCGGGAGAAATTCGAAGTGCAGAACGATGCACACTATAGACTTATTTTACCCACAACTCACCGCGAGTTTATTGACGCTCAACTGCATTAATAATGTCACTAAATTAACAAATGTAAGTATAGAGTAAACATTACATTCAAAATAATGAATGAATAAATACCTAAATGAAAAGAAGTGCTGCGTTTTGATGTGTGACAGTTATTGGCCACAATGTTGTCCAGGCAACAACAGCCACTTCCTGTTAGTATGTCACAGTGTCCGCCATCTTTTGCCATGCACTCAAAAGTACCTACTATTCAACACAAAAACACTAGCTACTATTAGGGCTAGTATATAAGTATAGGTGAATTGAACTAGTCTGGTTGTTTAGGGACCAATCTACCATTTTAAGGAACTGACGTTAAAAAGTTATGACCACGAAGATAAAAACCTTGTAAAAGAAAGCTTGTAAGACTAATCTAAGCACTTTATGGAATCAACAAGTCATATGTGATGGCAAATAAAACTTATCAATGTGAAACACGTGCACTCCTAGCACCTTCATTTATTGGATATGCTTTCCTGTGGCTCAGTGGTAAGAGCATTGCGCTAACAACGCAAGGTTGTGGGTTTGATCCCAGGGGATTGCTCATACCTATGTAAAATGTATAGGATAAAGCAATGTAAGTCGCTTTGGATAAAAGCGTCTGCCAAATGCCTAAATGTAAATGGATAAAGAAGCATAAAGTTGCGCAGTGCCACCTTGTGTACCGGGGTATTTCTACGTCAGGGAGTGAATTTGCACGTTCACTCGGCTCATCGCCAGTGAAAATCGCTTGGGTATGACTGTTGAAAAACGCCTTGAAGAACACTGGCAATAAGCGCGTGCGAATATTTACATTTACATTTAGTCATTTGGCAGACGCTTTTATCCAAAGCGACTTACAGATGGGGTAAACAATTGAAGCAATTCAGACAACGCAAGTACAACAAAAAGCAAAAGTGCAATCGATAAAACTGGCTTCATAAAGCCTACCACAGTATACAGTGCTAAGTTAAGTTAGAGGTGTTTTTTTTTTTTTAGTAGAAAAGAGTAGAAAAGAGATAGAAGTCAGGACTAATCGGTAAGGTGTTGACGGAAGAGATGTGTTTTCAGACGATTCTTAAAGATGGCTACAGAATCTGCAGATCTTGTTGCCGCGGGCAGATCGTTCCACAAAAGTGGTACCGATCCAGAGAAGGTTCGTGAGATCGATTTTTTACCTTTTTGGGATGGCACCACAAGGCGTCGTTCGTTTGCAGAGCGCAGAGATCTGGTGGGTACATACGTCTGCATTAGCGAAAGAAGATAAGGGGGAGCCAATTGATGGAAGAATATGATGGCTGCCAGTCCAGAGCCCGCTCGCAAGATGGCCGCCAGGCCAGCGTCTCCAGCTGTCATGGCCGCCAAGCCCGGTGGTCCCCGTTCCTGAGGAGTTGTCTTTGGAATCAGCTCTGCCAGTTGTGGCAGCTGCTCTGTGTGTGTCTGGGCTGTGCGCTGCTCATCCGCACCGGTGGCTGCTTCCGAACCCGCAGAGTTCCCTGCCTCACCCAGGATGGACGCTTCTGGGTTCCCTGCCTGAGATGCCCAGGTTGCCAGACCTGCATGCGCTTCCATGGCTTCCAGCTCTGCCAGCGCCTTCCTGGCCAGCTCCTCCTGACCAGCCAGCGCCTCCCTATTTAAACCCCAGTGTTTCCTTTGTTTGGTGTCGGTCTTTGTTTCATGTGTCATGTGTCATGCTTTATTTTGTACCTCCGTCATTCTGTGGATTGAATGAGTTTGTTTTGTCTTCTGCTTTTCATTAAAATACTGAACTTGGATCCGCTTCTCAGCCTGAATTACTCTACCATTCGTTACACAAATCCAATGCTGGTACATTCAATATTTATATTTCATTACACCTTTAGTATGTACACTAACATTTAATCAACTATAATTCATTTAATTTATGAATCTGTAAAATGGAGAACCAGTTGTGTTTGGTCAGAGACATCAAACCGAACCTATAAATGTTAAACCTAGCGCAAGAATTTTGATTCAAATTTATTCAAGGTATCATATGCTGTTGATTTATGCATTTTTCCTCATTGGCAGTAATTGTTTCCTGGTTTATGCAGCAACTTCATTAAAGTACTTAAAAAATGATCTTGTTTGATTGAATTTGTTTAATCTGTATATGTCTTGTCATTTATAACCTGTATAACTTCCTGTTTTATTTCACAGTTTATTTCCTGTTTTCTGTTATTATGTCTGATGTGCTATCAGTGTTAAAGTGCTAACTATATTTTCTGTTACTTCCGTATTTTCACTAAACACTTCATCAAACATCTCAGAAAGCAAGAGTTCTCTCAGATGAATGAAATGGATGCAGTTTATGAAAATTCTTCTTACATGGATTCAACATCTAAATCAAGAGGCAGATGTTCTCAATACAAGGGTAAGAATCTCATGCATCAGAATCCATATACTTCACATCTCTCTTTCAAATTCATCACTGTGTTTTAAAGAGGTCTCTCCAGATTAGGGAAATATAACCTGATTATTTTGACACAGTTGGTTAAAATCTTGTATTTGAAGTTGGTATTTTCTTTTATTGTGTGTAAAAAGCAGGAATTTCTTGTCATTTTAATAATTTGACTTAAACATGTTCAGAGGATCCAGTTTAGAGAATAAAATAAATAAATGTGGATTATTACACGGTCTCAAAAAGGACATGGATGTGCCAAAAAAAAGCAACAAGCCCAAAGAAGCAGCGGGTTTCAGTGTATATTATAAGAGTTAAGGGTCGTGGCACATTGTGAAGCGGAGTCAAATAAGTGATACTTAGGCTATTTAAGCAGTTATAAATCGGGGTACTTTATAACATTTTATAACTTGCTTAGCCACTGATCGTTTTACAAAAACAATTTTGTGTTATGTGATTTTACCAATGTGCTTTTTAATCATTTTCATTAGATTTTTTTCAACAAAGTCATTTTGTGTTGATATTGTGTTAAATAAAAAAGGCACAACATAAGGTTGAGTTAAAGATATACACAAAACAGTAGCGAACCCTCAGGGTCCTTTAGGCCCTCTGTGATTACCTAAACTATCGTAAAAAATAATTTAAAAACTTTGAAAAATTATTTTCAATAAAAGTCGGCAGATTTTCCCTATTAGATATATTTGTGTATATTTATGCATATTTGACTTCCTGGATCGATGCGGACTCTATCCACGTGAGATCTATATTTAACTAAAATATAGAACTCTATATTTGCCAAGGCATCTACATTTAAAATAAAGAATATGCGTGCGCAAAAGACACAAAATGTGCACGTCTACATGTATAAAGAGGACATGGAGCTTTTTATGCCTAATGAGGAATTATACTGGCAGATAAATGCCAACAGCTATGAACTTTAATCATTACTTGTTACTTCAGGTAGTCCCACAGTTCATCAGGAGAGAGATGTTACTCCGTCTAAAGGGACAAAAGTTCTTCTGATAGTTCTCAGTGTCTCTGTTGTTCTTGCTGTTGGGGGTCTCTGTATTCTGGGGGTCCTGTGTGAGTATAAATCATTAGGTCTTTACTCAAACTGAAAAACGTGTTTTTTCTTAACACTTAACACATGCTTTTGCACTTCATTTAATCAGATTATAATAAGCGTGCAGATTTTGAATCATGGAATGTACAGTACAACAAGGTCTTAATGCAGCTGTCGGCTCAAGACAACACAAGTAATATATTTAACATACAGAAATATGTGTAAAATGATTATGTAACTGAAAATGTCTGAATAGTACCTTGTGTCAGCATTCATTATTGCCTCTGCAGTCATGGAGAAAAACCTTAAAGAACTTACAGTCAACTTCACCACAGTCAGAGATCAACTGTCATTTTATAAAGGTAAATGATATAAACGTATAGGTATGTCAGTGAATTTAAAAGCTGCATTCAGACACAATATACAACACAAAATAAAATGAATTTCGTTATTGTCTCAACACAGGTCAGTGTTTTGAGCGCATGTGTCTAAATAACAGCTTCTCTTTCTTCCTCGTCATTTCTGTACCAGTTTTGCTCTATGAAGTCAAGGACAAGTTCGACAGACTAAGATCCTTCTTTTACAGCGGTGAGTTACACATCCGTTATAAAGACATATTTATACACATTCAACCAAACTATTAATAATGACAAACATATTTGACTCATCATTCACAGCTCAGTCTTGCAATCTTTCAAAGGTTGGCTGGACAGTTTGTCGTGGAATGTTATACTTCAGCGCTGATAAACAGAACTGGTCAAAGAGTCGTGATGTGTGCGTTTCGAAAGGAGCCGACCTGGTCTCCATCACAAGCCGAGAAGAACAGGTGAATCAGAGAAATGCTCACGAAGAACTGGTCTAATATTGTTACTACTGTGATGTCTCAAAATAGATTTGTACCTCTTTCAAAGATATTTTTTCTGACATTTGTGTTACGTATTAGGATTTTCTGGTGTCTAAAATTAAAGAGACTCACTGGATCGGTCTTAATGATCTGGACACTGAGGGCCGGTGGGTTTGGGTGAATAACCAAACTCTGAATGAGACACGAGTACAGTAAGAATGCTGTTGTTATACAGTTTATCAATATTCCAATGGCAATGGTAATACAAATACGTTTTTTCTCATAAAGGTTCTGGTTCGGATCTGGGCAAAAAGAGCCTGATAACTGGAAAGTTCAGGATCCGTCCGGAGAGAACTGTGCCAGTCTGGGAGACCGCAACGGCAATTTACACACTTGGTTTGATGGTTCTTGTGAACAGCAGAAAAAGTTTATCTGTGAAAAGAAATATTAATTTACTTCCAGATAAAAGAGGCGTTTTGTAAGTGCAAGTAACACAAAAATCAAGTTTTGAGCTGATTAATGTCAACAAAAATGTTTTGTATCACATTTAAATTCTGTGTTTTTCTTTCAAAACCTTTAGCTTTTAGTTTATGCTGGCTGATACTGTTTACATTCAAAGCAGAAGTTTGCATTAAGACAATTTATCTTTTGAGTTACATTGCTTCCTAAAGCCTTGTTCACACCGCCAGCAACTTGCAGCGAAAGAGCGACATGATCGCATTCATTTCAACCGTAGCTTAGCGACATCTGGCGACACGAATTGCTCAACTATTTGCAAATGATGAGCGACTGTCGGTAGCGACTCCGTCTCTCATCCGTTACTGCAGGGTCTGTTTATAACCGTGAATGCAGCTTTACAACTGCTTAATGAGGTCAAATAGTTCGTTGGCTTGTTTGAGACATGTTTAACTAATTCATTAAAGCATGCATGTATTACACAGACACAGAAAAAACATGTTTCCAAAGGTATACAAAGAGCACAGACAATATTATGAGACTGCACTGCCCTCGCCTTATTAAACATGAAGACCAAAACTTAACTTCTCATTCAAGCACCAGAGAAATACCTTACACTCACATTTCTAGATTGTGATGTTTGTGGCTTCATTCTGCTGTGACATCAGTGTAAAATATTACATTATATTTGACTGATCAGACCTTTCCAAATATTGATCTATTAACTCATGTCTGATAATTTCACTGTGAGCTTGCAATGGAACACTTCTCTGAATACAACCGAAGGACGCCCTCCAGTGTTCATTCAAGACACAACAGGAGTCACAAAGAAATTCATGACTGGGATATATTGTGTAAAAAGATATGCAAAGTCACAATACAATACAAAAACATACAATTTGTATTGTAGAGCTATAGCAATCTCTTTACAATTTAAGGTTTTTACCTATTGGTTGAGCTGCCAACACGACCTGCATCAATATAGAATGTTTACATTTGTTTTGAGCTTTTACTGCTTTAAATTATAGCTAATTCCTTTTCAATTTTGACTTTATGATAAAATAGAATAACATTTTTCAGTGCCTAATTCAAAAATTGTATAACAAGTTGTAATTGTATGCACAACAAAAATGTTATTGGAATTTCTTCAATTACCATTTTACAATAACAGATGCTCTGACTGCAAAGGTAGGACAGAGATTTCATTTTCATATAGCAAGAAGTATTGCAACAAAGGGAAACCTTGGAACTCATGAACAATGAATAATAACAAGTTAATCAAGCATGTGCATTATAGATTTGGTTAAAGTCACATAAGATACTTTGAGGAAACTTTGAGGTTTTATGAACTGAAATCAAAATAAAATAAAAGAGTTTGCTGTCATCATCTCACAAACATGTCTACTGTTTTATTGAATAGGCAATGTTAAACAAATGTATTTCCAGAGCAGAAAGGTGTTTTACATAATATAATATATAATAATAATTTAGATGGATATATAATTTTGTACTCTAAAATTTGCTGGGTTAATATTCAACAGAACACATGGTTCACATGGTTTGAAACTACCCAGCATTTGGGTTAAAATAACCCACCCATGTGTTCTGTCCAATATGCAGCCATGGTTTAAAAACAACCCCTGCATTTAATACATGTAATAGTTACTGTCACGCCCTGGTGTTGGCACCTGTGTTATCCTGCGCCTCCCTGGCCGCCTGACCAGCCTGCGCCTCTACACCACGCCCCAGGTCCTGTTCCCCTTCATGGGCCTGGCCCACACCAACCCCGAGGACAATGATGCTGAGATCATGGGAAATTTGTGTTTACTATGATCTTACTACAAGAATTCTAGTATTTATTTATGGGTTAATTTTCGGCATATAAATCCTTGATGTCTATTAAACCAGAAGACACCAACTGTCTGAACGATGGGCTGAGGATGGCTCATAGAATAATAGGAGACGGAACACATCCTTCGCATCATTATTTTGAGAGGCTGCCCCATGGGTGACGACTAAGGCAATTAAATGTTCTACGAATAGTTATAAATTCACCTTTGTGCCTGAAGCGATACATTTATGAAATAAAGTGTGCTTTTTCCCCCCCCTTTTGTATGTTTTTGTATATTAATATGTTTTGTACTCTGTGTTGGGCAAGTGTCATATAAATAGTGCTTACAAATATAAATAGTGCTTACAACTCCGGTGGGTTAACACAAGTCGTCTGAAGCGGAACAATGGGTTTTTGTAATATAATCTATAATATATATTATATAATCTATGGCAACGGCAGTATACGTGCTAAAGAGTCGAGTTCTGGCTTAAGGCTGACCTCTGAAGACCTCTTCTGTGATGAAATTAAAAACTATTAACCATGTTTTGGGTATTAAAGCAATTATATTATTACTTTACTATTAGTATGTGTTTTCATGTGGCACACAGTTGGCTGTTATTTTTATTATTTCAAGAGGTTTTCCTTTAATTTTCGTTTACTGTAATCAGTTGAAAATTCTGATAAAAATATTTCTTCGTGCAAAGACATTCCTGCGATTATTACTGGTGAGACGTTTTTACAGATGACAGGTAAATATGAAGCAGTCTGTGAGTTATGCTGGAAACTGCTAAAAATGCAGTTACCATTTCTTTAGGCCTTCCCTTCTTGCTTTTAGCGTAATAGAAGCAAGTATTTAAATTACTAGATAAACCGACTGTGTGACCCCCATCTGTGAAATCCAGGCTAGTCAGTCTCAAACTCAAATTATGAGATAATGAGCATCAACGTTTGATTAGAACTATTAATTACATTATGATTACAAATTTTGACATGGTCTTACTCGTTTCATATTAATAATTTCAAGATTATATTTCCAAAGAATGTTCTTTACATTATGTAACAGTAATTCACAAACATGACTTAAGCAGGGTTTGAGGTCACATATGCATAGCTTCCTGTAAAAGTTTTTCCCCTAAAAGAAACATTGGAAACATCTCTCACCTGTCACATACTGGCAGTGCACTGGTCCTGCGTTCAGGAAGTGGGCAGAGGTCTCCGTGCAGCACCACGGACAGCTCCACAGCAGACGTCTGAAACATCACAACACACTCAAAAAGAGCAAAGCCAAATACATCTAATGCACACAATCTATTTTTTATTTACACTGCATGCATTGTTTCAAAGCATATTTATAGAAAACCTTTCAGTGAAAATAAATCAAAAAATATATTTATTTATTTTCCGCAAACTAGGGGTGTAACCACAACCGAAACCTATACTTCATTTCCTGTGTGTTTTGTGAAGTTCCTTTTCTGAACTGCATGTTTCTGTCGTGTCTGTAAAATGGAAGCAATCTATGAAAATGCAGGTTTCAAACATTCATCAATCAACAAAAACTCTCACTGCAAAGGTAAAAATAAGAATGTTTTACTATTTTAATGTAGGTAATTATTAATAATGGTTTATTTTAGTGGTTCGACTTAGTTACAGGAAGCTTCATTTTGTGAAGGGGAGCCTGTTGGAGTCAGTAACAAACGGATGCCAGGGGTCATTTACAGCATTGCTCATTAATTTTCATTTTAAAGCACTAATCAATGTCCATGTTCAATGTTAAAGACGATTAATGAGATTTTATAAAACGTATATTTTGTTTATGCTTTATGTCGCACATTTCATAGACGTTGGACAACGGAAGTATTTTACATAGATATAAAATTATAATACAAAATGACCAAAACAATGTGTGTTAATGTTTAAAAAAGCAGGTAAACAAACTGCACATGTAAACCCAACTGAATCCCTAGATTATTAAAGGGCTAGATTATTAGACCATTCAAAAAACATAATGCACCTAAATTAATTCAACTTTATAACTGTACCACAACTGTGCTCTTCCTGCCTGTTCTGTGTAGAGTTGAGTACATCACAAGAACATATCCTGTGTGAATCGCCGAGGTCTACAGGCCAGTGATATGCTTATGTGCAATGATACGGACATAACTATAGATTCATTTTGGCACCATTTAAAATCCCTAATAAATGGTTTTCTCATCACAATGCCTGTATCATATCTTAAGCTCATGTCATGTTTTATTTAGTCAGTGAGGAAAATATTCATAACTGGACACTGTCATTTTTTGATCCATCAATATTAAGAGCAGACTATGTGAATGATGTTAGGGAAGTAAACTATTTTGCTGATGGATTATTTCATCATTCTTTGACCAATATTATTTTTTGAACAATCCATGACTTACCTCATAATAAAGGCTCGCAATATTGGTTTTAACTAATACTTTTGAATATATGATTAATGCACATTAATATTTAGGGGCTGTTCACATTTCGCGTTTAAAACCACGCGGAAAACACGAGCCGCACTGCTTTCAAATTTTTTTCCAAAGCTCTTCCAATGAGCACTTCATCTTTGCCGAGATAATCCATCCACCTCACAGGTGTGGCATATCAAGATGCTGATTAGACAGCATGATTATTGCACAGGTGTGCCATTGGCTGTTCACAATAAAATGCCACTCTAAAATGTTTTAGATTTTTAATTGGGGGACCGAGGGGGGGTCCGAAAACAAGTCAGTATCTGGTGTGACCACCATTTGCCTCACGCAGTGCAACACATCTCCTTCGCATTGAGTTGATCAGGTTGTTGATTGTGGCCTGTGGAAAATTGGTCCACCCGTCTTGAATGGTTGAGAAGTTGCTGGATATTGGCAGGAACTGGAACACGCTGTCGTATCCGTCGATCCAGAGCATCCCAAACATGCTCAATGGGTGACATGTCTATGAGGAAGGTGGCCATGCAAGAACTTGGTTGTTTTCAGCTTCCAGGAATTGTGTACAGATCCTTGCAAAATTCTTTGGTTATGCAAAATAATTGTTGCAGCAGCTGTCCAGGTGGTTGGTCTCAGACAATCTTGGAAGGGAAGATGCTGGATGTGGAGGTCCTGGGCTGGTGTGGTTACACGTGGTCTGCGGTTGTGAGGTCGGTTGGATGTACTGCCAAATTCTCTGAAACGGCTTTGGAGACGGCTTATGGTAGAGAAAATAAGATTCAATTCACGGGCAACAGCTCTGGTGGACATTCCTGTCACGTTGGTGAGGTGCAAACAAGGCTTTCATAAATAATAATAAAAAGTGCTGTGATCAATGCGTCTCCATCTTCACGGAGCCTGTCTATATTGGTTGGTTGGTTCTTGTCACATGACCTGCGGTGCGTGTGCGAAAGTTGAAATATTTTCATCTCGATGCGGCGCCAACGTGCCCAGAAAAACTGGAGCGTTGCATCGCTCGCGCATCCCGACACGTCGCTGTATATTTGTACGTGCTTGTCGGTCAACTACATTTAAAATAACGAATATGCGTGCGCAAAAGACACGAAATGTGCACATGTCTACATGTATAAAGAGGACATGGAGCTTTTTATGCCTAATGAGGAATTATACTGGCAGATAAATGCCAACAGCTATGAACTTTAATCATTACTTGTTACTTCAGGTAGTCCCACAGTTCATCAGGAGAGAGATGTTACTCCGTCTAAAGGGACAAAAGTTCTTCTGATAGTTCTCAGTGTCTCTGTTGTTCTTGCTGTTGGGGGTCTCTGTATTCTGGGGGTCCTGTGTGAGTATAAATCATTAGGTCTTTACTCAAACTGAAAAACGTGTTTTTTCTTAACACTTAACACATGCTTTTGCACTTCATTTAATCAGATTATAATAAGCGTGCAGATTTTGAATCATGGAATGTACAGTACAACAAGGTCTTAATGCAGCTGTCGGCTCAAGATATTAACAACACAAGTAATATATTTAATGTAAACTATACAGAAATATGTGTAAAATGATTATGTAACTGAAAATGTCTGAATAGTACCTTGTGTCAGCATTCATTATTGCCTCTGCAGTCATGGAGAAAAACCTTAAAGAACTTACAGTCAACTTCACCACAGTCAGAGATCAACTGTCATTTTATAAAGGTAAATGATATAAACGTATAGGTATGTCAGTGAATTTAAAAGCTGCATTCAGACACAATATACAACACAAAATAAAATGAATTTCGTTATTGTCTCAACACAGGTCAGTGTTTTGAGCACATGTGTGTAAATAACAGCTTCTCTTTCTTCCTCGTCATTTCTGTACCAGTTTTTAAAAGAGAGCTCTATGAAGTCAAGGACAAGTTCGACAGACTAAGATCCTTCTTTTACAGCGGTGAGTTACACATCCGTTATAAAGACATATTTATACACATTCAACCAAACTATTAATAATGACAAAGATATTTGACTCATCATTCACAGCTCAGTCTTGCAATCTTTCAAAGGATGGCTGGACAGTTTGTCGTGGAATGTTATACTTCAGCGCTGATAAACAGAACTGGTCAAAGAGTCGTGATGTGTGCGTTTCGAAAGGAGCCGACCTGGTCTCCATCACAAGCCGAGAAGAACAGGTGAATCAGAGAAATGCTCACGAAGAACTGGTCTAATATTGTTACTACTGTGATGTCTCAAAATAGATTTGTACCTCTTTCAAAGATATTTTTTCTGACATTTGTGTTACGTATTAGGATTTTCTGGTGTCTAAAATTAAAGAGACTCACTGGATCGGTCTTAATGATCTGGAGACTGAGGGCCGGTGGGTTTGGGTGAATAACCAAACTCTTGAAGAGACACGAGTACAGTAAGAATGCTGTTGTTATACAGTTTATCAATATTCCAATGGCAATGGTAATACAAATACGTTTTTTCTCATAAAGGTTCTGGTTCGGATCTGGGCAAAAAGAGCCTGATAACTGGAAAGTTCAGGATCCGTCTGGAGAGAACTGTGCCAGTCTGGGAGACCGCAACGGCAATTTACACACTTGGTTTGATGGTTCTTGTGAACAGCAGAAAAAGTTTATCTGTGAAAAGAAATATTAATTTACTTCCTTTGCATCATTATGTTGAGAGGCTGCCTCATGGGGGACGTCTATGGGCGATTCAATGGTCTACGAATCGTTATAAATTCACCTTTTTGCCTGAAGTGTGGCTTTTTTCCCCTCCTTTTGTATATTAATATGTATTGTACTCAGTGTTGAGCAAGTTACTCTGAAAAAGTAATAAGTTACGGACATATTAAATAGTGTAATTAGATTACAGTACAAATGACTGAAAAAAGTATTTAATAACTTATCACTTACTTTCTATATCCTATATCAATAGTGATTCAAGGATAGACATGAAACGGCTCTTTTAACTCATTCAAATAAATAATATAAAAATACATAAAGTAGTATTATTAACTGAACAAAGTATTACAAATGTGAAAATTATACATTAAAGCATGGACTTTAAAGTTAGACTTCAACGTCAATTCCACTATTGCACATTACATCAGAAGTAGCTGTAAATTACAGAAAATGTTTGAGTAATCCCTCACTTTACTTTTACAAGGGACAAGTAATTAGATTACAGTAACTAAATACATAGTAACTAGTTACACACAACATTGATTGTACTGTGGGTGTTAAATGTTGGTTGTGTATGTGAAGCACCACAACAGTCTGAACTAACTTGCATCAGGGGGATTAATAAAGCTCTAAACGAAGATAAACTAAATAGGGCCTAAAACCAATGTCAATTTTTTGTGACGGCGAAACTGATTAAAGATCCTAAGAGTAGAAAGTACTACAGGGTTAGATGTAAATCGAAAGGTTTTAAACATCAATTAAACACCAACTTGTTTTTGGGCGATGGAGCCAAAATATGGGTTAATATTCATAAAAGAATATCCACCACCCAAATGTTATTTTGTTACTGGCATGTGTTCTTTCAGGAAACATACAGACAACGATTGTTTTGTAGCCAATGGAAAATTCTCGCCAAAATCAATAACCTGCAGGGACTTACCTATGATTCTCTGCTTTGACCGAGAGGTTAAAAAGCTCCAACCTGGGGCATGTTCAAGCTCAAACCGGTGCGCAACGTTTTGCTACGGTTTCCTGGTTGAACGACATGTTTCCTGGAAACGGTTTGCAACGGTGTGCAATGAAGTTTGAGATCCGTTTTCTCTTGTTTGGTGGGTGTGTCAAGACTATCAGCCCAATCAGCAGCAACATGTATATAACCCACACGGTATTAAAGAGACAGGGCACAATGGGTCCGAGTAAAGTAGTTAAATTGTGTCTGCTGCAGCTCAGTATACAGAACAATTGAAGATATTACAAGAGATTTATTTTGCAGTTCTCAACACGTATTTATACCGATTTCATCAGGCTTTGAAAATTCTTCAAAAAGAACACAAAGAATGGCCATCTCAGCTGCCATAGTTCAACTCTTGCCTCATCACAACAGGGTGTTCAACCGCATGACAGTTTCGGTTTTTAAAAACGTTTTGCAACGTTTTGTCGGGGCTGAACGCAGCCCAGGTATACCGGTCGCGACACCAATGGTCGACAGAAACGTCACGTGAAAAGGAGATGCCTCGCTACACTGACCCTGCGTTCCATTTCGAAGTGATCATCCCTATGCCCTACTGCCTTCTTGGAGTGACGTTTTGTACGGTGTCTCCATCCTGAAGGGCCCTTTGGAGGGCGATATATTCCGTTTGAAACGCACCGCATATAGACAGCTTTTTGTTTGTTTTATCATAAAATAAAATTGTTGGGCGCTTATCTTTCTATTGTCTTTAATTTGCTTGAGAAGTTTAACGAAGAAGAAATTTGGTAAACCATCAGTTTTGCTGCTGCAGGTATCAGTCGGCAAAAGTTATTGACTGTCGCAAAACTGTTGTTGACTCGCTAGCAATGTAAAAAAGGAATGCGCACTGTGAATACTTATTCGTTTATAAAGCATAACACATCTAAAATATGTTATTTTATCAAATGTTTCTGTTAATAAATGTATGTTCAATTAAAAATCTACAATAGATGAAAGGATGTGCTCCAGTTAAGGGGTGGTGGAGGCGAAACAAAACAAAATAAACAAAACTAGGCACATTCAAACCGGGCACATTCATATTTCTTCATTAAAATAAGAGCTATAGAAAACAATAGGTATAGTGTGTCCTTTTAGCTGGGAGGGATATGTTAAAAATACATTATTAACCAGTGCTTATTGGAAATGATTTTACAGGGGACTCTCTCATAAGGTATTTGCACAAAGGTTACAGACGCAGAAGAGAGATGCAGACAGCGCACGCATTCGACCACAACCACAGACTACCAGCAGAGCTATTTGTTTAAAAACACTAAACCAAAATGCCTTAGTGTTAATGAGATCATGTTAAAAGCACTTAAATGCTTAATTCATTAAGATATTATTTACATTGTCGTTCATTTAAATGAATCTTTCTAATGAAAAGGACAGTCTACATCAATATGACTAATACGGGACTATTCGATTTTTTTCAGTGTGACACTGGTTTGGGTCTTGCGTGACGAGACTGATAGACTACAACATCTAGTGTCATAACTTCCTGTATCATTTACCAGCTTCATTTAAATGCACTCACAGGGTTCAGGCTTTTCAGTACATATTGAAAAATGGCACCAGTCTATGGAAACTCTGAATTCGTTAAAAACAAGCAATCTCCTCATATGGGTAAGAATGAATGTGACTATCCAGTAATATTCTATTTCTGTTCCTTTCTTATCAGCTCATAATCAGAATACTGATATTTAACAATATTTTACAAGTCCATAACTAGCTGAATAAGGACACCGTAACATGTTTGGCTATGAATTTAAGTTAAAACACATTTTTTTAACCTTTTCAATAATGTGGAATGTTACTGTATGGAGCAGCATTTACATTTTTCACAGGAATCAATGGATATTAATGTCATATATTGAATCGTGCTTGAATTTAATCATATTTGAAATGACAGATGAGGGAGCTCGTGAAAGAGAAGTCCGCTCTGCTAAAAGGACTAAAGTTCTTCTGATAGTTCTGGCAGTTTTTCTTGGTTTTGCTCTGGGTGTCATCTGCGCTCTGACTTTACTCTGTAAGTAACTCATTTGTTTTTTATGGGATGTCTGTGCAGACATGTCTGTTTAGTAATCGCTCTCCCGCTCATTCTCATTCACAACTCCTTCCTGGTGGAACATTCTTCCTAACTCTGTCCGTTCAACCACATCTCACACAACATTTAAAAAACTACTTAAAACCCATCTCTTCTGTGAATACTTGACAGACAAAAAAAAAAACACCCTTTCTCTCAACAGGTAGTGGTCTAGCTTTTGTTGAAACCAGTAACTTTGTATTGGCACCTAATGTATTATGGCTCCTGTATGACATATCGCTTATTGCTCCTAAACTCTTTGTAAGTCGCTTTGGATAAAAGCGTCTGCTAAATGTAAATGTTTATATACTATGTGTTTACTGTTTGTTAGATGCTGGTTGTTTGCGTGACATTCAGCAGCACAATGTTTCAATCCCAGCAGATCCAGTGAACGGTAAGCAAATATATTTCATCTGAAGCGTAAAAACAGGATGTACATAATAAATAACGTTAACTAAACAGTGACAAACTAATTTTTCATGCCATAGATGAATCATATTTTTGTTCTTTAAAGTCATAAAGAAGGTTCTTAAAATAAGCTTTTTGTCTAAAGATCCTTTAAAATCCTTTAAAGTCACCATGAAAACAAACAGGACAATTCTAAGTGTTTTACACAGTGTTGATTATTATAAACGATTTATCCGTGCACACCATTATTTTTTTATGCATTTGCACGTTTTATCTTTAATCAAAAACATTAAGATCCTCCGCCTCTCAACAACAACTCTTTAAGAGGTAGGAGTATAATGACTGTCCGATGGACTTGTTGCACGAAGCCGCCATATTAGATTTTCGAGGTCGTCAGAAATGTACAGAGGATTTTCTGTCATATCACTGATATATCAGTTTCTTCTTTTATTAAAAATGCTTATATTTGCCGGCCAAAAATTCTTATTTTCACATACAATGTAATACGGCCGGAAATAATCCTGCTCACACTCGCTGATCGAAAATCTAATATGGCGGCTTCGTGCAACTTGTCCATGGCCGGGCATTTTTAAACCTCCCCTCCAGGCCCAATTTACAACAAGCCAATCAAAAGGGGAGGGCAAAATAAAGCCGTTACACTCGGATACCTGTAGGTGGCGGTATGCACCTGAACAAGTTGGTTGCGACCCGTCAATAAATGGAGAGAGAGAGACCTGTCACGATTCGGAAAAGAAGTCAATCGCAACTTCCGTTTCACGGTGACTTTAAAAAGTTCTACATACGTTAAAAAAATTGAACATTAACAACCAGAAATGGTTCGGTGATGGATTTTTATGTTAAGTACCTTTATTTTTAAGAGTGTAAGCTAGAACTGCCTTTCCTTTTCAATCATTGTTGCTTTGTTGTTAGTGTCTTTTAGAACAGAGACTGAGATTGAAGTCGGCAAATATCACCGAGTTAAAGAGCGTCTGGCCTCTTGCACTGGTGAGTGAAGATTCACTTTCACGGATGTGTTTTCTTCTCGTGGTTGCTGCTCTCTTTCATCAATCTTGTTTGGCTCAGCTCGTTTTAATTTCCTGTGTTGTTTTATCAGTTATTCTGACTATAGTACCTCAGCACTGCAACTAAAATTTGAGTTTTATTTTAGTTTATTGACTATTTAAAGGGGTGGTTCTTTCCGATTTCACTTTTAACTTTAGTGTGTGATGTTGCTATTTAATAGATACAAATATCAGCAAAATTACAACGGATAAAGTTCACTACAGAGCAGTGTTCATTTCGCTGACGAAAACTATGATGAAAATGATTTATTAAGGGCTATCACTGACGAAAACGAGACTAACTATATGAAATGAATGCAGGATAATGAAAGCTGTAATAAAAATATACTGACATTTTCATCAACAAATATTTGCTTTCGGTGGGGGCAGACGCCGGGGTCTGACTGACAACCCGGAAGCGCGACTCTGTGTTGAGCTGACCTTCGCAAATGTCTGATGATTTCGATATTGAGGAAGACTTGCACTTTTTTGCCCAACCGTACAAACCCAAAGCGCATGCCTTGAAGTTCTTGAACGCGACCCATAGACTGACTGAGAATACGTCGATTAAATTCGTTATTTTTGTTTGGTTTTCGCACATAATGTATTGTCGTCGCTTCACAAAAACTAACCTTTGAACGCGCAGGGTACGCCTATGGTTTTCCGACGTGCATTGAACTGCGTCGCTGTTCGCTAAATGCTCCAGGCCTATCTCCTTGATATAATCTGCCGCAACTTGCTGTTTTATTAGACATTTACGCTATCACGATGAGCGGATCCATGTGCAGTAAATGATGCTTAATGTGAAGTCCAAAAGGGGTACATCCAAGCAGGGAACACGAGGGAAATATACAATAATCCACACGAGACAACTGAACACAAGGGCTATAAATACACAGATGAAGGAACAAACAGGTAATGAGACACAGGTGACATCAATACATGATAACGAGACAAAGCATGATGGGAACTGGAGTCCTTACAAAACATAGACACAACACAGTGTGGAATGGCGCCCCCAGGTGGCGAACAGAGGTCCCTGCACCAGGGCGTGACATGCATTTGGCAGACGCTTTAATCCAAAGCGATTTACATTGCATTATCCTATACAATTGATCTGTTTCTAAATTTGTGCAATTCCCTGGGATCCAACCCATGCTCTTACCACTGAGCTACAGGAAAGCTGTAGAAAATGCATCAACACATACAATAAATTATGCAGCTTGCTGAGACTGTTCATTGTGAAAATGCTTTCCTCTCTAAATGTTGTTTTTCAGATTTCATCAGATCTCACTCATGTGAACCCTGTGAGGACGGCTGGACAGCGTATGATGGGAACTGTTATTTTTTCTCTTCTGAAAATCAGACATGGTTTGACAGTCGTCTGTCATGTGGAGCTTTAGACGCTCATCTGGTCATAATAGAAACTGAAAAAGAACAAGTGAGTATGAAAGATCTGTAAAGACATACAAAATTTGTTTTCATTAAGTGCAATTTCTATGTTTTCATTATAAATGTTCAACAGGTGTTTCTGAGAACAAAAATTAAAGTTTATCACTGGATCGGTCTTAATGATCTGGACACCGAGGGCCGTTGGGTTTGGGTTAATAACCAAACTCTTGAAGAAACAGGAGTACAGTAAGACCTTCATCTACACTCTTAATAAATACATATTTGCAATAATATTTAACCAAAACTGCAGATGAGCTGTTTACATACAATTTAGTTATTTGCAGATTATTTTCAAATATTATTATATTAAAATACAGTATACAAAATGATTTACTGCCTGTGTTTGGTTCTGAAGGTTCTGGCTCAAGAGAGAATCTGGGCAAAGTGAACCAGATAACTGGAAAGGAGGAGATTCATCAGGAGAGAACTGTGCTATAATGAGAATTTGGGATCAATGGTGTGATGTTTCTTGCAAGAGCAAATATCATTTTATCTGTGAAAAGAAACAGACATCAAGCTTCATGCATGACGACTAAAATTCCTTGTTCTGTCCGGCTACATACCGAAAATATATTTTGTGATTGATCGCACAGTCGAATGCCATTTCACATGTTAATGCTTTTAAGAAAGACCTCATCAACAAGCTCAATTTCACAAAGCCATTAATATGAGAAAGGAACATGTTACACCACGTCATTCCCAGGGTCGTAGAGCACACAGGGCATGCGCACTTTTCAAACATCAGCGCTTCTATTTTCTTTGACAAACTAAAAGATGTAAAATTGAATTTGTATGTATTTAGAATGATGGATATGGAACGCACTGCATGTTGCTTGCTTACTTTGATCAAAAACTTGATGCATGTAAATCTACATGTCATAATAATAAGGAGCGATGCTTCTAGCCACAGCTCTAGACCTGTAGTTCCAACCACGTTACTTTGTGATGCTACTTGCGATTAAACATTCGAACGATGGTTTTGGAAAACACTAGAATTGTTGAACTATACTGGAACGACAGAACTTGCAAACATATTTGGCTAACGATGCTTTTGGGAAACGCGCGGTTACACACATAACATTGCAGTTGTACTGTAATATTTCTTAAAGGAAAAGTTCATCTCAAAATTGTGTTCTTTTTTACTCATCCACGTGGCGTTCAACATGTTTTAAGACCTCCCGGCGTCTTCGGAACACAAATAAAGATATTTTAGGTGACATCCGAGAGATTTCATAAAAGTCATAAAACAAGGAAACAACACACTCTTAGAAGAAACATCACATAAACATTTACTTTATCTCTCTCTATCCTTATTTAAAAACACAACCATCTTTCACACAATGTAGACTATAACAGAAAATCAGCCAGGATGAAAGCACAGTTATTGATTAAGGTGTGAGGGGTGGGGTGTAGGTTGGTAGCCTGTAGGAAGGGGGGACAGAGGATGCCCAACAAACAGTCATAAAACAAAATGTCAACAAGATTGACAGGCCATAAAATAACCATTTGATTTGACAGGTTGACAGACCTTTGACAGGGGGTGTCAGGGATTTCAGAAGAACCCAAGCGCAGGCAGCGGAGCGAGGTAACAAAATACTTTAATAATTATAAACAAAACAGAAACCCACAATGGGGAAACAAGGAGCACAACTAAATACAAACAAGAAACAAAACTTCCCACGTGAGGGAAAAACTAACTAAAAACGTCTAGACAAGGGGTAAGGTAATCCAAATAACAGGGAACACGCCAAGACACGGTAGTAAAGATCAAGGCACGGGTAAGTACATGGATACAAGGTACAATGTACAACTAACGGGCACAGGACAAAAGATATGAGGATCTTGTATAGGGAGACAGACAAAGGATAATTAACAAGGGGCAGGTGTGGGTAATAAAACAATCAGGGAAAGTTCACGAGGAACGAGATGGCATGAAACGATAACCGGAAACGATGACCGGAAAGAGAGTATCGAAGGCTGATAGGGTCAACATCTCTCTCTTACATTAAACATAAGGCTTCGTCATGAATCTGCCACAAGACTAAGAATAGACATGACATGATGAGACAGACTCATGACAGGGGGGTTATAAATCAATCAACATTTTGACACACAGTATATGCATATAATACTGTTATATAATGTCTAGTCGTTTGCTTTCACCCATAATACGTTTAATTTGTAAGTGTATATATGAAATGTATATTGTTTATGTGATGATATTTGTGGGCTTTCCTACTGGAAATCACTGATTTTGCCGCCTCCAAATCATCATCAACAGCACCATCTGCACCAGAGTCCTGCATGGGTCCTATTTGGAAAACCCGCACCCGACCTGTCACCCGACACCAGCACTAATTTCATTCCCTACCCGACCCTACCCGTTTGACATACACACCGCGACCCGAACCGCAGCCACATTAAATAGACGTCGATGTAGACGAAACCATTTATTTTCTCATGCAACAAGCAATCAGTTAACAGAAAAAATATAAATATTGTTAATATCATATGAAAAACGATTTTAATACATGAACACATTTCATAAATCATATAAAGATAAACGTGAAATAATTAAAAGAATGTCATCAACTGTTTATGGTTTCAGCTGACTTCGTCACAAATTACAAATCAAACACATTCTCTCTCGCTTGATTACACTGAGAAAACACTTTTTCCAGATACAGCTTATATAAAATACACCAGCAATGTCAATTGCGACTGTAGATTTTTTTAAATTGTTTTATTCTCCGATTTTAACTATTTCAACAACACTGTCAACACAAGTCTGAAATGCCTTTCATTTTAATATGAACTCAATTCATCTAGTTCAAGAACAAATTATCCGAGTTATGTTTTATCTTACATTAAATGGATCGGTTACTAGAAAACAATATTGGATCACTGTAGGTTGTCTCTCCCGAAACTCTGCACCACGCTAAAAGCTATAAACTGCCAGCACCATGTTGAGCTTAAATCTTTAATTATGTTGTGATAAGAGCAGAGTCGAGTGCTCGCTCTCCATCAGTTGCCGCACGATTGCCTACAATGCTCAACACTGCAAATTGCGCTGCAACTAGAAATCAGTTCTTCAGACAGAGCTTGATCACAAATAAGCACAGGACGGTGCAAGCAGCTCCCTCAGCTGAGTGCGCTTGTTTATTACCGACCCGCACCCGAACCGCAAAGGACACGAGAATATTATTCCACCCGTTACATCATATACTAGCGGTTCACCCGACGGGTACCCGCGTGCAGGGCTCTGATCTGGAGGTCCCATTGAAACATCTAATGTATGGAAAACAGCTCTGTGGTCCGTCGGTAGGTTGTCTGGGATTATTTCACATTCCTTTACTAGCCTGATATTTTGTTTACTCATGAGTAAATAGTCCAGTCTGGATTTTTAGTCAGGCTTCCCTCCCTCTTTCCGTGTTGTCAGTGTGTAGAACCTTATAATTCCAAAGCAACGTTATGTCCGTAAAATGAAGTTTGCAGATTATTCCATAGGAAGGGATTAAAAAAAAACACACATTTAAAATTTAAGGTGACTGATGCGATTGCAACCATTGTAAAGATGCCAAAAAACAATAATAACATAGACATAATTTTAAAGGAAGGTGTTAAGGTATTATTAAGGAAGCACAACGTGAATAAAAAGAATCTGTTTCAAAGAAAGACATTTTAAATGTAATGTGACTTTTGTGAAGAAACTGAACAGTAACAGTATATACATCGAAAAAACATTTAAATGTTAATGTAGCCTACTGTAGCACCATATATAAGTATAAACCAACCTACAACAATCAAACCCAATGTTAAAACTCCAAATTAATTTACTGATCAACATGTTTTATTTTTATCTGCAATATGTTTTAATTGAAAGTCATAATTTACCTGAAATCCTCCTAAACTGTAAACAAAAATTAAGTATGCAGTGCACCTTATTTTAAAACCCCTCTCCAAAGACTTTAAGGGATTTTGTTATTTAGTTACCTGTCTATTCTCTTTCAACCAAAATAAGATAATGCCAAATATGATGTTATTTGTATGGCATTCTATTGTAAATCACTGCATAACACATTTGTTTTTTGCATTTACCATTGCAAAGAAAACACCCTCAATCACCCTCAATTTTTAAAAAAAGATTTCAGTTTTTTTGTGTCAATTTCCCTATACTGTTGGCCTGTGGAAACTGGAATGCAAGTTTAACGGCTTTGTGGTCAGTCCTCAGTTCATCTGGGAGTATTTCACAATTTGTGAAATGTGCAATGTGCTCAAAATCTTCCTGCTTCATAAAGAAATAGTCCAGTCTGGATCCTTGGTTACCGCCTGTTCGTGTGTATACATTGTCAGCTTCGCCGCCGTGTTTAGATCTCCAGACATCAATGTATGTATTTGGCCAAGCACTGTTAAACATTGTTCTCCGATTATGGTGGTATATGCTATCATAGCGGATGTCCCGGAGTTCACGTGTTACATTGAAGTCTCCACCAATTATATGAATGCCCTTTTCATGTTCGATGTCTAATAAAAGCTTACCTAGAAGTCCTTTACCTTCATCTTTATGGAAATAAAAGCTCACAAATATATATGTGCGCTTATTAATCTCTGTACACAACCCAATGTAATTCCCTTCATCATGAAAAATCTGGGTGACTTTATGTTTGACGGTTATAATAATACCAACACCTCTTCTCTGTGAGGAGAAAAACGTAAAGTAGCCTTTAGCTGGAGCTTTTAGTTTCAGGCCAAACAATTTGAAATCCTCAGAATCCATTATCTTGACTTTTGAATGACTTGATGGATTTCTCCCAACATGAGCTTCTTGCAGCATTATAACATCATTGTTTTTTATAATAGTTTGATATTTTTTGTCTCGTAATTTAGTTGATAAACCCCCTCTGATATTGATAGTGATAATGTTGAGGTTTTCAGTTGCTGGGTTGTTTTGTTGTGCCATGAATGTTGTTGTGAAGCAACCTATAGTAAAATGAGAAGGAAACTACTGATAAATCTGTCTTAAATGCACTGTAAGTCATTTCAGATAACACATAAGGCTCAGAGCATAAATGCAATGATTGTGAAATCTAAAATGTAAAAAATTCAAATGTATAAAACTGATGTCTAGTTGTGATCCAGTCTGAAAAATCCAGGGCAAAGTCTTAAAATGTAATTAATAAGCGTAAATGTTTGATTTCAACCATTCATTTCACTATGATTTCAATTTTTGACATGGTCTTTCTCTGTCAATATAGTAAAAATATCAGTATTATATTTTCACAGACTGGGTCACAATTGAGCTGCTCACAAAAATTATAAAATCTTTGTACTTTGTGTGCTTTTAATGTATCTGTCTAAAATGACAATGTATCATCTAATCATTTCAGATATTATAAATCAGATTATATAAGGCTTTGAGTTATTTAATCAAATAAACACGAGTAAATGGCGAGTAACAAATGTAAGGCACTTACTTTGAAATGAACCGTACAGGTGTTGTCCGTTCAGTGAGTAAACTCAAGTCTCTTTTGTCAACTAGACAGCTTATTTATTGAACTAAAGCAATAAAGCCTATTTATTAGACAAGGAGATGAGCTCTGACCCTGACAGCACAAAAGAAGAAAGGTTTCGCCCATGTGACATCACTCATAATTTTGCTTCAAAAACTGTACAGGTTCTGCAAGTTTGACATAGTTTTTAAAATCCCTGAATGACACACCTGCGTTTCTACACTGAGATTCACTTTCTTTTCCAATTTCACTGTATTCACATAATGTTTCCTGTAACAACAATTATATACACTCTTATAAAAAAAGAAGATTACTTAAAGGGTTACCTTTCTGTTGCAACAAATGTTCTTTGTAGTGGAAAAGTGCTCTTCAGATCATCAAATGTTAAAGAAGAAATATGTTGTTATTTTTATGTTATAAAAATGTTATCTTAAAATTGGTGTAAAATTTACATGAGACCATTTGCATTCATATTAAATAAAAATAAACCAGAATTGTATTGGCATTAACTAACATTAATAATATGTATTAATGTGTACTAATTGGATTCGTTACTCTGTCTCTTCTCCACCAATAATCTGGTGTGTGGTGGGCGTTCTGGCACAATATGGCTGCAGTCGCATCATCCAGGTGGATGCTGCTCATTGGTGGTGGTTGAGGAGATTCCCCCTTCCATGTAAAGCGCTTTGAGTGTCCAGAAAAATGCTATATAAATATAACAAATTATGAAATTATTATTATTATAAAGATGAAAAATGCATTTACTAATGTTAACAAATACAACATTGTCGTAAAGTGTTGGCAATGAAATTAAAACTAATTTTTTTAAGATCAACGTCTTTCATAATAGTTACATGAATAATACGGAATGTGTGTTGTTAAACAACAGAACAGGTTGTGATTCCTCCATATGTTAGGCCTGTTTAAAAAAGAACAGAATGACAAAACAAGTTGGGAGGTTATATTGTCATATCTAGTGTCACTTTTGCATGAGCTGATCACAACTCTATAATTCTCAGATTCAGATTATGAATGACCAAAGACTGTTTAAGTAGATGTCTCTTAATAATAGTTTTATATTAATTTGTTCTGCCATATTCATTTATATTGACTAATTGTAAATAACAAAAGTACGAGAACTAAAATAAGTACAGTCATTGTGAAGGTTTTCCTCCCCACATTCTCAGGGCCTTGATAGTTTATTATTACAGTCTCAAACGTCAGGCCGTGACCACAGATTGGAAATGTGTCCATTTGTCCCAAAATCTGAATGTGACCCCAAAACATCATCAAGTTAAAGACACTCATTGATAACAAGTGCACAGATAACCATGTTGATTGAGACAGCACTGTTGACAGCAGTCAGATCAATGTGTGTTTGTGTGTGTATGAAAGGATGATAGAAACATATAGAAGAAAGAGATACAGGATATTCATTATCAGCAATGTTTTGAAATCCAATTGCTTTTTAAAAGACGACAAAGAAAAAAACGTTTTATACTGAACAGGGCAGAGATTTCTATTATAACTAAATCATTGATGGAGTTAAATGTATTGAGAAACATTATTTGGGGTATTGCTGACTCGTTCTCTCTATGATTTAACAGGGCTCTCCTGTTTTTGCCAAGTGGTTGATATCCTTAGGACAACATCATGTTGACCCTGGGAAAACGTTTAAATCAACCAATCAGATTTCAGAAATAGGTTTACAGTTTATTTTAAATTTAATCTTTGAACCAGGATTAGGTGCTTCTAGACCATTATCATTTCCCTCAGATTTTTAGGGGTAAGGTAAGGTTAGGGTAGGGGTCTGGTATGGGTTTAGGTTTTATTTATAAAAATGTTGTCCTTAGGTCAACAAAATATGTTGTCCTGAGGACATCAACCACTTGGCAAAATCAGGTCGAGCATTTATCAGCGAGATTTAAAATCAAAAAATGATTTGCAGACAAGACGCATGTGCGATGGGCACATGTCAACACAGTTCCTCAAATACATGTCAAGAAGGATGGATGTTAAACACAAAAGTAAATCCTTTTGTTGGTGTAACCAAATTCGGTAAAAAATAAACTATTAAACATTTGTCGCATTTGAATAATAAGGTTCTATCTGGATTCTGAGCAGTTTTGAGATATTGATCTTGAAGCTTTGATTTACCAATATACACACAACATGAAGAATAAACATCACAATGGTAATAATTTAGTACAGAAAAATATTATGTGAATAATTTAACTGTGTAATCCCAAGGTGATGTATTACTCAAATTAGTCAGACTTAACAAAACAGTGATGGACGTAGACGAACAATATTTCGCAGTTGATAAAAGCATGATTTAACTGTGTGAATCAAAGCATAACTCGGAGTCAAACAACAATCCCAAATTTTGCACAGTTGTTGAGGGCCTTATCTGGACACCATCGATATCTATGAAGAAGTCATTCTGGGAGGAGCTCTGTGATTTAGGGCCAACCAGCAGGATTTCAGTTTTGTCTGCATTTAGTTGTAGAAAGTCTGACATCCAGGTTTTAAATTCTTGAAGACAGAAAAACGATAGAAGGGGGTGGGCAAACTGAGCTTGGTTGAGCTGTAAAATAGATTTGAATATCATCTGCATAACTATGAAAATTGAGACCATGACGTCTGATGATCTGACCCAATGGAAGCACATAAATGAGAAATAGAAGAGGACCAAGTCCGGAACCTTGGGGTACACCACGGGCAATAGTGACACTGTAAGATTGATATATAAATAATATAATATAAATAAACTTGCCTTACCTTGCCTAAATCTGAGCTAATCTGGAGATTTCAGTCCACCTCTTCATGCAATGTGAGCATGTAGAATGTTGTGATTTTCTGTTTTTTCCTGCACAACCAGTTTTTTAAGTTTATGGAACGCAACATGTTGTGACATGTTTACAGAGTGTTTTGATGGTTGTCACGCAAGAGTGTGAACAAAACTGTTTGTTTTAAAGGACTCATAGGACGAGCACTTTCAACAATTTGGTATGATTTATTAGGGTTTTCATGAAATGCCTGGAACATATTTTGCTTAAAAACACTCAATGGCTGTGTAAACAAAATCCTTTTTGCATTGTCAAAAGCAGCTCTGCTCACAGCAACCTGTGTTGGTTCATGTCTCTCAATGACAATGAGCCCCCCCCGCCTTCTGTCCGGCGTGTCAACACAACACACGCATTGCCCTGGCAATGGTTTAGCTAAATTATATTTCCTGAACTCCTCTGCGGTTAGTTTCGTTTTAAACAATCACAAATCATTCGTCCGGAGACAAAAAAATCTGTCGCTCACGTTGTGCGTGTACAGTATGCTTGCCCAAAATCCATGGAGTGGGCACCTGCAGATCTCAGCGGAATAACATGGATTTTAGCGCTTGTCGTTGACAAGTATGGTATGCTGTGACAGATTTTTCAGCCTCAACAAATTATTTGAGACGATACAGTGAAATTGGAAAAGAAAGTGAATCTCAGTGTAGAAACGCAGGTGTGTCATTCAGGGATTTTAAAAACTATGTCAAACTTGCAAAACCTGTACAGTTTTTGAAGCAGAATTATGAGTGATGTCACATGGGCGAAACCTTTCTTCTTTTGTGCTGTCAGGGTCAGAGCTCATCTCCTTGTCTAATAAATAGGCTTTATTGCTTTAGTTCAATAAATAAGCTGTCTAGTTGACAAAAGAGACTTGAGTTTACTCACTGAACGGACAACACCTGTACGGTTCATTTCAAAGTAAGTGCCTTACATTTGTTACTCGCCATTTACTCGTGTTTATTTGATTAAATAACTCAAAGCCTTATGTAATCTGATTTATAATATCTGAAATGATTAGATGATACATTGTCATTTTAGACAGATACATTAAAAGCACACAAAGTACAAAGATTTTATAATGTTTGTGAGCAGCTCAATTGTGACCCAGTCTGTGAAAATATAAAACTGATATTTTTACTATATTGACAGAGAAAGACCTGGTAGCGAGTCCCCCTGTTTCCTGCTCCTCACCTTCATGGCTGTTGGCAGCAGGATCCCGGCTCACGGCCAACGGCGACGACTCCTCCGCTCCCTCCTGGTCGGCCGCCACCCCACCTCGGCCCAGAAGCAAGACAGCGAGCTCTCCGTCCCAGCCGATTAATCTCGATACAGCACCACCGCCTCGGGCAGCCGCTGGCGGACGTCCCTCGTCCGCGCTGCCCGAACTCCTCAGCACCGCGATGCCCCTCAGCAGCATTGGTGCCCGAACCGGCAAACATTTAAACATTTAATCAAAATCATAGCAGAGTAAAAGACAGCCGGCAGCCCATCACGGATGACTGCCGGCGAATAACACAATACATAAACACAAACCACAACTAAAACCCAGGCCCGGATCTCTCTGCGTGTATTTAAGACACGTGATCGTTTCCTCTCATTTTATGTAGGTTGCTACACAACAACATTCATGGCGCAACAAAACAACCCAGCAACTGACAACCTCAACATTATCCCTATCAATATCAATGGGGGTTTATCAACTAAATTACGAGACAAAAAATATCAAACTATTATAAAAAACAATGATGTTATAATGCTGCAAGAAGCTCATGTTGGGAGAAATCCCACGTGTTGTGGCATAAGGGACACAACGTCTCGTTTTCTCCATCAGGGAACTAAGGTTACATTCGTAACCAAGACTTTCCCTTTCTGTCGGTCTCTTCCAGCAAAGCGACGGTGACTGGCCGGAAACCCAACACTTGAGGCAGCCATCGTGTCCGTCCCCCTCCTCGATGAGTGTATTGCACCCATGAGAACAGCGGGACATGCCACGCTGGAGAAATATGCTCTTTTAGAGAAAAAAAACTCGAACACTCCTGGAACTGCCGAGACGCCCAGAGGAAGTCGCCGCAGGAAGGGACAGTCCGCTGCACCACGTCGTTAGAATCCGGCAGTGTAGTAGAAGAACTCTTAGAGTTTGTAGTCTTGAAGTCATCATGGAAAGGATCCGAAGAACAAAAGGTGAATGAATGCAGTACGCCGTCTCCCTTTTATACCCAGATATCCGGGGGCGCAGTCCGGCATGCAAATTTCATTCGCCAATTTTATTGGCCTTTTCTAATCTAGTCGAAGTTGATTGGTTCTCAAGGGCGAACCCCATCTGTCGGTTCGACACAACATCGAGAGACCGACAGAAAGGGAACTAAACATTGACTATAGCCCAAACTGTCTGTTTTTTAATCACTTTTCCTGGACATTTTAGGTAAAAAATGTCTGGCCTCTCGCACTGGTAAGGGAATTATTCCACTCTTTGCTGATTGGTCATCAGCTGTGGTAAATTCACAATAACACATAGCTATGACTACTTCACCAAGCTACTTAAATATAACTGCACAGCATCCACAGGCACTATATTCTAACAGAATTATAAAAAAGTCATACAAAAAGCTTTGAGATACTTATATGGCTGAAGAATTCGTTGTCTATTTTATAGTTGTAAACATGATGTTCGTAATTTTCTGTTTCAGAAATCCTTTCTTCCTCTTGCAAGCTCTATGAGGACGGCTGGCAGAGGTGTAAAAAGTACTCAAAAACGTTACTCAAGTGAAAGTACAAGTATCTGGTCAGAAACATACTTGAGTAAAAGTAAAAAAGTACCACATTAAAATTGTACTTGAGTAAAAGTAAATGTAACTATAAAACTATAGAGATTCTTGTTCAAGCATTTAATCTTTCACAATATGAAGTGAATGAACCACATGCAATGTTTTATCCTGCTTTAGAACTGATTGTTTTTAATTTGATTGAACTCTTTCAGTTTTATCAAACTACAAGACATGCCTATTCTAATATGCAACATGCTACTCAAGGTTGTAAAACCTCTGGTTTAACTTCAGCAGAGGCTGATTTCAAAATTGTTAGAGTCAAGATAGGCAGATATTTCCTTGGTGAGTGGGAGACAAAGAACACACCTTATTTATTCCACTACAAGAAGGTCACGTGTGCTCTTGATCTTGTGGCGTATTTTGAACTGTATTAGCGGCTGAATCGTGTTCCTACATTTTCTTACACTGACTGTTTCTCTCAGGTCCAGGTCAAGCAAGGTGCTGTGCATTGTGGTAATTGATGTGACATGACGTCACTTCAAAAGGACCAATGACATGTCTGGCCAATTTCATTGAATGTTAAAACAAATCTCATTGGCTGAATAAATAACATTTAAATTAAACTGGTTATAAGCGCAATTCAGTTGGTTCATTACTATAAGGGAAGTTAGAGGAAGGTGAGCCTCCAAAAATAGTACTTTTTGAGTATAAATAAAATTGTAGGAAACAATAAGGAATAAAATATTTTTTCTTTAAAAATGTAATCAAGTAAAAGTATTCATTTTTAATTGTACTCAAGTAAAGTACAAATCCCCCTAAATAATACTTAAGTAAAGTAATCAAGTAAAAAGTACTCAAGTACTTTACACCTCTGACGGCTGGACAGCCCACGGTGGAGAGTGTAATTTCTTTTAGTCTGAAAAACAGACATGGTTTGAGAGTTGTAAATCATGTGAAGCTTTAAAATCTCAATTGGTCATCATCGACACCAGAGCTGTACAGGGGAGTCTGACAAAATGTTGACTTACAGTACAGTTTGTTTATATATATCAGAAAGATAAAAATCAATTTTTATTTAGATAACCGCAATACAAGTCAATGTTCAACATTAGGGTTTCCTGCCTCCAAAATTGAAGAGACTCAATTTGGTCTTAATGATATGGAGACTGAGGGCCGGTGGGTTTGGGTTGTTAACCATAAGAACAGTAAGAACTTTTTTTCTTAATTTTTTTGCAAATAGAACATAAATCATTTCCATATGCCACCCGAACATTTTGAATTTGTATTTGTATTCAATTTCAAAAGAATGTATAACAGACTCCAGGTGGTCTCAGACTTTTTGTACAATGTGCTTCCCAGATATATTTATCATACATAATGTAAGAACTTTGTTCTTCTGCAGGTTCTGGTTCATAAAGGCATCAGGAATACCAAAAAAAGATTATACACATAATCTGTGAGAGTATTCATTGGCCTTCATTGATGACTAGTGAAAGAGACGCACTGATAATTCATGTCGTTTCTGTTCCCATATGACGGATCACAAAAGTAGGCTACTTGAACCATTTAGTATTTTCTTGTCCGTGTTCTGTAATTGGGTGCTCGGAATTCATTTTGTTTTTTTAAATGTATTAATTTCCTAACAATGTTTTTTTTAAAAAAGCTTCTAGCCTAATGTTTTGGTTTGCACATCAATATGCGCTTGAATCCTGGATTCACTGTATATGTTTTATGCATGATATTTAAAACTAAGTTCAGGGGTTTCAATGGCTTTATATGAAAAACTATGTAAACTGTAGCTACTGAGTTCACTATACACTGACAACATGATAAAAAAAACATATTAATCAGTTACATACAGTATTGTTTGTGTTTTATTCTAGCAGCTCCACACTTTACGCTGTATCTATACATAGTGACAAAAGCTTTTGTACAAAAACCATAAATAACATATTATTTTAGATTTTGATGTTTATGATTATAATATAAAATAGCATAAGAGCGATTTATCTCTAATTGTTAGTTTTTTCCCTCAATTTTTGCTGTCACACCATGACACACACTGGGTCGGTTTATTTGTCTCTTTTATTTATAAACTCATTTAATTTTCTTTAGAACTATTGTATATATCATGAACATTTATGCTTCAAAGCATCCTGACATAGATGACTAATAAATAAATAAATCTCACACATCTTGATAAGAATGTTTAAGATGAACACTAGGGTGCGCAAGAGGAAAATGTGTGATTCAAAGTATCATGATTGAAAATATTGCACACGGTCAGCTATGGCTGGGGTGGTACCCTTAAAGGTTCCTTACACACATTAAATGTTGTACCTTTTGGACACATTATTGTACCCTAAGGACATATTGTATACCTTAATGACCTATTGTGTAAGGCCTACCAGTAAACTTGACTTTTAAAAGTACATTCAAAATGTAAACAGGGTCTTTAGGGGGTTTTGAATAGGCCTACTTGTTAAGGTACAAAAAAAGAGACCTCAGAATGACTCTATATGTCAAAGCATTTATTTATCATTGTCATATTTCTATTTATATAATTTTTTTACATTTACTTTACATTTTATAAATATGATAGCTTTCCTGTGGCTCAGTGGTAAGAGCATTGCGTTAACAACGCAAGGTTGTGGGTTCGATCCCAGGGGATTGCAAATACCTATGTATAAATGTATAGGATAATGCAATGTAAGTCGCTTTGGATAAAAGCGTCTGCCAAATGCATAAAATGTAAATGTAATGTAAATGTGATAGGGTTTCTGTAGGGTTATTTCATTGATCGTGACATCTTCTCCTCATCATCTTTGTTTGTAGCCCAGTATGTAGGGTAGAGTGTGTGCTGTCAGATGATTTCGAACACGATGAAAAAATGTCTCTTTTCACATGTAACACTGACCTAGCAGGAAGAGAGAGCCTAAACATTCATTAGAGACTTAAACCATTAATTATTCTCTACTTTCTGTATCGGAAAAGGTTTGTCTTACAGTAATCATGCTAAAATCATCATTTTAAAAATAAGATAATGCTGAATAATAGCATCTGTTAAGAGTTGTTCCTAAAGATGTTTGTCAAACACCCCAAAACCCACTTTTCACAGCTTATAACTCATGAGCCTGCAACAGAATGATACTATAGTGCACACACACAAACTTACACGCACATACACATACACAGAATCCGACTGTTTGAACCATATATGTACCGTACAGTACCATAACTGGGTTTTGTACAATTATTGTAAAGTTTTGAGGGAAGTGATTCATTTTGCAAAAGATCTGAGTTGTTCTAAGCAATCTTAAAACACTGTGACTTCCTGTTGCATTTCTATCTAATGTGCTTACTCTAGTGCTAATTATATCTTCAGTGACTTCCTTATTCATCAAACAAACATCATCTTTGGCAAGTGCCTGGTCTAATGAAATGGATCCAGTGTATGAAAATTCTGCCTACAAACATTCAACTGCTGAATTTAGAGGCGACTCTACTCAATACAAGGGTAAGATTGACATGCGTCCGAATGAATATACTGCACACTTCTGTTTCTATTTTATCCCAGTGTTTTAGAGAAGACTTTGCAGATTCTGCGAGGGAAATATAATCCTATGAGCTCATTATTATTATTTTGATTTGTTCTTGACTGGTTGATCTTTGACCTGTATGCACTGTAAATCGGACAGAACGATAAAGAAGTCACTACACCGTTACACAGTCAAAATAAATAGCAAAAGTATCATGTGGTGAACAAACAGTTGAATTAGCTTGTCTGTGTGGCACCACATATTACAGTTACAAACTACAGGAAGAATCAGGGAGTGGTCCGTGCTACCCTGAGATCAATCTGCTCATGTTTAAACGTCACCCATATTGAATAGTGTAATGAAGTGCAGTACTCAAGTGATATAGATTAGGCGCCAGAGAAAACCAATGCAATACGGGACAACAAACAAAAAAAAACATGAAGGTATATACAAAGATTTCATTTGCAAAAACAGATAACTTACCGTAGCTTGTTTGCAGACACATGGTTTTGATTAAAGTTGCGCCATATCGTCCTTCACTCGGCGTATTTGCAACATACAAATGATATTAAAACATGTAGATGCTGATTTTGCAGACAACCACATTAAAGAAAAGTCACTTTGAATTCCAGGTCAGACTCTCTGTAAGAGGACTAAAGTTCTTCTGATAGTTCTCAGTGTCTCTGTTGTTATTGCTGTCGGGGGTCTCTGTGTTCTGGGGGTCCTGTGTGAGTATAAATGATATTAACTGATCATTACAAAGTGTAAATAACCTTTATGTTCTTGTCTTAACATCACTGCTGATGCTTTTATTTTATTTTATCAGATCTCAATAAGCATGCAAAGTTTGAGTCACTGAATGCACAGCATGAGATGTTTTTAATGCAGCTGTCAGATCAAGAGATTAACATCACACGTAAGTCAAATCTATTTCATTCAGGCCACATACTTTAATAAGTGCATTATATATTTTACTTCATCTCTGGGATTCCCATGACCCACAGTTTTGTTGTGATGAGTTTGTTTTAATGAAATTGTGTACCTCCACCAAACACTGTTGTGCTAGCAAAGGTTTATTGCTGTTTTAATTTGAGAGTAATAGTGCTGTAGTACTACATCTCTACAGAGATATTGCTAGAATATATAAGGATTGTAGCAGAGCTGTGATATAAGGGCATGGTTGTGATTGATTGATTGGTGTTGAAGAAAGACCGAACATGACTGTAGGTTTATATGAGTGTTACATTTGGTAAGTGGTGGTAAGTGTTGACCTGTAAGGCCTGACTGTTTCAGAACAGCATTTCAGATGTTATAACTATAAAAACATTATGAGCCTACTCATTACAGAGGACTGCATGATCAAAACAAAACCGTTGTTAATTATTTACACACTTCAAAACATGCTGAGAAGCATTTATGAATGATCTTATTGCTGTTTTTGCACTTAAATCAAGACTTTACACTGATTCTCTTAGGAACATGAAAATATTCAAACAGGAAATATATAGAAAGCGATCAAAGAATATTTAACAGCACTGCACTGCAGTTGATAATAAAATAGGATGACCACATAGGTCCATATAGACACATAACCAATCTGTGGAGCCAGAATTCTTGCTGGTTGGTAGGGGATCAAATACTTATTTTACTGACTGAAATGCAAATAAATGTATAACCTTTATAAGTACTAATCCCTGATTTTTTGGTTGAAATTCGGTTTCTATCAGTTAATATAAACCTACCATAAAAATGATGAACTCCTCCTTTCTTTGTAAGCAGGCAAACTTACAAAATCAGGGGATCAAATAATTATTTCCCTCGCTGTACATAGCAAAGATATTTTCCAATGTGTTCCCATCTTTGCAGCCGGTGCAACATTCAAATTCTTATGTTCAGGAAAAAATACAAAACTGGTTGCAGATTCTACATATAACATGTTGTTTTTATTCAAAAGAATATAATGGTTTTTCATTTATATTCCTAAAATTCACTTTACAAGTTTCTCTTAAGAAATAAATAATTTAGAGAAGTTACTGTAAACATCCTTAAACCAGTTTCAACTGGTTGTTTTAAAAAAGGATAAATATGGAAATGTTTGTTGAGCAAGAAAAAGGCTAAAATGCATTATGTGACCTCATGCAAGCAAAAAATTACTTCACAGACACAAACCATGATCCAGAAAATCGAGCTAACAAGGAAGACTAGACCTCTTTACACAGTTTCAATGTTATTTACACAACCACTCATTTACCTTTGGTTTTGTATTTTGTAAAAAGAAAGGATGCAGTATTTGCTGTGTTAAACTTTTGTGTAGCCTATACCAAAAATGACAATTAAAAAACAAACCCTAGTCAGTACTCAAAGACCACTACATACCCAAACAAATAAACACAAAACTGGCTAGGGAATAGTTGAATTACTTTAAGTAACAAAAAAAAAACATAAAAGAAAAGTGACTAGCGATCATTGAACAATACAACAGTGAATCATATCATGCTAACAAAAACAAAACAAACAAACATACCTTAACAAGGCACAACCAACCAAAGTAAACAGTCTTCCGGAGCTTCCATTACCCACAGTCTAAATCTCACTTTTGAAACCAAATTAAGCTACAAAAACAAACGAAAACACTATAGGCTACATGCCTTCGCACTCACAACCAAACAAATGCCAATGGCCTTAACTGGACACGGTGGCCATGAGCAAATTCACACACACACACACACACACACCACACACACCACACACACACACACACACACACACACACCCTAAAGGCCTAACTAAATATCTCTTAATCATCTAGAAGCAGCTGTCGTTGTGTTTTATGAGTATTTCAGTCTTTTTCTGCATGTTTTTGTTTACATATACTAAATCATAGTTGTACTAAAACGGTAAAAATGCTTCTTACAGTATAACATGTTGCTTTTCTATCATGACAAGGAAAGCAAATTATTTTGAATTTATAAAACGCAAGTGCAGTTGTGTTCTTAAAGAGACATTTATAGCACCTTTTAAATGATCATTGTAATTTACTTTTGATTGTGACACTTATCAGCTTGAATATCAGTTATTTCTAAATAGGTCTAATTTACCTTTGCTTTAAATTTACAATAAAACATGTTATTAACACCTGCTTCTTTTAATTTAATTTTGATTTGAAATAAATATGGTTTAGGTAATCGCCATCTGATGTGATTCTGTTCAGATTTAATCGAATCAAATATGATACAAAACACATTTTATCGTAAAGTATAAGAAGAACTTTGCACAATGGGGAAAAACAATTCAGTCAAAAGTACCCAGGTAGTGCTCCAAGATTAATTTGAACTAATAAATACGTACAGCTAGGCCGTGTATGTATATGAAACTCTGCCCTCAGTCAAAATGATTATTCTGGAAAAAAATAGATACAAAAATAGATTGTGTTGCGTCTGATTCCTCCCCATCATACTATTCAGGCCTTGCCAGCCCAACCGCGCATTTCCCACTTTGAACTTTTCCTCAACCTTCCGTTTGTACTGCAATTTAGCCTCTGTAGTTTTTTGCTTTAATTCTTTGTGGTCTAAAGCCTGACTGAATTGTTTTGTGTATGTCATCATTTTGTAAGAAAGAGCACAACTGAGTGGACACTACTTTGTCTGGTATTTGAGACAGGTAAGGGAGATTTGAACTCAGTCAATAGCTTCCCAGTTTACTGCGGTCTAAGTTTGGTTTCTTGATAAGAAGCTTAATGGCGATGCTTAATGAGATGTGTTGTGTTGATAACCTCATCTCGATATTGAATCAATGTTGTACTTGTATATTTAAGACGTAAAATGTTGCGATGTACAGACCGAATAGTGAACGTTGACTCAACATCGAAATTTGATTGACGACCGATACTGACCTGTCTAACCGAACAATAACATGTCAGTTTGCTATCTGTGGATGCGTCGTAAAATCGATTACTTTTGACAGCCCTAGTATATAGATTTATATAGAGGTCTAAAATGACCGAGCAAACCCAAAATAAAGAAAGCCCACAACTCTAGCAGTAAATACACCCAATGCACCAAAAGAGATGCCAGTCGGCTTTACACAAAACATTTTGTAGAAGAATTGTTCAACTTCAGGTTCCTTTCGAACACTAAGTTTCTTTCTGTGTGTTGGATCACCATTTAAATCGAATCATAATAGGTTGGATGTTGTGAGAGAATTCTTCTGCAGATCTGGGGACAAACAACATGACAAAAAATGTCGGCCCCCTTCTCTATATGGTCTTGGGCTGGGTCTTGCATACAGGCTATATTTTATTTGTGTGGGAAACTAACACCTAACAGAAATATTTTAACATATTTAAATCTAAAACCACCCAGTGGGCAAACCTAAAGATAGAGATCTGACAGCAACTGAGCCCTCACACTGGATGAATTCAGTTCCTGTTCTGATTTTGCTGCACACTTTAGTTTGTGCAGTCTCCGGTTAGCTTGGTAAAATGGAAGCAGTCTATGAAAATACAGATTTCAAGCATTCATCGGTCAACAAGTGCGTTTACTGCAAAGGTAAGAAACCCCACCTGCTTCTATTTCAATTCTGCTCGTTTCAGCTTTTGTAGTCTATTGCAGTGGCTCGATTAGGCTTGAACTACAGGGAGTTAAGCTTTGTTAACAGGAAACAGGAATATAATAATGCATATTTATATGTGCTAACCAATATTCATCTGCAATGTTATAGACAATGAACAGCTTTGACATAGCGTAGCACATTTCATACACAAGGGCACACGTACTTTGCATTTAATTTAAAATGAATTTATAGGTAATTTCTTCTAATACTTGGCATTTATCCACTTGTGTTTCAATAATAATAAAAAGTAAACAAACAGAATACATACTACTTGTTGTAATCTGCAAGTTTATATTTAAATTCAATTTTAAACATTAAACAGCGATCAATAAAGGTGTTCCCTTATCTTCAGAATGCTTTCTGGGTTTATAATTGGCATCACACATCACTGAGCTATATTTACGTTATGTGCAATAAGTAAGGGATAATCCACAGCTACCCTTGCGTTAAACGGTTTTAATGCACACCTTCCAGCCCATCAGAATCGAGTATTAAACAGACCATGGTATAATATAAAAAAAGCATTTTACTTGAGGATTTTTATATTTAACCTCAGGTCATCTGACAGTCCAGCCGGAGAAAGATGTTACTCCATCTAAAGGGACTAAAGTTCTTCTGATAGTTTTCTCTGTCTCTGTTGTTCTTGCTGTTGGGGGTCTCAGTGTTCTGGGGTCCTGTGTGAGTATAACAAGTTCTTTAGAAAGGCCATTTTTGCAGCTATTTCAGTCAAACAAGATCAAGTCATATATACTTCAGCAGGGAATCAAAAAACACTCACTGCCCACAATTAAAAACAGAAGAAATTATACAGTATCCGCTACACAAGATTTTCGTTCTCTCTTCTCTTAGGGTCTCACTCATCAGATCTGGACAGGGAGCTGATGGCAAACTACAGTAGAATTAAAGATCGTCTTTCCTCTTGTCATGGTGAGAATTTTATCTGCAGGCTGTTATACATCCAACGTTCCTATGTCACACGACATTAGCACTTTAAACCAAGTCTAACAAACATATTCTGCTTGCTTGTATAACCAATCAAAAATCTCGAGATGTCTCTAGATTCTCGTGATCTCTCTGCATCAAGATATGACAGTCCATTCTCAAAATATAAATTCTTAACACTTCAGATCAACCATGAGGCAGATACAGAGATGAAGGGGAAAAACCTTCTGTTTCGACGCTTATACAACTTTGTAATAAATCCATCTACATAATGAATCATAAAAATAAGAATAAGCAGATAACAAACACACAAGTTGCTTTTAAGAAACAGAAAGGACACATTATCAGTAAGGCACTCGCACCTTAAAATTTGTAGTTTGTAAGCTTATCTACTTAATGTTCACAAAAATTCCACATCTCACGTTTTAGAAAAACAAACCAAAATCAATAGATAACTATAACGTCCCAATTCGCATACTACCCGTCCTAAATAGTATTTGAAAATAGAAATAGTTTGTCCCAAATCATAGTATGCTTAAATGAGTATTCCCATGTACCCGGATGGTCAACTGTTTCCGGTGGAAATTGGAAGTGTGAATCCATGGACACTTAACGGCTGATATTACCCACAACTCACCGTGAGAGGGTGGAGTTTAGTGAGGCGACACTGCATTACTAAAAATGACATAAAAGAAGCTTCGCTAAATTAATAAATGTAAGTATACAGTTAAATATGTCATAATGAATAAATAAAAACTTCAATGCAAAGACGAGCTGTATTTTGTCTAGGCAACAACAGCCACTTCCATTTCGCGCTAGTATGTCCCAGTGCGTGCATACAGTTTTGAAAAAAAGTACATACTATACTTAATAAGGGCATAGAATAAGTAAGCGAACTGGGGCAGAGCATTCATCATTTTGTCCACCTTCATTAAACCATCTGCTTCAGACTAGCCACACCCAGTACAACAGCAGAACACAGTTCTGTTGTGACATAAACTAAAGGCTATTGGCTGTTAAAAATAAAAGCCCTTTAATATACAGTATGTTCCGCTCCAACTTCCTGTTTCAACAGGAAATCCATCAACACCTTCAAATAAAAATACTCCTCGTTAAGATTCATGTTGTGGTGACTAACTTAATCAACTCATTTAATTAATATAAAAATAAAGTTTTTATAACACATTTTTCTAAATGCTCTGCTGTAGAGTACATCAGATCTCACTCATGTGAACCCTGTGAGGACGGCTGGACAGCATATAACGGAAACTGTTATCTCTTCCTCTCTAAAAGACAGACGTGGTTTGAGAGCCGTCTGTCATGTGAAGCTTTACACGCTCATCTGGTCATAATAGAAACTGAAAAAGAAACGTAAGCCTGAAAGACCTGACAAGAAATGTTTTTATTCAGCTCATTCGGTGAATTTACTGTATTCACATATACATGTTCTGCTTTAGGGGTTTTTGGTATCTAAAATTGATGATCCTCACTGGATCGGTCTTAATGATCTGGTCACCGAGGGCCGTTGGGTTTGGGTGAATAACCAAACTCTGAAGGAGACAAGAGTACAGTAAGAACACCTTCTACACTCTACATTATATATAGTAAGTCTATTTACAGATTTTATATTAAGAATGATTTCCTGTTTTTGAAGGTTCTGGCAGAAGAGAGAATCTGAGCAAAGTGAACCAGATAACTGGAAAGAAAAAGATCCATCAGGAGAGAACTGTGCTTTTCTGGGAGGTTCAAGTCAATCTCACTCTTGGTGTGATGCTTCTTGCAAACATGTGATTGAGTTTATCTGTGAAAAGAATCACACATTTAACTTCACATATGACGACTGAATGAGAACATATGAAGAATTTGGTTCCAAAGTGAGATAACTCATTTATTATGCTTTTATGTATCTCATTTATTATGAGATAACTTTATTATGTTAACATGTTTTTATTGTGTTAGTTAGCTGTATTTTTTGAGTTATTATGGTTCAAATCAAAACAAACCAACTGCAGTATGATTGATATTAATTGGACTTACTTGGAATTCATTGAATTTGATCTAATTTTGGAACCAAACTCTTCATATTCTTTCTTGTTCTCTATGACTAAAGAGCATTTTAAAGAAGTAATCAACAGTGGTCATGAAGCGCTTCCTGTTTCAGATTTTACTTTTTAATTTTACATAAAAGCGGACATAACACACTCATTTTCCGATGTTGCCCCGGAACTGCATCCACTGTTAACGCTGGGTTCTGTGGAAAGCTGAACAAGGTTATCGTTACCTCGTTCTTCGGTGACATTGTTGATTTCGTGGTCTAAAAACAAAATGACAAATCTTTCTTGAGGTCCATTTTTGTAGTCCTGTAGCAGGAAGTGCTTCACGACCAGTGTTGTTGTAAAGTCTCAAATGCTGTATGTGCTCTAATCTTCATGTAATCTTCATGTAAAAACATTTAGTGTGATTTTTTCTTGAGAAATGAAAGTTTCTGTCTGTATTAAACGCGCAAATTCTTCTCACCCATGACTTAACTGCACTTATGTGTCAGGGCTGTTTCACACATTCTCCGTGTCCACGTATGATCCATCCAGTGAGTAGAGAACACAACACAGGGATCGATCCTCAAATTATCCCGTTATCATGCACCTTGTAATGTTTTAATGCTACTAAATCAGAGGTAACACGTTTTAATGTTACTTAATACTTTTAATACTACTAAATCCAGACGTTACTTCCAGTTTTGTGGTGGGCAATATCCCAAATCCGAAGTGTCAAAATCTGCTGTAATGGACTCGTGACATACTTCCGACTTGAAATCGTATGGCTCATTAGGTTCCGGTTATATGTATTTGGTATGGGCCGTTGCTTCCTGTGAAACCGAAATCATTCTAGGATTCATAAAAATAGTGCTGCTTTATTATGTATTTTTTATTTTGAGCTTTTAGTATCCTTAAGGACAGCAGATGTTTTGGCTACACCTATGCCCATCCAATAAATGAAGGTGGTAGGAGTGCATGTGTCTTAACTGCACTCATCTTATTTGTTGGATAATTTGGCATTTGACATACGGGATAATGTACAGGCAGCCGGTTGTTATCGCAGAAATAAGCCCCGACATTGTGATCAGGACGCAAGCAGAGGGTACTTTTCCATCCGTCATCTTTGAAGTTGTAGACTTCAGTAAGTGCAGCGAGTTTTTCTTTAAAGGAAAGTCTCCTGTGATTCCTGACATGATCAAGAATGATCGATACAAAACGATCTGTCAAAAATATGACGGCAGCTACAGATTTGCTTCCCTTTACGACACAACAAACAGGATTCCAGTTTTCTCAGCCTACAAAGTCACTGCGGATAAACAGATTCAAAGACCAAAAAATAAATGTATGAACGAGCCTCAGGTGATCTTTGTTTGTTATTTCTTCCTCTCCCGTGTGGTTTACAGAAAACTGTTGGTTTTCTAATGTATATTGTTAGCTCTTTCTACTGAACTGTATTTGCTGCCATATGTTAATTACATGCATTAACTTCATACTTTAAAGTGATATAATAGTCATAAATAGTCTATTAATAATTGATTATCGTTCTTTGGAACGTTTCTCTTTGAAGCTTGAGCTCCCCAGTGATGAGATGGGCATGCCATATAAAAATCAAGCTACAGATGAAGACTTCATTGATAATAATTGAATGTGAATCGCGGTCACTTGTTTCCCTGCGGTCATTCAGGTGATGATGTCATCGCTAGTTCCACATTCACATATACCAACACTGTGCCACAGAAGATCAGTTTCAATAGCGGCAGCTGGAATCGCATGGAAATAGAGACTATAAAGGTGATGAGTGAACACTGTCGCGACAAAAAGGATCAAAATAAAGTTTTGGCCCATGTGTTGACAGGAGCTGTGCCTGGCAACAGTAAACTAAATGAGAGAGTGAACATCCCATCATTCATGTGGATGACATTCTGCTGCCATAATTTCAATAATAACAAGAAGTCACTGTTCTCCAGAGCATACTGGGCTCCAAACAAAGATGTCACAAAGAGACGACACCGTCACAATCAATGAAATAACCCTGCAGCAACTTCAGCAAAATCTGAATACATGCAAGATTAAAGTCACACATATTTTTGACAACGACTGTAAATAACAGAAATATTGAAATCCCTCAAAGTCAAGATTCAGAAGCAGGAGAAATAATGCTTGAAACGACCGTGTGTTCTGCAAATAAACCATTAACAAGTATACCGCAAAATATCATCTTGGAAAGTAACAGGTTGACAAACTTTTCTGCAATAAAGCTTATAAAGTGCAAACATTTTGATGTTTCAGAGTCATCTCACTCATTTGGTATAACATATAACTGTTAATTTCATATTGTATATATATAAGACCAGAGATATCATCGCAAGTTGATCTATCAATTTTAGTTGAATATATAAAACCAACAGCCAAAAATATAGAAAATATATGTAAAACAAAATAATTATATTAGAACAGAGCACTAATGGCCTGAACAAGCAGTGTGTCTATTTTAACTGTTTTTTGAAGTTGGGAAAAAACCTTATCCTCATTTAATGCCATCCTAGTTTATCTCAAAGTTTTACGCAAACGTTTTAACAAATATCAAAAGTATGGGCCCGTCCAAATACCCGCACCTGCAGTTTTGTTACGCACAGTAAGAGCGTGTGCACAAGAATGTCCCATATCTCAAAAGTGCAGTGCCCCTAAAGCACACTATATACCCACATCTGGAATACTGCCTCAGAGCAGTTTTCAAGGCAAAGCGTATCCCATCATGCCCAATGTTTTCATATACTGTATCCAAGCTATAAAGTTGATCCGAGAAGAGCACAGAATGCAAAACAAGCATGTTTTTATAAGTCGTCATTTTCACTCTGAACACAATTTGGTTTAGTGCAGCTTTGTGCTGCTTGAGAAGTGTGAAAAAAACATAACACTCTGCACACATGTGTTTAGTGTGTAAAACTTCTCAAGAATAGGTGTTGCGTGTGTGGGTTGAAGATCGCTATCTGTCTTGCTAAACTATTTACGTGCACAAAGGAGGACCATCGGTCCTAAAGGAGGCTGTTGGCGTTCGTGTTTCCATATTAAGGTCAGTTTAGTGATTGAATTGAACTCAAGTGAAAATGCGTCTGTTAGGGTATCTTCTGTGTGCAACTGGTGCTGAGCTTTCCAGGCATCGACTCCGAAGTGGTAAAGAAGTTTACTAGTTGCAGCGAGTTCTTTTTTAAAGAAAAGCCTCCAGTGATTCCTGGCATTCTGGAGAAATCAGAGCCACAGACTAATGGTTTCAGAGTAATCTGTCAAAAATATAAGAACAAAATCAGGTTTGCGACACTCTACAACACAACAGGCAAGATTCCAGTTTTCTCTGCGTGCAATTAAACCACGGCAGAAGATTTCAGAAGACCACAAACTCCAAACGTCTGGATGACTGAGTTACAGGTTAGTTTTATATATTTTAGAAAATAAAGCAATAAGCCCAGAGAAACCATGGTTTACAGGGATCGTATAACAGATAAGGGGTGTGGTAGGGTTCGACAAAACAGAACTAACCGTCTTATAAACGATTTCTTATTTAACTGGCTGTGTCTTTCTTCTGTAGCTTGAACCCTTGTCTGCTGCTGACATGCATGAGCCGTTTGCCAAGCAGGCTAGAAATAAAGACTACATCATAAAGAACCCAAACCACTATATCCCTGGTACCTTATTTCCTATAAATCACGCAACTGATGGAGATACGGCTCAATCTGCATATACACTGACCAACAGTGTGCCACTGACAAAAGGCTTTAGAGAAGGAACATGGAATCTTGTGGAAACTGTAATTAAGGAAAATATGGACAATAACTGTTGTGATAGATGTTGTGAACTGATGTGGTGACAGGAGTCATACCTGGATCAAAAATGCTGAATGCGGTAGTGAATATTCCATCAGTCGTGTGGACGGCGTTTTGCTGCTATAACATAGCGTCAACATCATGGGTCTCTAATACGTATAATGCCCAAACAATATATCACAACGGGGGGAACAACATCGTGCTCAGGAGCTTGGAGAATTTACAGACAATCCTGCGTAATGAATGGGGTAACAAAGTTGAGCTGTTTAACAACAACTGTAACTAAATAAAAGACAGCCATCTTCATTCACAGCAGTGCAGATAAGACGCTTGGGAATTCAGAATTGCATATTAAAATGAACATTTACTGTTTAAGAGAGAAGACGTTTACTTTTCTTGAAAAAATTTTATGCTAAGAAAGAAATGTGTGTATCTGGCATCTTGAATAAAGCTTGCGCATGCAAATACTTGCATATCGCAACCGTCTCACTGACTTCATTTGTGTGTTATTGTATTTACTATTTCAATAATGTAAAAATGTTTGTGTAAATACTAGGTTACTTGCATAGCGTTTACAGGTTAAAGCAAACTTTTAAATGAATAACCGACACTTAATCTCTTGTAAGGGTGCATCACTTTTCAATGGGTGATAATGTAAATCAACACTTTTGCAGTGTCACAGAACCACTTGTTTAAAGTGTTCATTTCAACAACTGCACAACCTCTCATACTCACCTGTGGATCTGTGACAGTAAAAGGGTTCAAGAAACCCGCCAAGAAAAAACATTAGAGCAGTGATATCATGATGCAGGGTTTCTGTCAAACCTCCAACTGTTCTCAAGTATAGCCTATAAAACTTCATATTACTTATTGTAGCTAACTAACACTATAAATATAATTTACTTAAACGAAAATAATGAACTAAATAGTGGAATAGTGAGGTTTGAGACACAACAATATGAACTGAAAATAAACAAACAACTAAAGAAAACAAACAAATATAAAATGTATAAAATATTTTTTAGCAATTGTTATGTGCTTTGTCAAAGTAGAAATTACTTGGAAGCCAGCCTGGGAATCGCAACCTTTGAGTTTAAAATCTGGCCCTCTAACCAATAGGCCACAACTATCTTTGACCCAATGCATCAAATATTGCAAAATAAGTGGACAAGAGTAATGATATGCATTCCTCTGGAGATAAAATACTTCACTTTAACTGTTGGAAATTGTAAGATGTGTGTCCAATTCAAAGTATACAATATTTATTATAACTACATAAGGTTATACATAAAGATTATTTAAAAAAAAACATTTAAAAAAAATATTAAAAAATTGTAGTGAATGCTAAATTGTGATGGAAATGTAATTGTATTATTGCTGAAAAATTATAATATATTTTACGTAATCTGTGCTTCCACGCCCACTTGACGCTCATCAAAAGCACACACATGCACAGACAACACCTATAGCTAAGTAACATCTCTTTAAAATGAACTAGCCCTGGAACATAACCTGCTCCGGAGCAGGTTATCTTCAGAGAGTGAGTTGCAATGGTTACTTACTGTACATAACCTGAAAGTTATCTCCGTTTTTGAAACTTAAAGTATGGGGTTATCCGCTAACTAACCCTTAAACTTACCCGGGTATGTCACATAACCAGCTTTCTGGAATAAACCCCAGGAATATTTAAGCCAGAGGTCTGCAAGGTCTGTTATGAGAAGGCCATTAACATTAAACGTACTGAAAATGAACACTAGGGCGCGCTAGAGAAAAGTGGAAAACATTTGGGTAGTTGACAAATAAATGTGTGTGTGTCAAACTATAGGAAAAACTAGCATACTGTATGTGAGATTTATCTTCATTGTTGTTTTAGATGATAAAAAATATTTGTAATATATTATTTAACCATATTATTAATATATTATTAACAGGTTGTTTTCAAATGTTTTGCTATCACACCATGGCACACAAGTACGGTATATTAGTCAACATTCCATTTGCATGTCAAAGTATTGTGATATTGTATTGTACATCATGATACTGTATTGATATGTTCATGATGTCTGAGATAAAAAAATTCAATGAGGTTTTTGTGCAATAATAAACATGCAGGCAGAATCAGGGTACTGTTCACTATTATTTGTTTTAATTAAGTGTTATATTACATTACTGTATATTATAGTTTAATTCTTTATACAGAAGACTGCACTAAAAATACTGGAGCAACAGTGACGATGTTTACAACTTTTTGTTTAATTTGTTTGCTCAACATGGTCACGGGTTTTGGGCGTGTGGGTAGGCGGTGTTAAACATGCTTGCATCAACTGCTGAAGTGTTTAAGAGTTGAGAGCGAGGGATTCTTGATCTGTGATTCAGTTGAGAGTGAAGATGATGTTTATCTTGAGCACCGCTGTGTTGTTCATGCTGGAATTTCCAGCCGTCATCTCTGAACTTGTAGACTTCAGTAAGTGTAGCGAGTTTTTCTTTAATGGACAGTCTCCTGTGATAACTGGCATTCTGGAGAATTCACACTCCCAGAATAATCGTTTCCAAACGATCTGTCAAAAATATGACGGCAGGTACAGATTTGCAACACTCTATGACACAACACACAGGATTCCAGTATTCTCAGCCTACAAAGTCACTGCGGATGCAAGGAACAGCAAAACTACTGTATGGATGGAGGAGCCTCAGGTGATCTAGATTGTTTAATTTGTATTTCTTCCTCTAATATTTGATTTAGAGAAAAGCATTGTGTTTCAGTTGTAAAGTACATTCTCTTTATGCATCTCCTGTCATTTGCTGAGTAGATTAACTTTATTTTGAAAGTTATTCATTATAAAAGAGTTTGTTGGTTATTAAGTGGTTAGGATAAGTTTTCTGGGCTTTCTCTTATCTTGAGCTCATTGTAATTGCCTTAAAGTAATAGTTAAAAAAAAACTGGTATTGGCACATTCACAAAGTGCTCTCTCTTTTATATGTTGCTTTGGATAAAAGTCTCTCTTCCTTCCGTTTGTTCTGTAGCTCGAGCTCCCCAGTGATGAGATGGGCATGCCATATGAAAATCAAGCTACAGATGAAGACTACATTGATAATAATTTGAATGTGAATCGCGGTCACTTGTTTCCCAGCTGTCATTCAGGTGATGAAGACATCTCTCGTTCTACATACACACTTACCAACACTGTGCCACAGAAGGAAAGCTTCAATAGCGGCAGCTGGAATCACATGGAAATGGAGACTATAAAGCTTATGGCGGAAAAGTGCCGTGACAGTGAAGACCAAAATAAAGTTTTGGCCCATGTGTTGACAGGAGCTGTGCCTGGCAACATTAAACTAAATGAGAGAGTGAACATTCCAGCATTCATGTGGATGACATTCTGCTGCTATAACAGCTCCAGTCAGTCATGGATCTCTCAAGCTTACTGGGCTCCAAACCAAGACGAAAATGAAGCTGACAATGTCACAATTGATGTAATAAGCCTGCAGGAATTACAGAACTTACTAAATAAAGAATGGGTGTAAATAGTACAGCTATTTTACAGCAACTGTAACAAGAAAGTTATATTTCACTGGAATTAAAAAAAACTGATAAATATTGCTTGCAATGACCATTTGTTCTTTTTATTGGACCAGAGAATTTTACATTCATCCCGCTTTTACTCAACATAAAACTTTTTTAACATTTACAAATGTTTCCTTAAAATGATTTAACAAGAACTCTTATATGTATTGTAAAATTAAGTCATGAAAAGAAGCATTGTACAATGTGTCCCAAATCGCATTTTTCTTTTGCAATGTCTATGCCCTTTTGTAGTATAAATAGTGTGTGGTGAGTTCACATAGAAAATCTATAGAAAAACATGTATATGAACTGTATTTTTTTCTGCAATAAAGTTTGTACAAATCCGACTCATTTCACTCATTTGTTCAAACTGTAAATAGTAGACAAGACATAACATCACAAGCTGATCTATAAGTAATCTCATTTCAGACAAATAAAGCACATGTAGCTCTCAAGCACTTTTAACAACAGAAAGTCATTATATCTTGTGTGTCTGAAAAGCATCAGCGAAAAAGTCCAGTTTTAGTTGAGCTGTATTCCAGTCAACACTGTCCTCAGATAGCCTATATTTACAAAACTGCTGCTCCACATGCACATGCTTCAGTATCTTTGTAAACATTCAAAATGCCTGCATCTTAAGTTTTTACAACATGTCAAATTATGATTTAGTTCATGGAAGATGCGTTGTTTGTGAAGCAACACGGTATGCGTTTAAATAAATAAAAAAACTTAAGTCAACCAGCTTAGTAAATTTTTAAGTTTAATCAATTGAACTTACATTTTATTGAACTGACTTAAAAAATGTAGTTGTATTTTACAGTGAAATCAGCTCAATAGTATTAAAGTTCAATTGACTTAATCAATCTTAGTTGATTTAACTTAAGAATTGAAGGCAGCTTGAATAGTCCCTTTTTACAGTGCTGTAGGCAATTATCAAAATAGGGCAAAGATAAAAGGTCAAGGTGACAGGACACAACAGGACACAAGAACACAAGCACAGGACAGGACACAAGAATTCTAGAACAAAGTATAATTTTCACAGTTTTGAAAGTGCCATGATTTGAGTAGAACTGACCTGAAGTACATTAACCCTCACCCACCCTAAATGTGACTAAATTTGTCCCATAATGTTTAAAGTCCAAGACAAAATATCTACAATAATGGAAATTCTTTTGTATATACAATGCAGTATGTGTGGTACTTCTTTATTGGCAGGTGTGCAAAAAACGGCTTGTTGGAAAATGTAACGCTGCCTTTTTGTCAAAGCAAAACTTGAGTTCACAGGAATATTGTAGGTGGGTGTGTTTGTGTGTGTTGCTTAACTATTAAAGTGCATAAAGGAGGAACATCAGTCCTAAGAGACTGCAAGCCTTGCGAGACATTTGTGTTTCTTGTGATACGGTTTAGCTTGAACACGGGTGAGAATGCGTCTGTATGTTGCGAGTGTCGTCTGCGTGCTGCTGGCGCTGAGCTTTCCAGGCATCGTCTCCAAACTTGAAGACAAATTCACTAAATGCGGTGATTTCTTTTTTGAAGAAGAGTCTCCAGTGATTCCTGGCATTCTCGAGAATTCAGAGCCACAGAATAATGATTACAGAGTAGTCTGTCAAAAATACAAGAAGAAGATCAGGTATGCGACACTTTACGATACAAGGAGGAAGATTCCTGTTTTCTCTGCTTACAAATACACCGGAACAAAAGTATTTGTGAAACAAGAAAGTCAAAGTTGGATGACTGAGTTGGAGGTTTGTTTATATTTCTTTGCAAATTTTTGAGAAACGTGTTTTTGTATATGCTTCATTTTGTAAACCTTGTCCGCTTACTCTTATACCTTGTCCTTGGCTGTATTCTTTCAGCTTGAACCCAAAGATGCTGAAATGCGTGTGCCATTTGAAAATCAGGCAAGAAATAAAGACTACTGGATAAAAAACACATATAAATATTTCCCCGGTACATTATTTTCTATAAGTCACATAGCTGATGAAGAAACTGCTGAATCTATACTTACACTGACCAACAGTGTGCCGCAAAAAGATGGATTCAGGGATGGAATTTGGATTGGATCAAACATTGGTAACAATGACAACTTAGTTGCCTATGTGATGACAGGAGCCGTACCTGGTAATACTATGTTGAATCTAAGAGTGAACGCTCCATCACACATATGGACGGCATTTTGCTGCTATAACAGTGCAACAACATCATGGGTCTCTAAGGCTTATTACACTGAAAACAAAAAGACAAAAGTGACCAAGATCAAACTTAAGAGCCTCGTGGATTTACAGAAATTTCTAACAACAAAATTGGGTACAAAAGTTGAGCTGTTTAAAAAAAAGTGCATTCTGGATGACTCCTAATTCCGACGCTGGATTCTCCAAAACCGAAGGCTGTGTATGACGTATGCTTTAGAGCGGCGTGGCGAAGGTCATTGCTTGTCTAAGAATGCTGCAAAATGCATCCATTCATCAGACGGAGATGGACAGAACAAATGGATCCTTCCTTGCATGCGCTGTAATGATAATCTACAGCAATACATCATGTTCTTTGAAATAAAGCTTGAATGTGTATTACTGTCTTCTTCAGCAGAGCAATGTCACCTTTTTTACAATCAAATGGCTTTTCTGGATATATTTTGTCTATTACAATCAAATGCTTCTTCATCAAAAATTCATCTTAATAAAGCTTGCAAGTGCAAAAAATAGCATATCAGAATCATCTTTGTGTGTGTGTGTGTGTGTGTGTGACAATGATGTTGCACAAATTAAGATCCCAAGAGGGGGACAAGCTTATAAACCTTTAAGACCCGAGGGGGCAAATAAGGGATTCATTCACTCTAAATATCCCCGAAAGTCTGATTCCTTTGGGTTTTAGTAGATCTTTTCCTTTATTTTAAGTATCAATATATGTGATGCAGAACAAGCTAGTGTATAATCTGTAATTAAATTGAGACTAAAGCCGTTTCTCAATATGCGTTCTTCAGTGGTCTTGTGTCCTCAGTTCCAATGCTAAAGAACACAAGAACAGAGAACGCATGAAGTACCAGGATGTGATCTTGATATCAAGAATGCATCGAATGCATCCTTGTGCGTAGCAAACCCGCTTGAAGTCCCAGCAGTCACTGCAGCGTGTCCATCCAGGTTCGTTGTTCCAAGGCTGCCTCGCAAGACCGGTCTCCACGGGAACACAAGTACGTTCTTTGCGTTCTTGGAATTGAGATACGGCCTAAATGTAAAAGAATATACTTAAACACACAGCTATATTCAATGTATTTTAAGGTTTTTTTTTTACTTCCACCAATATCCATTTCATAATAATACATATATATATATATATATATTTTTAACAGGTTGCTTAATGTCTCTAAATGATTTCTGGGATTTCTTAAGAAACACAAACGCTTAATTTGTAAAAGAGAAGTGAAAGCCAAAAAAAAAAATGCAACATCACGTTAAACAGGACAGGGGGTAATTCTGCAAGGGTCATCTTGATTTCCATTAACTTTAGAGTTAATTTAATACGGTTAACACTGAGTTCCAGTGCTATTCATTTACGGTTGCACAGAACCACAGACTTGCATTGATGCATTGATTAAGTAAGATGTCTTTACCAGTAATCCCTAAGCAATATGTCAAAAAACACTTAACATCATAAACAGCCTGGTAACCATCCACAAAGCTTTTTGGGTAGCTGCTACATAATGATAAAACAAATTATTGTTATTGTGAAACATACAGAAACATCACAAAGTTTGAATCTGTATATTAATATTTATTTTTTATTTTTAAAAAGATGTTTACATTAACAGCATTAATAGAACCCAGAATTCACAAGCATTCACATACAGCAGGTGTAAGACGCCATTGATATGACAGAATACTATTATGAGCACTATAACCTGCAAACAAGACTGACTAATACGTTTAGTAATAAGTTTAATAAAAATGTATCTTTATTTTGACATTTTAAAAGTTACTGATGAGCTTTTTCTTAAAAAATAATATACCATAGAAAAAATAATGGCACAAAATCCAAGCCCAGATTGAAATCTAGACTAGGGCAGTTTGAGAAACAATTTGCCACAAATTACAAGGACTCCTTACATGTTGCCCGTGTCTTTGCCAGTGGTAATATGCCGACGTTATGAATTCTCATCAGTTCATTTTATTAAGCTTTATTTGATGTGTTGACGAAATCTCAACTGAAACATTTAAAGAGCGCGAGACATGTCGAGTGGCCCTGGCCCCTTTTAAAATAACCAATAGCTTTTTGTTTATGGTGCAGTCAGTCTGAACCTGGCAAAACTGCATTTAACAGCGTGATAGCCACAGTAGTGCAAAAGTCTATTGAAAAGAATAGGAAGAGCAATGATATGTCATTTTAAGCTTCTTATTTATGTTGATGAGTGACAATGACATTTTTACAGATTTATTTTATTGTGCAGGACGAGCTGGTTTAATGTCTGGCGAGGCTAAGCATGAAAAAATATTATAGTGAATAGTTACACCAAACACACAGCTACATTTGATAAGCATGCCATTTAACATTCTTATTTACCATTTCATTCCCCCTCCTAATATCCGTTTCGGACATTTTATAGTTAACTGTAATAATTAACAATGAACATTTGTGCAGTTTTATAAAGCACAAGTTGCACTAATATATTGCTGGCAGTGTCTCCAGACTGACTTTCACAAGGCTGGCCAGGAATTCTCATTTCTTATCATCTAAAACAATTATATGCACTGTAGAATAAGTTCTCTCCCTTTTCTTAATTTAATGATTCACTACGCAAACTAACTTTTGAGAAGTTGACTAGAAAATATGGCAACAATCCAAGAGTTACGTTAATGATTAGGAATATGCTGATTTGATTAAAGAATACACAGTGGTTTTAAAAGTGGAGGTGATCAGCAGAAAGAATATACACCGGCGAACTGACAAACGCAATTGCAACCCCGGGACAATCGCGACGGGGGGGGGACGCCGCATGAGCCCATCGGGCTCGTTTTATGTAACACATGCTGCAGTGTCACGTGAAGTGGCAGTAACTTCAGGGCCAGGTTTACGAAAACACTGAAATAGTGTTGCCTTTCATGATCTCATTTTGTTTCATATCTCCCGTGCACCAATGGTCCCAATTTCCGTGCTGCCCAGGTGCAGGACGAGCTGGTTTAATGTCTGGCGAGCGTAAGTATGAAAAATGATTATAGTGAATAGTTACACCAAACACACAGCTACATTTGATAAGCATGCCATTTAACATTCTTATTTACCGTTTTATTCCTCCTCCTAATCCGTCAGACATTTTCCATTCTCTCCGCCCCCCACGTGTCGTGAAAAAATGCCGCCCCGGGCGACTGCCCTGTTCGCCCGTGCCTAAAACCGCCACTGATACAGAGAGCTCTATTAGTCCCCCAATATTCTCTCCATCAATGCAAGCAACAGTAAAGTAATGTTGCATATTGTCATCACATACCTGCTGGTGTGGACATAAACTCTAATTAACATAGAAAAGATACATTTTCCAATGTGTTCCGACATCTTTCGGTGTAGAGAAAGGATTAAATTCTTAGAAACAAGAAAACTGGTTGCAGATTACATCATGTTGTTTTTAGTCTACAGAATGTGATGATCCTGCATTTACATTATTGAAATGTACTTCTCTTTTACAAACGAAGAGTTCCTGTTTCTTAAGAAATAAATCATTTAAAGAAGTTAACCATCCTAAATTAAACCAGTTTCAGTTGTTTCTAAAACACTGGTGAAACTGGGAAATGGAAAACGTCAGAAATGTGTGTTCAGTACAAGTTACTCGATGACAATACTATCTATGTTTATGCTCGATCAGGATGGTATTCACTTAATATCATGCATTTTTGGGGAAAGCACTGCTGAAAAGAACAATGGAACCCATTAGAAACAATCACAGAAATTCGAATGGTTTCTATTTAAACACAATTATGAACCATTGGCCATTTTTTGCATATAACACTGGTGCTACAGAAGTTAACATTTTTGTAGCGCAGGCAAAACAGTTGTAGCACAAGTATTAAACGTCTGTTGTCATCTTGCAGTTCATCACACGAATAGGCAGGTAACTGATAAATGACATTAATGTTACATGCATATTCAAGTTACAAGCTCTGTACTATACAATAGGAATATTTGTTTTCTTCCCCAAATAATCCAATATCTCTTCGTCACAACATCCATATTACAACATTTGTTTATCATTCGGTAGTTCTAAATCTCTTGCGTTCAAGCAATTACAAAGCAACAACTGAGAAACCACACACTAGCCGAAGTTTAGGCCTACGAAATAAAATATCCAAGTACGTCTCTCTTTTTCCAAGTTTCCCAAGAAAAATTACTTAAAACCACTTATTTTTACTGTGTACTCCTTTACAGCTTTATTTTAAAACAGGCAGTGGTGTAGTCTACGTGATATGCATGTATACGCCGTATACCAATTAGAAATGATCAAGGATTTCCGCATACCCACTAGGGATGCAACAATTCAGCTCACCCACGGTGCCATGGCAGATCCTCACGTTTTATGTGGAGAGAGGCAATTATGGCACTTATGGCCTTCCATACTCTCTCGTCTTTGTCCCCGCCCCCTCGTTTCCTCATTATTGCTTGTTACTGATTTCATGCCCTACACCTGTTCCCTCTTGATTTGATCCCTTATTAAATGCCCCTGTGTATTCCGTGCTGGTTCATTTCGATTCGTGTGCCGTGTGCCGTGTGCCGTGTGCCGTGTGCCGTGTGCCGTGTGCCGTGTGCCGTGTGCCGTGTGCCGTGTGCCGTGTGCCGTGTGTACTCTTTAGTCTTGTCTAGTCTAGTCAGTCCGTATTCCTGTTGTAAGTCCCTTGTTAACCCCTTACCCACTGTATGTGCCTGGGTCCTCTGTCCTTGTGTTTCACCCCAATCGTGACACACCGTTCAATACGAACCACGGTTTGGTTCTGATGGCTTGGCACATTAAAGTGTTTTTTCATTGTTCTATGCTTATGTGACAGGAACAGTAAAAAGTAAAAAGAAAAAATATATATTTTACTGAAATTTTCTTTATTTTACTTGACTTTTTTTATTATCTTTAAGCAAAAATCAACTTGTACAAATTCCTGGTGAATTTAATAAATGTAAAGATTTACACTGGCAGCTCACAGCAGTTTTTGGTTTACTGTTCATCATGCCAGTTAAATAAGCTTCTTGACGAGGTTTTGCACATTCGAGTATTTAAAATAACGTAATGAAAAACTTGCGAATGTTGTAATGGAAGTAACGTGCGTGCAAACACCAGCGCTCAATGGGAAAGGCCAAAGATAATATATTAACTAGGTGCGCCACTGCCATTGCAATAATGGAAATAATTCTTGAAAGAAATACAATGCTAAATAGCTGCCTGGAGGTGCTCTAGCTATGACGTAAATAGCTGTCCGAAAGGTCACAGAGGCCGAGTGGCATGACTTTCGTTAAAAAAAAGTTAAACTAAACATTTACGCATTTGGCAGACGCTTTTATCCAAAGCAGCTACATTTATACATAGGTATTTGGAATCTCTTGGGCTCGAACCCACAACTTTGCGTTATTAACGAAATGCTCTTACGACTGAGCTACAGGAAAGCTGTAATGGTCATCAAATAAACTATTTCAGTGTTTTCGTAAACCTGCCCCTGAAGTTACTGCCGCTTCGATTATTAGTCTAGTTTTCACACACTGGGTCACACTTATGAGTGCAAGTTAGGCACAAAAATAGTTTATATTATTGACATAAATTTGATAGTTAACTAAAATAATTAAAAATGAACATTTGTGCAGTTTTATCTCTCCCTTTCTTCTTAATTTAATGATTCACTACGCCAACTAACGTTTGTGAAGTTGGATATTTATTAGCAACAATCCAAAAAAAAAGAAGGGT